>JARQOC010000003.1:360165842-360443342 GCA_033576535.1 Allobates femoralis
TGCCGGCGACCAATCAGAATAGCGCCTCACTTTCAGCGGTAAATCAGAATATTTCTACCCTATATATTTATTTTACTTTAATAGTATTATTACTATTTAAAGCTGCATATGTCACGCAAGGCCAAAAATCTCTCAAATATTGAACCCACACTAGTGGTCAAAAGCTCAAAATCCCATATGGATTGTAAACCCTACCAGCATAAAAAACTGATTAATACAGACAATAAGAAAAGAGAGGACGGACTTGGGGTCCCATCACACTTGGTGACGTTCCAGCGATCCCGACAACGATATGACCTGGTAAGGATCGCTGGAACGTCGCTACGTGGTTGCCGGTGAGATGTCAAACAGTCAGATCTACTCAACGATGCAGCAACCATACGGTGACCCGTATAATGAACTCAGCGGTTGTTGGGACCCTGTCACACAGCAGCTAGTCTGATGACTCAGACCTACATGGCTGAGTTCTGAATCGCCAATGAGGTCGCTGTTAAGGCGTCAAACACACAAATGCATGCTGCCCAGCGGGAACCCGACAATCACAAAATGGTCCAGGCCATTCTGACACGATCGGCAATGTCACAGTGGGGGCCCGGTCGCTGCTACGTGTCAAACATAGCGAGATCGCTGGCAAGCTCGCTGTCGCATAACAAAACCTGCGATGCGACAGTGATCTCGCTAATGATCTCGCTACGTGTGACGGGGGCTTTGACTGCTCGCCCTGAGATAATTTGAATCCTCCTGATCAGCTAGTAAAAACAGGCCACTCAAGAGACTCAACCAAAAGAAAAGAAATTACCTTGCCAACCAATGCTGACCCGAACAGTGAGCTTATGGAGCAATCTGGTGCGGATGCTGCAACGTCGCCCCTCCCTGCTCCAGCTAAGCAGAGGTCCAGGGTTGAATCTCCCGGTTTTTCTTACAAACTAAATCAGAGGTATGATCTCCCTGCAGACAGGGAGTTTCTTTTTACTCTTTTCACTAATTTTAGTGATAAAATTGAGACAAGAATTAACGAGGTCACGGCCTCCATAATGTCCTTGATGACCAGAGTTGACAGAGCCGAAGGGGAGATTAAAATTCTAGCAATGCAGGGTGGTTCCTTACAGGAGGAATACTCCAAAATAAAGAACAACTTAAAAGTCTTAAATGAAAAGGATACCTACAGAGATGATTTAGATAGACAGAAATATCTAAAACTAAGAGGAGTCCCAGAGAGGATCAGAAGAGCAGACATGTACTCTTACGTAACCTCCCTATTGAAAAAGACGCTCCCCTCACTGACTGAGATAGAGAGCTCCCCTGAAAAAAGCTATGCAATCCCAAAGCCAAAAATGACCGTGAGGATGTTCCGAGAGATGTATTAATCACTTTCAGCTTCTGTAGAACGAAGAATCTTCTCTTAAAATACTTGAGAGACAATGCTAGTTTACCTGAGCCATATAATAACATCAAAGTCTTTTTACGAACATTTCTAGAGATGCGCTAACCAATAGAAGATCCGTTAAACCAGTTACTAAAATTTTGCTAGATAACAACATACCCTATTGCTGGTATGCACAATCCAAGTTACATTTCAGTTATAGGCAAAAAGCTCATTAGATAGGAGACCTGGAAGAGGGATTGAAGGTCCTGAGAGGGCTAAACATTGCAGAATCAGGGATCACATGACTCCTGATTAACTATCTACCAAATCTAGAGAATATTGAATTGGAATGGTAGAGGCCTTAATTTATGCCTGTAGGAACTTTTTGACATCAGCAGACATCTCAACAGTTCCATTTAGTTTTGTACCCTTTTTTTTTTATTTACCCCTGTTAATTCTACTTAGTTAATGTTTTTTTAGAAAACTGGTTCTTGACATGGTGGCTTTAATCTGGTGCAGTTTGGGGAAGATTTGGACACTTACGCAGGAAAACTGAGGTGCACCACCCAGTGGGTAGACACATAATCCTTGTATGTAGACTAGAAGGGTAAATATATACATTGGTAAACCTAAAAAGGGGCAAATTAAACTCCTTTCTAGACTGCTAAACTTAATACAAATTTGCACTTCTTTAAGGAAGTGGAGAAACTCCAGTGCCACATTCAAGCAGCTCCACAAAGTCATAATCACTTTCCAACAAGCTTTTAATATGACTAAGGGATTTGTGCCAGATCAGAACGCCAAACTGCAGACACTGCGTTTCAGGGTATCTGCCCCTCATCAGTGTAGTGTGTGGGATATTCTGATCTGGCTATGTGAGTGAGCTAAGACAAGGTCTGGGAACTTGCTATCTACCTTATGGAGACAGCGAAGTGGGTGAGAAGATTGTAGCCACTTCCCTCCTCTCAGATATATGCCAATTTGTACTTCTTTAAGGAAGTGGAGAAACTCAAGTGCCACATTTAAGCAGCTCCTCAAAGTCATAATCGCTTTCCAGCAAGCTTTTAATATGACTAAGGAATTTGTGCCAGATCAGAACCCCAATCTGCAGACACTGCGTTTCGGGGTACCTGCCCCTCATCAGTGCAGTGTGTGGGGTATTCTGCTCTGGCTATGTGAGTGGGCTAAGACATGGTCTGGGATCTTGCTATCTACCTTATGGAGACAGCGAAGTGGGTGAGAAGATTGTAGCCACTTCCCTCCTCTCAGGTATATGCAAATTTGCACTTCTTTCAGGAAGTGGAGAAACTCCAGTGCCACATTTAAGCAGCTCCTCAAAGTCATAATCGCTTTCCAACAAGCTTTTAGTATGACTAAGGAATTTGTGACAGATCAGAACCCCAATCTACAGACGCTGCGTTTCAGGGTACCTGCCCCTCATTAGTGTAGTGTGTGGGATATTCTGATCTGGCTGTGTGAGTGGGCTAAGACAAGGTTTGGGAACTTGCTATCTACCTTATGGAGACAGCGAAGTAGGTGAGAAGATTGTAGCCACTTCCCTCCTCTCAGATATATGCAACTTTGCACTTCTTTAAGAAAGTGGAGAAACTCCAGTGCCACATTTAAGCAGCTCCTCAAAGTCATAATCGCTTTTCAACAAGATTTTACTGTGACTAAGGAATTTGTGCCAGATCAGAACCCCAATTTACAGACGCTGCGTTTCGGGGTACCTGCCCCTTATTAGTGTAGTGTGTGTGATATTCTGATCTGGCTGTGTGAGTGGGCTAAGACAAGGTCTGGGAACTTGCTATCTACCTTATGGAGACAGCGAAGTAGGTGAGAAGATTGTAGCCACTTACCTCCTCTCAGATATATGCAACTTTGCACTTCTTTAAGGAAGTGGAGAAACTCCAGTGCCACATTTAAGCAGCTCCTCAAAGTTATAATCGCTTTCCAACAAGCTTTTAATATGACTAAGGGATTTGTGCCAGATCAGAACCCCAAACTACAGACGCTGGGTTTCGGGGTACCTGCCCCTCATCAGTGTAGTGTGTGGGATATTCTGGTCTGGCTGTGTGAGTGGGCTAAGGGCCGCTTTACACACACCAACCTCTGTGACCAACTTCTGAAAAGATCTCTGCTTGCAGTGAAATCATGGACACATTGTTCCATTTTGTGGCTGTATACAAATGGAACAATGTGTCCATGATTTCACTGCAACCAGAGATCTGTTCAGAAGTTGGTGTGTGTAAAGCTGCCCTATGACAAGGTCTGGGAACTTGCTATCTACCTTATGGCCACTTTACACACACCAACTTATCTGTCCAACCTCTGACCAACTTGCTGGTTACAGTGAAATCATGGACACATAGTTCCATTGTACACAGTCACAAAATGGAGCAATGTGTCCATGATTTCACTGCAACCAGCAAGTTGGTCAGAAGTTGGACAGATAAGTTGGTGTGTGTAAAGTGGCCCTTATGGAGACAGCGGAGTAGGTGAAGAGATTGTAACTACTTCTTTAAGGAAGTGGAGAAATTCCAGTGCCACATTTAAGCAGCTCCTCAAATTCATAATCACTTTCCAACAAGCTTTTAATAAGACTAAGGGATTTGTGCTAGATCAGAACTCCAAACTACAAATGCTGCGTTTCGGGGTACCTGCCCCTCATCAGTGCAGTGTGTGTGATATTCTGATCTGGCTATGTGAGTGGGCTAAGACAAGGTCTGGGAACTTGCTATCTACCTTATGGAGACAGCGAAGTAGTTGAGGAGATTGTAGCCACTTCCCTCCTCTCAGATATATGCAACTTTCCATTTCTTTAAGGAAGTGGAGAAACTCCAGTGCCACATTTAAGCAGCTCCTCACAATCATAATCGCTTTCCAACAAGCTTTTAATATGACTAACGAATTTGTGCCAGATCAGAACCCCAAGCTACAGACGCTGCGTTTCGGGGTACTTGCCCCTCATCAGTGTAGTGTGTGGGATATTCTGATCTGGCTGTATAAGTGGGCTAAGGGCCGCTTTACCTACACCAACTTCTGTGACCAACTTCTGAACACATCTCTGCTTGCAGTGAAATCATGGACTCATTGTTCCATTTTGTGGCTTGTGAGGCACCGCCGGCATGATCCTCATGGCCGGGGTACATCACATGTAGGATCAGAGGTATGATCCTGTGCACACTGGCCGGTTTGATTGATAATGTTGTGTGAGCCAACTTTGAGACACAGGGTTCATGAGCCTAATGAGCGGCAGTGAGAGTGGGAGGAATCCATGAGGAATAGGATGTGAGGAGTGAGTGCTGACAACCCGGAACACAGGGAGTTAACCTGAGCTGTGTGGAAGCTGATGATTAGCAGCTGAGGGGGTGTGTCCATGTGGGAGTGGCTGGCACGATAAGAGCCGGCCACCTGAGTGATTGGGAGATTCATTCATTCTGGAGGCTGAGATTGATCCTGGAAGCTGAGTTTGATGCAGATGGAAGCTGAGACCAGCCTGAGTGCAGAGCAGTCCAAGGCTCTGTGTGCATGACATGATGGGAGCATGCTAGCTCCATGCCGGTGCCGAGGTCCGTGGTCGTGTCCGCACCTGGAGGGGGGAAGCCGTGGTTGACCCGTGGACGCTAGACCGGACGTGGTTCACCTCACGTCCGGGAAGGAGCCTGTGGCGATGCCTGGTGGAACCTGCGACACAGGTAGCGAGACCCGGATCCGTGCCCGGTAAGAAAGCAGTTCCCGAGCGATAGTGTGAACTGTGCACCTTGTGTGTGTAAATCATGTTAGGCGAGTATAGACCGCCCTTGGGACCGACTCAGTGGAGTCCGTTAAAGGTCCTGATGAACCGGAATGTATGTAGCCCTTGGAGGCAAATGTATGTAGTGTGCCAGGCGGGCATAGACCGCCTTTAGGTCCGAGTCAGAGTGCTCAGTTAAAGGACCTGATGAAACAATGTGTTTAACTATGTGTATGAGGGCTTAAGTAATGGCCCTGAATGAGAGATGATGACCTATGTAAGACCCATGTATAATCATGTGGAGAGACAGTGACCCAGCTGGTATGGATGATGTTGGAGGCGTTCCGTCCTTGGGACGAGAGGGAGGCTTGCCCTGCTGCATGCAGAGGGTACCTGATCCCTCAACCACGACCTCTAATGGTGTGGGTGTGCCTGTGGTGCCAGAGACAGGGGTAATAGGGCTCCTAGTAGGTATCGGATGTGGTTCCCGTGTACTATGGTTTGCCAATCCCTGTAATGGGCCATGGAGGGGCCACAGTCCATGGATGTGGGCTGTGTGCAGGTGTGTGATCCATGGACGCTGGAATGATGGATCACATACGGTATGTAAGGTCCCGGTCAGGCAGGATTCCTGACTACGGGTGAATGTATATCATCATGCTGGGGGACTAAAGCCAGGCGGCAGGTACCGCCATTGGGACCCACAGGGCCCGTTGAGGCGTATGTAACGAAGGTCAGAAGCAGGGGTTAGAAGGGCTCCCGTATTGGGTAACGCGTGGTTAGGCCGGAGGCCGCAGCCCCACGGGTTACTAGGGTTTGCCAATCCCTGTTATGAACCCGGAAGGGTCATCATCGTACTGTAACTTATGTATAGTGTAAGTAGGCCGGAGGCTGTAGCCACCATGGGAGCTGTTAGTAGAGCTCCAATGGGGACAGAGATGGTTACAGGTCCCGGGTTACTATAAAACGTTATGTGCAATATAAGTGTTATGTGATGTTAAATGTAAATGTATGGTGTATTTATGTAAAGTGTTGTTAATCAATGTGATATGTGTCAAACATGCTACCCGGGTTATGTGATTAATATGTGAAAATAAACGGGTAGACATTGGTTAACCTTATAAACACGTGTTCTTGTCGTTTTGCAAGCGGGTTCCCCGGTTGCTACCTCACAGGCTGTGTACAAATGGAACAATGTGTCCATGATTTCTCTGCAACCAGAAATCTGTTCAGAAGTTGGTCACAGAAGTTGGTGTGTGTAAAGGTGCCCTATGACAAGGCCTGGGAACTAGCTATCTACCTTATGGAGACAGCGAAGTAGGTGAGGAGATTGTAGCCACTTCTTTATGGAAGTGGAGACACTCCAGTGCCGCATTTAAGCAGCTCCTCAAAGTCATAATCACTTTCCAACAAGCTTTTAATATGACTAAGGTGGTCGTCACACGCTTCAATTTCCTGCACGATATCGCTTAAGCGATCTGCTTTTTGATCGCTTAAGCGATATTGTTTGTGCATCACTGTGTGCAATCAAGCGATTTTACCATGTAAAATCGCTTGATCGTTACATCGCAGATTGGTGAGCCGGAGCTCATATCAAGCGATAAACGCTTGAACAATCTGCCTCATCGTGGTGTGTGACACCACGATGATCCATCTCCCAGCGGCAGAGCCTATGCTGGGAGATGGTATCTATGGTAAACGTCGGGTTACTAAGCACCGCGCGGCGCCTAGTAACCCGATGTGTACCATAGTTACCAGCGATCTCGCTGGTCCACATCGCTGGTGAGTCTGTCTGTGTGACAGCTCACCAGCGATGTGAGCGATATTGTTAGCGATCGCGCGTGCACGTGATCGCTAACAAGATCGCTAGCGATATTGAACCGTGTGACGGCCGCTTAAGGGATTTGTGCCAGATCAGAACCCCAAACTACAGATGTTGCGTTTCGGGGTATCTTTTTTTTTTTCTTTTCCTTTTTTCCTTCCCTCAGTTGGGGAAGTTTTGAGTCATACAAAAAAACCAAGACTAAAAAACTTCAAACCAAAAACAGCATTTCTATCGTGCTGTCCCATCATCATTAGGAAATCTCAATCGTTAATGTAGAAATGCAACATAACAAAACACACAAACAGTACTAAAAATTCAAGAAACATCAACAAAATCAATCCATTTTTTGGTCTTCCAGATGCCCTCCGCATCAAATTCGCTATTTCTTTTTGTATCCCGCAAAAAACAAGTATACATTTTCCCAAAACCATCCTAACACTGTCCCTAACTGCTATCTCTGATCTTTTAAACACATACACATTCCTCACATCCCACAACACTTCCTTCACACATGCCAACATCAACCACAACACTCTCTCCTTCGTCCCATCACAAACACCCAAAGCAAACATAAACAACTCAAAAGTCAAAAAAATTCACACCAGTCAATTCCCTACACAAAGGTCCCCTTCTCCTAATCACATCTCTTGCATACCCACAATTCCAAAAAACATGCAAAACACTTTCACGCCCACCACGTCCAGCCCTTTGACAACTCTCACTCCTCACCAAACCCCGATTTCTCTGAAATTCCCTAACAGGTAATACTCCCTGCAAAGACTGCCACACAATATCACTTTGTCTGTTGGACATACCATCCATCCTCACTTTCTTCCATACTTTTTCTACATCACTCCCTCTTACCCAATTTATACCACATTCCAACTCTTTACACTCAACCATTCTATAAACTAATTTTTTATTGCCCAACATCCGCACATCCACATCACCTAATTCAAATTTCATCAAAAACTTATACACCCACACATACCACACTGGCACCACACCCGCAACCGGCTTCCGTAAATCTCTCACACACCATTTCAATTTTAACATAGAAGAAAAAGGTTTGGTACCGTGTTAGCCAGTTGAGAAAATGTTGATTGCTCTCAGTGTGAGAAACAAGATACAAATCTTGTAGTTGTGATACCTTTTAATGACTAAGGCTGCTTTCACACAGCGTTTTTGTGCTGTCCGAGGGGATCAGACGTTTTGCTGCTCCCCTCGGACAGCAACGGATCCAAACTGATGACTGGAATCGGATGCCAAATAGGCATCCGATCCTGATATTTTGCAGCATCAGTTTGGATCCTCTCCTCCTCTCCCTGCTCCTCCTGTCATCTCGTCCCTCTCCTCTCTCCCTCCTGTCACCTTTCTCCTCTGTCTCCCTCTTTGTCCCCTCTTTGTCCCCTCTTTGTCCCCTCTTTGTCCCCCTCTTTGTCCCCCTCTTTGTCCCCCTCTTTGTCCCCCTCTTTGTCCCCCTCTTTGTCCCCCTCTTTGTCCCCCTCTTTGTCCCCCTCTTTGTCCCCCTCTTTCTCCCCCTCTTTGTCCTCCTGTTGGCCCCCTCTTTGTCCTCCTGTTGGCCCCCTCTGTCTCCCCTCTTTGTCCCCTCTTTGTCCTCCTGTTGGCCCCCTCTGTCTCCCCTCTTTGTCCCCTCTTTGTCCTCCTGTTGTCCCCCTCTTTGCAGAGCTTAAAAAATAAAAAAATCTTCATTCTCACCTCTCCACGACACCCGCGGTGCTTCCAGCTTCTTCTTCTTCTGATCAACAGGACCTGGCGTGATGTCACAGTCACATGACCGGTTACCGCGGTAACCGGTCATGTGACTCAACTGTGACGTCAGGCCAGGTCCTAGAAGCACAGAGCGCTGGAGGCATCGCTGGATCGTGGAGGGGTGAGGATAATGATTTTTTTATTTTTAACCCTTTCATTTAACTGGATATCACTTCTGCAATGTATGAATATACTTTGCAGAAGTGATATTAGATGGCACACAGCGATTTTAGTGTACTGAGCATGCTCAGTACCCTAAGATCGGGTCCGAGGAGACATCAGCTGTTTCCTCGGATCCGCGCTCCATACGCCCCATGTTATTTGGCGCGGATCAGGTCGGATCCAATTCGGTCCGATCTGACCCGCTGTGCCAAAAATCGCAGCAGGCTGCGATTTTGGGCACAGCAAAAAAACGGCCAGGATCGGATCCGACAAAAATCGGATGCCAATAAGGCCAAATCCGATGTGATCCGTGCCCATAGGATAACATGGGGCCAAAATCTGATCCGTGGCTGTCCGTTTTACAACGGACAGCCACGGATCACAGAAAATCGCTGTGTGAAAGCACCCTAACAAAAATGAAATAAAATGATGTTATAGGGCGAGCTTTCGAGACGACTCAGGTCTCTTCATCAGGCATGGTATGACAAGATATTGAATGAAACTCAAAATATACACATGCACAACTAAAATGATTGGACATTTGACTCTATAAACATTACAAAGGCTGGACATTTGGCAAAATAAACAAACAGCCTGGGAGATGATCTTCAATCAGGCAGGCCCAGTGGTCATAAAGTTTCTAGGACACTAAATTATAAGAAAACTTGGTGTCCAAGATTCCCATGTCTTTGAACAACATTGTTTAGACGTGGTAATGAGCGATAAAGCCATCAGCAATGTTCAGCCCGTTCTGTATACAATTGAAACTTCTAATTAGCTTGGATTCACAGACTCTTCTGTGTTTTTGGGATTTGAAATTACCTCTCAAAATTAAAACCTTCATATTGTCAATGTTATGTCCCTGGCCAGAAAAATGCTCCGCTACTGGAAAATGGATTTTTTTGTGTGTAATTGTGTGACGATGAGACCTCATCCTTGCTCTTAGGCGCTGTCCAGTCTCACCAACATAGAAAGAACCTACTGGGCAAATGGTGCACATAATTAAATATACCACATTGGAAGAGGAGCATGTGAAAGTCCCAGGAATCTTATAATCCTGCTGTGTGTTGGGGATCTGTATCCTGTCTCTGGTCTCTATGTGAGCACAGGTCTTGCAGCTCTTCACATTGCATGGATAAGTTCCTTTTGGTGTATCCGAGGGCATCAAACTTCGGACCATGATGTTTTTTTAAATTGGGAGGCTGCCTGTAGCACAGCAAGGGAGGGTCTTTGAATAATATTTTAAGTCGGTCATCCTTGTGTAGGATGTGATGAAGTTTCCTGGCAGTTTTCCTTAGTACCTCAAGCTGTGGGTTGTAGGTCACCACCAGGGGAACACGTTGGTTCTCTTCTTTTTCTCTGTATTGGAGTGCTTGAATTCCAAACAACAGTATATCGGAAACCGATTGACCGTCCCACATACCTCAGATGGGGCAGTTTCCACCCCAAACACATCAAAAAATCCATTGTCTACAGCCAGGCCCTCAGATATAACCGTATTTGCTCCAACCCAGTGGAAAGGGATGAACACTTAAACCAGCTAAAAAAGACATTTTTAAACCAGGGCTACCACCCCACCTCCATTGATAATCAGATCATTAAAGCCACAAGAATCCCTAGAAGTCAAGCACTCCAATACAGAGAAAAAGAAGAGAACCAACGTGTTCCCCTGGTGGTGACCTACAACCCACAGCTTGAGGTACTAAGGAAAACTGCCAGGAAACTTCATCACATCCTACACAAGGATGACCGACTTAAAATATTATTCAAAGACCCTCCCTTGCTGTGCTACAGGCAGCCTCCCAATTTAAGAAACATCATGGTCCGAAGTTTGATGCCCTCGGATACACCAAAAGGAACTTTTCCATGCAATGTGAAGAGCTGCAAGACCTGTGCTCACATAGAGACCAGAGACAGGATACAGATCCCCAACACACAGCAGGATTATAAGATTCCTGGGACTTTCACATGCTCCTCTTCCAATGTGGTATATTTAATTATGTGCACCATTTGCCCAGTAGGTTCTTTCTATGTTGGTGAGACTGGACAGCGCCTAAGAGCAAGGATGAGGTCTCATCGTCACACAATTACACACAAAAAAATCCATTTTCCAGTAGCGGAGCATTTTTCTGGCCAGGGACATAACATTGACAATATGAAGGTTTTAATTTTGAGAGGTAATTTCAAATCCCAAAAACACAGAAGAGTCTGTCAATCCAAGCTAATTAAAAGCTTCAATTGTATACAGAACGGGCTGAAGATTGCTGATATCTTTATGGCTCATTACCACGTCTAAACAATGTTGTTCAAAGACATGGGAATCTTAGACACCAAGTTTTCTTCTAATTTTGTGTCCTAGAAACTTTATGACCACTGGGCCTGCCTGATTGAAGATCATCTCCCAGGCTGTTTGTTTATTTTGCCAAATGTCCAGCCTTTGTAATGTTTATTGAGTAAAATGTCCAATCATTTTAGTTGTGCATGTGTATATTTTGAGTTTCATTCAATATCTTGTCATACCATGCCTGATGAAGAGACCTGAGTCGTCTCGAAAGCTCGCCCTATAACATCATTTATTTTATTTTTGTTAGCCATTAAAAGGTATCACAACTACAAGATTTGTATCTTGTTTCTCACACTGAGAGCAATCAACAATTTTAACATATACACACCAAACAAATACCGACACATACAAGAAGACATATTATCCTTACTCAAAATCTTTAACATAAAAAGAACCATATTTACACCAAAGAAAACCTCCAAGTTTGGAAAACCCAAACCACCTTTAACCAGGATTTTAGTCACAATATCCCGCCTTGCCCGTTCCATCCGAGAACCCCAAAAAAATACAAACAAAATTCTATTTAGGCGCCGTAAACACTGATCATCTGGTGGACAAACCAAAGCGATATACAGAAAAATAGGCAGAATGACACTTTTAATTACCAAAATTTTCCCAAAAAAGGAAAGGGTGCGCAACTTCCAAAACCCCAATTTTTGTTCTACCTTACACTCCACATCCTCCCAACTCTCTTTCCCATCCAAAGCTTCCATGAATTTCACTCCCAAAGTCTTAATAGGACCACTCACCACATTTATCCCTAAATCTTCACTCACAGGACCATTCCCAAAAACCTTACATTCACTCTTATCCCAATTCACTCTAAACCCAGACGCACCACAGAAAATAGAAGTCAACAGTTTAGCTCTTTTCACTGAACACTCAGAATCACACAACACACATACATCATGCATATAGCCATTCACCTTCCACTCTCTACCACCACCACCCGGAACTTGCACACCCCTAATCACCTTATCCTTTCTTAACAGGCATAACAATGGTTCAATTGCACATATGAAAGCAACAGGTGACAATGGACACCCTTGCCGCACACCAGACCCCACATTTACTCTCCTTCCTACCCATCCATTCAAAAGAACACAACATAAACCCCCTCATACAAACTTCTAATCCTACAAACAAAATCCGAAGGAAAACCCAATCTCAACAAAACCCGAAACAAAAAACCATGCGCTAATCGATCATACGCCTTCTCAAAGTCCATACTTAACAACAACATCCTCTTCTTTCGAATCACACAATCCCACAAACAATCCCTCAGCATACATACACACTCATGAACACGTCTCCCAGGCACTGCACAACACTGTTCTTCACCAATCACATTTCCCACCACACCACACATCCTATTAGCCAATACCTTCGTATAGATTTTATAATCACTATTCAATAATGTAATCGGTCTCCAATTTTTCAAATGTCTCAAATCCCCTTTTTTTGGAAGTAACACAATCATTCCAGCTCTCATACTCTCAACCATCTCCATGTTTTCCCACATAAACTTACAAACCTCTACAAAATCCTTCCCAATCACATCCCAAAACACACTATAAAATTCCACAGGCAAACCATCCTTACCTGGTGTTTTATTCACAGCCATACTACTAATCATCCGCCATACTTCCCCATCTAACAGTGCACCCATCAGACTAGCCCTATCACCATCTCTCAATTTCTTATCCAACACACTTAACACTTCCTCTTCCAAATTCTCATTGCTCCATTTCACTGCATGCAATTCCTCATAAAACTTTGCCACCATTCGTCACCATTCTCTCCAAACACAACACTCATACCTTGTCGTTTAGCAAAGACTTTTTTGAAAAAATAACGAGAACACTTCTCATTCTTCTCTAAAATATCTACCTTTGCCCTATACACTATACTTTTCCCTCTTGCAAGCAAATAATCATTAATCTCCCTTTTAACCTGCACAATATCATCTTTCACATCCATCCCTCCCTCCCGCAATTGGTATAGAAGACATAAACGTGCATTTAATTTTACAAACATCGCTTTTTTAGATGCTGCAAAGCGATATCCAACATGTTTAAAAAACACTTTACATTGTGTTTTAACCCAATCCCACCATACACAAATATTGACAAACTCATGTTGTCTTTTTTTCCATTTCTCAAACAAACATGCAAACTCCACTTTAACTTCTTCACTCTCCAACAAACGCACATTCAGTTTCCATAATCCTCTCCCAAACATTCTACTAGCATTAAAATCTAACTCACATAACATACACACATGATCAGAAAAAAACACACTCTCCTGTTTGTAACTAACAGGTACAACAGTCCGAGAAATAAAACAATAATCCAATTTAGAATGCACTCTCCAACTCTCAGAATAAAAAGTGTCTAAACCTGGAGTCACACCACATGCACTCTGCATCTCATTCAACCCAAAATCAGCAACCAAACCAAGCAACTCCTTACCAGACACATCTACATTCACCTTACGAACATCAACATTCATATCTCCCACTAGAACAACAGGCATACTTCCTGGAATAAACAATTTGATCTTCTCGAACAGAGCTTGTCTCTCATGTTTCCCCGTAGGAGCATAAACATTAATAACACAAAATTTTACAGTATTACAACAAAAAATTGCAGAAATACATCTCCCCACTTCAATTATCAAATAACTGGACAAAGAAATGCCACCACCCTTAACCAAAAAACCAACACCATAATTTTTGTTTGCCATGCTCCCAGACCATACTGTTGCACCATATGGCCACTCATCAGCACACACAGGGTTAATTAGTCCACACTCCTGCAAACAAAAAATAGATGCAGGCTGCAGTGCTAAAAAATCAAAAATGGCTGCTCGCCTCATCTTATTTTTAAACACTCTCACATTTTGAGAGCAAATAATGAACCCCATTCAATAACAAATGTGAAAAACACAAAGTAACAAAACCACAAGAAAAAAACAAAAACAGAAGAGAAAAAACAAACAAAAAAACATCACCCCCATAACACAAAACAAAAACATTGGTAAACCACCAAAACTATCAAACTAAAAACACACATAATGCCCCAATTGCACAGATAGGGTTATTTAACTCACCCTTCTGCAAGACAAGGCAAAAAAAAAAACAGGTTACACGGCAATACAATGAAAAGCCTTTGGCACATGACCAAAGCTTTATAAAAAACAAAAGTAACAGGAGACATCTGTCCACCACCAATCATTAACCAGGATCTGTATTTTCTGTGTCCATACTGCTAGTGTCAGATCCACTGAATTCCACATTCCCCTTCCACTTCTTTGCAGCGGCTTTTCTTTGAAGACCACTACTCTCCCTCTGACTCTTACGAGACCCCTGATCAGGGTCTGAGAAGTCCTGGATATTTTTAGGGTCAGAAGGGCGCAAAGATACACCTAAGACTTCCTCCGGAAAAGCAATAATCGATATCTCAGAGGTAACAGTAGTACTTGCACGAGGAGTCTCCCAAAGAACAGCACCACCAGCCGTATGCAATATCTCCTGCCGGCTCCCCTCATCCAGCAGGGCAGCGGCAGCATCCTCCTGTGATGACTCCTGCTGAGCAGCATCACCACTCTTCCATTACTGTCTCTGCCGCACAGCCCCACCACTCTCACATGCTTTTCGACTCTGCTCCTCCCTCTCCACACGCTCCATTTCTTTTTCAACTTTTCTAACCACTCTCTCAAACAATTTCTCTTGCTGTTCCTTCTGCCTTTCATCTTCCTTCTCCCTCTGCTCCTGTCGTCTCTGTGCATTTCTGGCGGCATGCACAGGACAGTCTTTATATACATGGTCAGAAGCGCCACACATGTCACAGGATTTTGGGACAGGGCAATTCCCTGCAAAATGACCCTCCTGGTGGCAATTACGGCAACACTGCTGTTTCCTGCAGAAAGCCTGAACATGGCCAAAACTGAAACATTTGCAACAATACATTGGTTGCCCAGGATAGGTCAAAAAGCCCCTTTGTCCTACAACTGAGAAATTTGTAGGGGGGTGCCTGAAGCCTCCAAGGCAGGACGGATCTTTCTTTATCCTGGCCTTAAATTTATACTTACAGTTGACTATGTTAAGCGCATTATACTGCTTCTCCCCTTTTTTTACATAATCACAGTACTGTGACAAGAAGTCCTGCAACAGTTGTGGGTCAGTAAAGGGATTATAAACAGTTACTGTTATTACCCTCTCTTGTAGACAAAACAAAGGTTCCCACTTAATGCCATCCAACAAGGCATCGCCCTCATGGTTCCTCAGCCACTCATACACAGTAAGACAGATATCGTCATCATCAAAAGTGACGTCACAGGTACCTTGTCTTGGAAATTCATTAACGCTGTAAATCTCCTTCCGCTGGACACCAATTTTCGCCTCAATAAGGTCACGAACAAGAAATACAACAGAATTTTTCTCACCATTGGATGGGTCCACCTCAAACCTCACAGTGTTCTTGACAAAAGACATCCTTCCACCTGTAAGAATATGTGTACCAACACGAACTGTATGACTCAATCATTCCTGAATTTCTCGCACCTGTTGAGCCACGACGTGAGATCGCAGCCAAGAGGCCGAGAAGCGATGAGAACCCAACTCCACACTTAAGGGTACCTGCCCCTCATCAGGGCAGTGTGTGGGATATTCTGATCTGGCTGTGTGAGTGGGCTAAGACAAGGTCTGGGAACTAGCTATCTACCTTATGGAGAAAGCGAAGTAGATGAGGAGATTGTAGCCACTTCCTTCCTCTCAGATATATGCAAATTTGCACTTCTTTAAGGAAGTAGAGAAACTCCAGTGCCACATTTAAGCAGCTCTTCAAAGCCATAATCGCTTTCCAACAAGCTTTTAGTATGACTAAGGGATTTTTGCCAGATCGGAACCTCAAACTACAGACGCTGCGTTTCGGGGTACCTGCCCCTCCTCAGTGTAGTGTGAGGGATATTCTGACTTGGCTGTGAGTGGGCTAAGACAAGGTCTGGGAACTTGCTATCTACCTTATGGAGACAGCGAAGTAGGTGAGGAGATTGTAGCCACTTCCCTCCTCTAAGATATTTGCGAATTTGCACTTCTTTAAGGAAGTGGAGAAACTCCAGTGCCGCATTTAAGCAGCTCCTCAAAGTCATAATGGCTTTCCAACAAGCTTTTAATATGACTAAGGGATTTGTGGCAGATCAGAACCCCAAACTACAGACACTGCTTTTCGGGGTACCTGCCCCTCATCAGTGTAGTGTGTGGGATATTCTCATCTGGTTGTGTGAGTGGGCTAAGACAAGGTCTGGGAACTTTCTATCTACCTTATGGAGACAGCGAAGTAGGTGAGGAGATTATAGCCACTTCCCTCCTCTCAGATATATGCAAATTTGCACTTCTTTAAGGAAGTGGAGAAACTCCAGTGCCGCATTTAAGCAGCTCCTCAAAGTCATAAATGCTTTCCAACAAGCTTTTAATATGACTAATGGTACCTTTACACGCCGCTACAGAAGGTTAGAAACAACCGGGTGTCTCACGTGCACGAGCATGTTCCAACGGTTGCTACCGGTACCTGTTACCGCCTTTACACGCCGCTACAAGGTGCTCTACAGAAGGTTTTTTCTATCCCTGGAGGCACCGACGGGTGCCGCAGGTTACCTGCTGTAGAGCACCTTCCCTCATTTACACGCCACTACCACAAGCGAATATGGGAGGACCTGGGACAGCAGGGACAACACATAGGCATGCCAGATTTGTGGATTACGAGACGCTCGTACGGTGATTGGACAATGCAATAACATCATGATTGGCCAGCCAGCGCAGGAAGGCAGGCCAATACATGATGCTATTGCAATTGTGTAGTGTGACTGGTCAGCTCCTTAAATATGCCGCCCTATGCACGGACAACCAATTGTAACGCAGGAGCTACCACCAATGTTTGCTGAAGGGGGGTGGTATCCCGGAGGCTGTGTCATGCCCCAGGGAGTTAACTAGGTGTCGCAAAAACCTTCCTGTTTCTCATTTACACGCCGCTACCATCGGGTTGAAACGAACCTGTTTTTGAGCACTGCTGAAAAAAGGTGTCGACAGTGACCGGTGGCAACAACCTGATTTACACGCCGCTACCTCGCGGTGTTTTGACAGTGCAAGATACAATTGCCTCCGACACCCGGTTGTTTCTAACCTTCTGTAGCGGCGTGTAAAGGTACCATAAGGGATTGTGCAAGATCAGAACCCCAAACTACAGACGCTGCGTTTCGGGGTACTTGCCCCTCATCAGTGTAGTGTGTGGGATATTCTGATCTGGCTGTGTGAGTGGGCTAAGGGCCGCTTTACACACACCAACTTCTGTGACCAACTTCTGAACAGATCTCTGCTTACAGTGAAATCATGGACACATTGCTCCATTTTGTGGCTGTGTACAAATGGAACAATGTGTCCATGATTTCACTGCAACCAGAGATCTGTACAGAAGCTGGTGTGTGTAAAGCACCAATATGACAAGGTCTAGGAACTTGCTATATACCTTATGGAAACAGCGAAGTAGGTGAGGAGATTGTAGCCACTTCCCTCCTCTCAGATATATGCGAATTTGCATTTTTTTAAGGAAGTGGAGAAACTCCAGTGCCGTATTTAAGCAGCTCCTCAAAGTCATAATCGTTTTCCAACAAGCTTTTAGTATGACTAAGAGATTTGTGCCAGATCAGAACCCAAAACTACAGACGATGTGTTTCAGTGTACTTGCTTCTCATCAGTGTAGTGTGTGGGATATTCTGATCTGGCTGTGTGAGTGGTCAAAGACAAGATCTGGGAGCTTGCTATCTACCTTATAGAGACAGTGAAGTAGGTGAGGAGATTGTAGCCACTTCCCTCCTCTCATATATATGCAAATTTGCACTTCTTTCAGGAAGTGGAGAAACTCCAGTGCCGCATTTAAGCAGCTCCTCAAAGTCATAATCGCTTTCCAACAAGCTTTTAATATGACTAAGGAATTTGTGCCAGATCAGAACCCCAGCTACAGACTGTGCGTTTCAGGGTACTTGCCCCTCATCAGTGTAGTGTGTGGGATATTCTGATCTGGCTGTGTGAGCGGGCTAAGACAAGGTCTGGGAACTTAATACTTGACTATAGGAGAGACGCTCTTTTGATTTTTGAAGACTTCAACATCGTCTCCGACGCCGTTATGGACTCAACCAGTAAATATGGGCGGTGAAATTCTTCACTCAATACCTGGTTAGACAGGGAGGGGCTGCTGGATGTCTTTCGTTGCCTCTGTTAAATATCGAGAGAGTTCACACACTACTCTGATCCATACTACACTTTAGCCAGAATTGATTTGGTCGTGGCAGACATCCATTCTTTACAAATTGTAAAAAAAATTGACATCCTGCCAAAAACTTGGTCAGATCATACCCCAATACTCTTTAAATTAGCTATTTTCCACAATACTAATTCGCACACATTATGGAGGGCCAACTCCTTTCTTTTTCAACATCCTAGCCATAAAAAAGAATTAAATGATGCCCTCTCCTCCTATTTTAGTTTAAACGATACCGGAGAAATATCTATCAAAACGCTTTGGACTGCCCATAAAGCAGTTATCCATGGCACACTTATCGAGCTGAACTTGAGACAAAAAAAGATAAGGAACAAAAAACTCGATGAAATTCAGAAAAGTATTTGTTTAGCTAGGGTCACGCTTGGCTGCATTTTTTATGGTTGTTTTGACAGCCTGCGTTTTTGCTGTTAGGTCTGGAGCAGCCTTAATAAAAACGCAAGCAAAAACGCGTGTGAAAACGCATGGTACCATTTAGTGCCATGCATTTTTACATGCGTTTCCCATAGGGCCCCATGTTACAAAATCGCATGCATTTTTGAAAATCAACAAAAATGCACCAAAAAATGCAGCATGATGCATTTTTTGGTGCGGAGCCAAAAAACGCATCCAACAAACACATGGCACTTTGGCCATGCGTTTTTGAATTGGGGCCTAGGGATGCGTTTTTCCATGCGTTTTTCACAAAAGACAAGTGTGAAAAACGCATGGAAAAAACACATCCACGACGCCAGTGTGACCCTAGCCTTACCTGGAGGAGGCTCAAGCATCTCAACCCTCGGAAGTTACCCACTGGAAACTCTTAAAATTTAGACTAGAATTAAAGTCACTTTTTGGGAGAATACGATAAGATGATTCAGATGTCCAAAATTAACTATTATAATTGTCAGGAGAAACCGGGAAAATTTTTTGCAAATTGTCTTAAGAAACAGAGATTCAAAAAGAGAATTTTACAGCTTAAAAATGAGGAAGGTATCTGACTTAAAAATCCAAAAGATATTTCGGGCGAATTTGTAAAATTCTGTGAATGCCTCTATAACTTGAAAAACGATCCCTATGTCAAACAACCTGATGATTATCTATAAGTACCTACTTAAGGGGGAGTCACACGCGTTAATGTCGTCAGTGAGATGATCGCTGACGACATTGACGGCTGATTGCTGGTGAGCTGTCACACAGACAGACTCACCAGCGATCAATTGACCAGAGACATCATGGAAACGATTTAAATATCGTTTCCACGATGTCTTGCTCCCGCTGCCAGCCTGCTGGAAGCGGGAGCAGGCTGGTCTCCAAGGTAAACTGCGGGTATCTAGGCAGCGCGCGTTGCCTAGATACCCGACGTGTACCTTAGTTACCAGCCTCCTCCGCTCACCGGCTGGTATCTAAGGTATACAGCGGGTAACTAGGGACCTAGTTACCCGCTGTGTACCTTAGATACCAGCCGGTGAGCGGAGGAGGCTGGTAACTAAGGTACACGTCGGGTATCTAGGCAGTGCGCGCTGCCTAGATACCCGCAGTTTACCTTGGATACCAGCTCCCAGCGCTTGTGAGAGGCGCTGGGAGCTGGAATATCGCTACTCCCGATGTCACATGCAGCAATGCTGCGTGTACACCGGGCGACAATCGCCAGGTTTTAGAGCAGGTTCTAAAACCTGGCGATCATCAACCAGCGATTTATCGCTGGTTGATTCAGTATGTCACACGCGTCAATATCGCTGCAACGTCACGTGCAGCCGAGATCGTGCACGCGATATTGACGCGTGTGACTCCCCCTTTAGATTCAGTGCAACTTCCTCATCTTGATAAGGAGGAAGTAGAACACATAAGGGTATGTGCACATCAGTCGTTTTGTGGGCTGCTTTTGGACGTTTTCCGTCGGCGTTTTCAGCTCAGTTTTATGTTAATTTATGTTAATCCTATCCTCCGGTTGGATTAACATGCTTTTCAATGGAGTTTAGCAAATGCTGTCTACATTAGAACGTTTTTCTTCTGGTCGGTTTCAGTCAAAACTGAGTTTTCTCAGTGAAAACTGGGTTTTTCCACCGGTTTTCCAAATATAGAGCAAGTGACTTCTTTCCTCCGTTTTTCCACCGGTTTCAGCTGAACAAGTGTTCTGAAAACTCAGTTTTTAAAACAGCTGAGAAAACAGCCGACAAAACCCGGCAGAAAACGAGCAAAAAACGAGCAAAAAACTAGGGACACTGCTGAGCACAGAAAACTCAGTTTTCTGCTAAAAAACCCAGGTTTTTGGACGGTCTGCAGAGATGCACAAACGTCAGATGTGCACATACCCTAAGGGTATGTGCACATCTGACGTTTGTGCATCTCTGCAGACCGTCCAAAAACCTGGGTTTTTTAGCAGAAAACTGAGTTTTCTGTGCTCAGCAGTGTCCCTAGTTTTTTGCTCGTTTTTTGCTCGTTTTCTGCCGGGTTTTGTCGGCTGTTTTCTCAGCTGTTTTAAAAACTGAGTTTTCAGAACACTTGTTCAGCTGAAACCGGTGGAAAAACGGAGGAAAGAAGTCACTTGCTCTATATTTGGAAAACCGGTGGAAAAACCCAGTTTTCACTGAGAAAACTCAGTTTTGACTGAAACCGACCAGAAGAAAAACGTTCTAATGTAGACAGCATTTGCTAAACTCCATTGAAAAGCATGTTAATCCAACCGGAGGATAGGATTAACATAAATTAACATAAAACTGAGCTGAAAACGCCGACGGAAAACGTCCAAAAGCAGCCCACAAAACGACTGATGTGCACATACCCTTAATCTACCTTTCACTAAGCTGGAAGTCTCTTATGCTATTAACTCCCTTAAGGGTATGTGCCCACAGGACGTTTTTCCTGCGGTTTCTGCATGCAGAAAACCATTGGTTTTATGGTAATGTATGCTAATTTGTTCCTACAGTTTTGACTCCAGGCAAAACCAACGTGTTTCACAGAAACGCTGTGCCCAGAAATTGGTTTTGCAAGTGTCAAGAACTGTCAAATACCTGCGTTTATGCTGTGGATGGGAAAGAATTCACATGCTAATTATCTTCCTGCGTTTTTGCTAAAGTCAATGGAAAAAATGCAGCATCAAAAACGCAGTAAAAACGCACAAAAATGCACATAAAATGCGCAAAAACGCACAAAAAACGCGCAAGAAACACAGACAAGATCATAGCTAATCTCCTGTAAAGGACTCTAGGATCCTCAGGTTTTGCTGCATTCAGGACTGCTTAAAAAACGTCCTGTGGGCACATACCCTTATAATGGGAAATCTCTGGGTCCAGATGGCCTATCGAGCGAATACTTCAAGTCATTTGGCTTTATACTAACCCCTTATCTTACTAAACTAATAAACTCTGCCTCTATAACATCTCTGCTTCCTGCTGAAATGCAGGAATTGGTCATAACAGTAATACCAAAAGACAAAAGCGACCCACAGAATAAGGCCCACTATAGACCCATCTCCCTCATCAATTCAGATACTAAGATAATTGTGAAAGTAATTGTTAACAGACTTTCAGACTGTAACCCTAAACTAATCCATTCTGACCACACTGGCTTTATTAGGGGTAGAGGAACGACGGAATGCTTTTAGACGAGTGTTAAACATCTTGCAACAGGTGGAGAGGTCGAGGTCCCCGCTGCTTGCCATAACTATGGATGCTGAAAAGGCATTCGATAGGGTGCACTGGCCTCCCCTGTTTCTCACACTTTAACGATTTGGTTTGTCTGGTTGTGTCCTTAATGTCATCAAGGCTTTATATTCATCTCCATCAGCTAAAGTTTTATTAAACAATTTTGTTTCTACACCTTTTAAGCTTACAAACAGAACCAGACAGGGTTGCCCCTGTCACTTATTCTTTTCAATCTATTTTTGGAACCCTTTTTTCGAAAAAATCAGAGTGGATGAGAATATTCGAGGAGTCCCTCTGAATAGCAGACAACATTAGACCTCGCTATTTGCAGATGATCTGATGGTTATGATAACAGATTCCCTGAACTATTTGAGGAGACTTTTGAAGGTCACTAACAAATTTTCAGAAGCTTCCCTAAATACCCTGAAAACGCACGTTTTACCCTTTAACATCGATAGGGAGCAACTGGACCTTCTAAAGAGAAAATTTCAACTCTCATGGGTGTCCTCTGACGTCACTTATCTAGGAATAATATTGACCAACCCCTTATGACCAACATCTACTTATATAATCGGCAGTTGGGAATTCGGACACTGTAGCCGAATCCCAGAATGCTTTGCGGGACTGCGAGTGATGACGCGCAGCGTCATCACGAGCCGCAGCCGCACTGCACCTCCCGGAGAACAAACCCCCCCCCCACACACACACACACACAGGAGACCCGGCCACAGACAGAGGGAGAGGAGCTCCGGACTGCACACTCCATCCCCCGGGAGAGCAACCCCCACACACAGCTGCTGACAGCCGCACTGCACCTCCTGGACCCTGACAACTAACCCCACACACAGAGACACCAGACCCGGCCAGACAGAAAGGTACAGGAGCGCTGAGACACAGGGAGAGAGGAGCCCCGGCCCTTCACACCCTGCACCTCCGACACAGCAACCCCCACAGACACCAGCTGATAGGAGATCTGGTGAGAGACACACCACGCATACACAGGAGCAATAACCACCAGCACAACATACACATATAACAACATACACATATACATACATACATACATACACTCTATATACATATACATATACACTCTTTCAACACACACATATAGATATAGAGTATATACACATATATACATACATGTACATATACAGTATATACACATACATACCGTATATACACATATATATTGATATACAGTATATACACATAAATACATATACACTATATACACATATATATACACATACAGTATATACACATATATTGTTACATATACATTATATACACATATATCCATCCATACATACACACTATATACACATATCTATATATATTTATATTCAGTATATACACATATAGACATACAGTATATACACTTATATACATATACAGTATATACACATATATTCATACATATATACTATATACACATATATCGATAGATATACTGTATCTACACATATATTGATACATATTGATATACAGTATATACACACATACAGATATAGATATAGCATATCTACTAATATATACATACATCTACATCTACAGTATATACACACATATTTAGATATACACTATATACACATACATATACACTATATATACATATACACTATATACACAGATATAGATACATATACACTATATATACATATATAGATACACTCTTTATACACACACATATATATAGAAACACTGTATATACAAATATAGATATACAGTATATACACACATATATATATTTACTCTATCTACACTTATATCTATACATATACTGTATATACACATATATACATACACATACCGTTTATACACATTTAGATACATATAGATATACAGTATATACACACATAACAGTATATACATATATATACATATAGATATGCCATTTATACACACATACATATACACTATCTATACATATACATATAAACTATATACACATATATCCATATATATGCACTCATACATGTACACTATATACACACAGATATATATATATTATATATACACATATATACATATAAACTATATACACACAGATATATATAGATATACACTATATCCACACAATTATATATAGATATACTGTATATACACACAGCTAGATATATATTAATACACAGTATATACACACTGATAAATATAGATATACACTATATACACATCTATACATATATATAGATATACAGTATCTACACATACACTTAGATATACAGTATATACACACAGATACATATACACTATATACACATATATACATAGATGTAGATACAGTATATACACATATATAGATGTACAGTATATTTACATATACACTACATACACATATATACACTATATACACACATATTATATATATACACATATATATACAGTATATACACATATAGAGAGAGATGTACATATACTGTATATACACATATATAGATACATGTACATGTACAGTTTATACACATATCTACTTAGTATATACACATATATACATTGATGTTGATATACTGTATATACACACATATCGCCCAGAGCCGCTTCTCTACTCACCCCTCTAGCCCAGAGCCGCTTCTCTCCTCACCCCTCCAGCCCAGAGCCGCTTCTCTCCTCACCCTCCAGCCCAGAGCCGCTTCTCTCCTCACCCCTCCAGCCCATAGCCGCTTCTCTCCTCACCCCTCCAGCCCAAAGCCGCTTCTCTCCTCACCCCTCCAGCCCAAAGCCGCTTCTCTCCTCACCCCTCCAGCCCAGAGCCGCTTCTCTCCTCACCCCTGCAGCCCAGAGCCGCTTCTCTCCTCACCCCTCCACCACAGGGCTGCTTCTCTCCTCACCCCTCCACCACAGAGCCGCTTCTCTCCTCACCCCTCCAGCCCAGAGCCGCTTCTCTCCTCACCACTCCACCACTGAGCCGCTTCTCTCCTCACCCCTCCACCACTTAGCCGCTTCTCTCCTCACCCCTCCACCACTCTGCCGCTTCTCTCCTCACCCCTCCATCACTCAGCCACTTCTCTGATCACCCCTCAACCACTGAGCCGCTTCTCTCCTCACCCCTCCACCACAGAGCCGCTTCTACCCTCACCCCTCCACCACAGAGCCGCTTCTCTCCTCACCCCTCCACCACACAGCCGCTTCTCTCCTCACCCCTCCACCACAAAACCACTTCTCTCCTCACCCCTCCACCACATACCCACCTCTATACTCTGCTACCCACAGAGCCGCCTCCATTCTCTGCTACCCACAGAGCCGCCTCCATACTCTGCTACCCACAGAGCCGCCTCTATACTCTGCTACCCACTGACCCCCTCCATACTCTGCTACCCACTGACCCCCTCTATACTCTGCTACCAACATACCCGCCTCTATACTCTGCTACACACAGAGCCGCCTCTATACTCTGCTACACACAGAGCCGCCTCTATACTCTGCTACACACAGAGCCGCCTCTATACTCTGCTACACACAGAGCCGCCTCTATACTCTGCTACACACAGAGCCCCCTGTATACTCTGCTACACACAGAGCCGCCTGTATACTCTGCTACCCACAGAGCCGCCTCTATACTCTGCTACCCACAGAGCCGCCTCTATACTCTGCTACCCACAGAGCCGCCTCTATACTCTGCTACCCACAGAGCCGCCTCTATACTCTGCTACCCACAGAGCCGCCTCTATACTCTGCTACCCACAGAGCCGCCTCTATACTCTGCTACCCACAAAGCCGCCTCTATACTCTGCTACCCACAGAGCCGCCTCTATACTCTGCTACCCACAGAGCCGCCTGTATACTCTGCTACCCACAGAGCCGCCTCTATACTCTGCTACCCACAGAGCCGCCTCTATACTCTGCTACCCACAGAGCCCCCTCTATACTCTGCTACCCACAGAGCCCCCTCTATACTCTGCTACTCACAGAGCTGCCTCCATACTCTGTTACTCACAGAGCCGCCTGTATACTCTGCTACCCACAGAGCCGCCTGTATACTCTGCTACCCACAGAGCTGCCTCTATACTCTGCTACCCACAGAGCCGCCTCTATACTCTGCTACTCACAGAGCCTCCTCTATACTCTGCTACCCACAGAGCCGCCTCTATATTCTGCTACCCACAGAGCCGCCTCGATACTCTGCTACCCACAGAGCCGCCTCTATACTCTGCTACCCACAGAGCCGCCTCTATACTCTGCTACCCACAGAGCCGCCTCTATACTCTGCTACTCACAGAGCCGCCTCTATACTCTGCTACCCACAGAGCCGCCTCTATATTCTGCTGCCCACTGACCCCCTCTATACTCTGCTACCCACATAGCCGCCTCTATAATCTGCTACCCACATAGCCGCCTCTATACTCTGCTACCCACAGACCCGCCTCTATACTCTGCTACCCACAGACCCGCCTCTATACTCTGCTACCCACAGAGCCCCCTCCATACTCTGCTACCCACAGAGCCGCCTCCATACTCTGCTACCCACAGAGCCGCCTCTATATTCTGCTACCCACAGAGCCGCCTGTATACTCTGCTACCCACAAAGCCCCTGTATACTCTGCTACCCACAGAGCCGCCTGTATACTCTGCTACCCACAGAGCCGCCTGTATACTCTGCTACCCTCAGAGCCGCCTCTATACTCTACTACCCACAGAGCCGCCTCTATACTCTGCTACCCACAGAGCCGCCTCTATACTCTGCTACCCACAGAGCCGCCTCTATACTCTGCTACCCACAGAGCCGCCTCTATACTCTGCTACCCACAAAGCCGCCTCTATACTCTGCTACCCACAGAGCCGCCTCTATACTCTGCTACCCACAGAGCCGCCTGTATACTCTGCTACCCACAGAGCCGCCTCTATACTCTGCTACCCACAGAGCCGCCTGTATACTCTGCTACCCTCAGAGCCGCCTCTATACTCTGCTACCCACAGAGCCGCCTCTATACTCTGCTACCCACAGAGCCGCCTCTATACTCTGCTACCCACAGAGCCGCCTCTATACTCTGCTACCCACAGAGCCGCCTCTATACTCTGCTACCCACAAAGCCGCCTCTATACTCTGCTACCCACAGAGCCGCCTCTATACTCTGCTACCCACAGAGCCGCCTGTATACTCTGCTACCCACAGAGCCGCCTCTATACTCTGCTACCCACAGAGCCGCCTCTATACTCTGCTACCCACAGAGCCCCCTCTATACTCTGCTACCCACAGAGCCGCCTCTATACTCTGCTACTCACAGAGCTGCCTCCATACTCTGTTACTCACAGAGCCGCCTGTATACTCTGCTACCCACAGAGCCGCCTGTATACTCTGCTACCCACAGAGCTGCCTCTATACTCTGCTACCCACAGAGCCGCCTCTATACTCTGCTACTCACAGAGCCTCCTCTATACTCTGCTACCCACAGAGCCGCCTCTATATTCTGCTACCCACAGAGCCGCCTCTATATTCTGCTACCCACAGAGCCGCCTCGATACTCTGCTACCCACAGAGCCGCCTCTATACTCTGCTACCCACAGAGCCGCCTCTATACTCTGCTACCCACAGAGCCGCCTCTATACTCTGCTACTCACAGAGCCGCCTCTATACTCTGCTACCCACAGAGCCGCCTCTATATTCTGCTGCCCACTGACCCCCTCTATACTCTGCTACTCACAAAGCCGCCTCCATACTGTGCTACCCACAGAGCCGCCTGTATACTCTGCTACTCTCAGAGCCACCTGTATACTCTGCTACCCACAGAGCCACCTCTATACTTTGCTACCCACAGGGCCGCCTCGATACTCTGCTACCCACAGAGCCGCCTCGATGCTCTGCTACCCACAGAGCCGCCTCTATACTCTGCTACCCACAGAGCCGCCTCTATACTCTGCTGCCCACTGACCCCCTCTATACTCTGCTACCCACTTAGCCGCCTCTATACTCTGCTACCCACATAGCCGCCTCTATACTCTGCTACCCACAGACCCGCCTCTATACTCTGCTACCCACAGACCCACCTCTATACTCTGCTACCCACAGAGCCCCCTCCATACTCTGCTACCCACAGAGCCGCCTCCATACTCTGCTACCCACAGAGCCGCCTCTATATTCTGCTACCCACAGAGCCGCCTGTATACTCTGCTACCCACACAGCCGCCTGTATACTCTGCTACCCACAGAGCCGCCTGTATACTCTGCTACCCACAGAGCCGCCTGTATACTCTGCTACCCACAGAGCCGCCTCTATACTCTGCTACCCACACAGCTGCCACTATACTCTGCTACCCACAGAGCCGCCTCTATACTCTGCTACCCACAGAGCCCCCTCTATACTCTGCTACCCACAGAGCCCCCTCTATACTCTGCTACCCACAGAGCCGCCTCCATACTCTGCTACCCACAGAGCCGCCTCCATACTGTGCTACCCACAGAGCCGCCTGTATACTCTGCTACTCTCAGAGCCGCCTGTATACTCAGCTACCCACAGAGCCGCCTCTATACTCTGCTACTTACACAGCCGCCTCTATACTCTGCTACCCACACAGCCGCCTCTATACTCTGCTACCCACACAGCCGCCTCTATACTCTGCTACCCACAGAGCCGCCTCTATACTCTGCTACTTACACAGCCACCTCTATACTCTGCTACCCACACAGCCGCCTCTATACTCTGCTACCCACAGAGCCGCCTCTATACTCTGCTACTTACACAGCCGCCTGTATACTCTGTTACCCACACACCCGCCTCTATACTCTGCTACCCACAGAGCCACCTCTATACTCTGCTACTTACACAGCCGCCTGTATACTCTGTTACCCACACACCCGCCTATATACTCTGCTACCCACAGAGCCACCTGTATACTCTTCTACCCACAGAGCCGCCTGTATACTCTGCTACCCACAGAGCTGCCTCTATACTCTGCTACCCACACAGCTGCCACTATACTCTGCTACCCACAGAGCCGCCTCTATACTCTGCTACCCACAGAGCCCCCTCTATACTCTGCTACTCACAGAGCCGCCTCCATACTCTGTTACTCACAGAGCCGCCTGTATACTCTGCTACCCACAGAGCCGCCTGTATACTCTGCTACCCACAGAGCTGCCTCTATACTCTGCTACCCACAGAGCCGCCTCTATACTCTGCTACTCACAGAGCCGCCTCTATACTCTGCTACCCATGGAGCCGCCTGTATACTCTGCTACCCACAGAGCCGCCTGTATACTCTGCTACCCACAGAGCCGCCTCTATGCTCTGCTACCCACACAGCCGCTACTATACTCTGCTACCCACAGAGCCGCCTCTATACTCTGCTACCCACAGAGCCCCCTCTATACTCTGCTACCCACAGAGCCCCCTCTATACTCTGCTACCCACAGAGCCGCCTCCATACTCTGCTACCCACAGAGCCACCTCCATACTGTGCTACCCACAGAGCCGCCTGTATACTCTGCTACTCTCAGAGCCGCCTGTATACTCTGCTACCCACAGAGCCACCTCTATACTCTGCTACCCACAGAGCCGCCTCGATACTCTGCTACCCACAGAGCCGCCTCAATACTCTGCTACCCACAGAGCCGCCTCTATACTCTGGTACCCACAGAGCCGCCTCTATACTCTGCTGCCCACTGACCCCCTCTATACTCTGCTACCCACATAGCCGCCTCTATACTCTGCTACCCACATAGCCGCCTCTATACTCTGCTACCCACAGACCCGCCTCTATACTCTGCTACCCACAGACCCGCCTCTATACTCTGCTACCCACAGAGCCCCCTCTATACTCTGCTACCCACAGAGCCGCCTCCATACTCTGCTACCCACAGAGCCGCCTCTATATTCTGCTACCCACAGAGCCGCCTGTATACTCTGCTACCCACACAGCCGCCTGTATACTCTGCTACCCACAGAGTCGCCTGTATACTCTGCTACCCACAGAGCCGCCTCTATTCTCTGCTACCCACAGAGCCCCCTCTATACTCTGCTACCCACAGAGCCCCCTCTATACTCTGCTACCCACAGAGCCCCCTCTATACTCTGCTACCCACAGAGCCGCCTCTATACTCTGCTACCCACAGAGCCCCCTCTATACTCTGCTACCCACAGAGCCCCCTCTATACTCTGCTACCCACAGAGCCCCCTCCATACTCTGCTACCCACAGAGCCGCCTCCATACTCTGCTACCCACAGAGCCGCCTCTATATTCTGCTACCCACAGAGCCGCCTGTATACTCTGCTACCCACACAGCCGCCTGTATACTCTGCTACCCACAGAGCCGCCTGTATACTCTGCTACCCACAGAGCCGCCTGTATAATCTGCTACCCACAGAGCCGCCTCTATACTCTGCTACCCACAGAGCCCCCTCTATACTCTGCTACCCACAGAGCCCCCTCTATACTCTGCTACCCACAGAGCCGCCTCCATACTCTGCTACCCACAGAGCCGCCTTCATAGTGTGCTACCCACAGAGCCGCCTGTATACTCTGCTACTCTCAGAGCCGCCTGTATACTCAGCTACCCACAGAGCCGCCTCTATACTCTGCTACTTACACAGCCGCCTGTATACTCTGCTACCCACAGAGCCGCCTGTATACTCTGCTACCCACAGAGCCGCCTCTATACTCTGCTACCCACAGAGCCCCCTCTTTACTCTGCTACCCACAGAGCCCCCTCTATACTCTGCTACCCACAGAGCCCCCTCCATACTCTGCTACCCACAGAGCCGCCTCCATACTCTGCTACCCACAGAGCCGCCTCTATATTCTGCTACCCACAGAGCCGCCTGTATACTCTGCTACCCACACAGCCGCCTGTATACTCTGCTACCCACAGAGCCGCCTGTATACTCTTCTACCCACAGAGCCGCCTGTATACTCTGCTACCCACAGAGCCGCCTCTATACTCTGCTACTTTCTTGGCTTCCTTTCTTCTCAAACCAAGAAAATGTTTGTCAGTCTCTTTAAAACTCTTTAAGGCTGGCTTCTCACTTGCAGATGGATCTGCAGCGTTTTGCAGATGCATCTGCAAGTGTGAGCATGCTGACCGCGGCCCCTATGTTTATAATAGGGCGCACCGCGGTCTGAAAGCTCTCATTCACTCCTATATGTGTACTGTCAGCAGGCGTATGCCTGCTTACAGATCACACTCTCCCGCCCGCACTGTGGACGCGAGATGTAGCGTCCATGCTGCGGGCGGGAGTGTGTGATCTGTCAGCAGGCATACGCCTGCTGACAGTACACATATAGGAGTGAATGAGAGCTTTCAGACCGCGGTGCGCCCTATTATAAACATAGGGGCCGCGGTCAGCATGCTCACACTTGCAGATGCATCTGCAAAACGCTGCAGATCCATCTGCAAGTGTGAAGGCAGCCTAAAAGTTACCATTACAGCCTGGTGGAGTATTGTTCTCATTTCCAAGCCTTCCTTTAAAAGCATTACTCCTCCTGGCTCCCAATAGAGATCCTTGAGACTACCTGCCCATCACTGAAACTCCACTCTTGGAGAAAAGCTGGTATTAAGTCTGTTTCAGATTTGTTATTAAATGGCCACTTGAAGCCCTTCTCCATTCTAGAAGAACAGTTTAGTTTGCCTATGACTGAAGATGCTAACTGGCATATAATAAATGATACTTTAGGCAGTGGGAAATTGTCTCTTACTTTACCTAGTAACATTGACTCACTCCTCAGACACAATGACTTTGAAATGGGGTGGAGGACTGGCAAATTGTATCAATTTTTCAATAGTGACGTAACTCTTGATGGTAAAAGATTCTTGGGTGCATGGGAAGGGGAGTTAGAGATAGACCCCAAAGCCTTGTGTGATCACTTCACTCACATTCTACCTATAATCTAATCCTCTGTCCCCTGCATGTCGCTCCAGGAGACGCAATACAAGATCTTCACGAAGAGGTACCTCTCCTCACAAAAACTACATTTGATTGATTCAGACAATGATCCGCTTTGCTGGAGACAATGTGGGGACTATTAAGCACATTTTCTGCAGCTGTCATGTGATTAGACTGTTTTGGTTACATGTTTGAATATAGTTTGCGGTTAGAAATAATTTGCATAGATACTCAGAAACGTGGACCCCCTGGGTGTCCTTGTTTGCTCCGACATTAAAGGCCACTTCACACACACAGATATCTGAGTCCAATATCTGAACAGATCTCTGGTTGCAGTGAAATCATGGATACATTGCTCCATGTTGTACACAGCCACAAAATGGAACAATGTATCCATGATTTCACTGCAACCAGAGATCTGTTCAGATATTGGACTCAGATATCTGTGTGTGTGAAGTGGCCTTCACATTTGATGTTGATTGATAGATTAGTCTTATTCCCTAAAGGGGCCGTCACACGCATCAATATCGCTGTCAATATCGCTGCTGCACGTGATGTCGCAGCGATATTGACGCGTGTGACAGGGCGCATCAACCAGCGATAAATCACTGGTTGATGGTCGCCAGGTTTTTGGACTGGACTGAAAACCTGATGATGGTCGACCAGTGTACATGCAGCATTGCTGCGTGTGACACCGGGAGACGCAATCAGCCAGCTCCCAGCACCTCTCAGCAAGCGCTGGGAGCTGGAATCCAGGGTAAACTGCGGGTAACTAGGCCAGTTTACCCTGGATACCAGCCTACAGATATCGTGGAAACGATATTTAAATCATTTCCACGATGTCGTTGGTCCAATGATTGCTGTTGAGTCTGCCTGTGTGACAGCTCACCAGCGATCAGCCGTCAATGTCGCCAGCGATCAGATCGCTGACGACATTGACGTGTGTGACGCCGGCTTTAGTTGTATGTATGTTTGCTTGTTTGTATTATCATTGAACATGCTTTATCTACCTTTACACTTTTTTATAGATTGGATTTCATCAAAGAGATTGCTCATTGTTATGAACTTTAGAGATGTAACTCACCGTGTCAGTGTATATAGTTTGGGTTAATACACCCCTTTATTGACCCCTTTCCCCTTTTCTCACTCCCCCCCCCCCCCTTCCTCTTTCTCACTCCTGCCTCTTCCCCTTTTCGGTTTAATGTATACCGCCCCTTTTCCTTTTACTTTCCTACCCTTTGATACTTATCCTTTATTTTTTCCTTCCCCCCCTTTTTTTTCTTCATTTATGTATATCTCGCTAATGACATACTACCATGTGATTGTTATTGCCTGTTTTTATGGAAATTTAATGTATTACTATATTGATTACCTGCTTTGTTGTTTATTTATCACAATACAGAGATTTAAACAGAAAAATATCCTAAGTGGGCTGACAAGTTGGGGAGCCTCCTTAACTAGTCTAAGCCCTTATTAGCTTATCAAAAATGACTTTAGAAATACTTTTTTTGTAGTTTTATATTTATACTAGAAAAAGGCCTGATGTGATTGCATCGGGAGTGCGGTGAAATGAATTGTGTGCATCCTTAGATGTGCTAACAGGAACAGTAAACATGTATGACACTCTTTGCACTTGTGAAAAAAGCATAGTTTTTATTAACATTTGCAAAATAAGGGCAAGGCATCATACTATAAGGTAATAGTGACAGAAAAAGAATGTACATAAGTTTATTGTTAAGGTTCTTAGGTTTTAGATAAATATATTTGACTATGAAATGTAAAAAAAAAGCAATAAGGAAAAAACTGTTTACGTAATAGATATATATGTACATAAAATATATTGTATATATACATATACATAAAATATAAATAGAATGAATTACAGTAGAGAATACATACCATATGTTTCTAAACTATGTGTAGTGTAGGTTTAACAATGTTAAAGTAGAAATACAAATACCGGTATATATGAACATGTATGTATGTTCCAATGTGTGTATCTATATGAAGTAGATCCACAGGAGGAGATATGGTGAACAGCCGCCCACCCTTCTCTATAGCTGTTCACAAAAAACCTACCCAAATAAAAGACAACTAAGTGTCTCAGCATCTTTGACAGAATATTATCAAAAAATGGTTTCATCATCAACAATCATGTTAATTGTCATAGCGAAAGCTGGCTTAACAGGGAACTGTCATCTTCATAGTTTGAATGGTAATCCAGTTTCAGATGGACACAAATCAATGCGTGGAATTAAAATCAAGTGTCCTTGGGTTGATCCAGAGATGACTTTTGCCTGAATGATGTTAGGATTTAAGGATGTTCTAATTAGGCGAGTTCCGTTACATAATCCTTTTTTTGTATTTAGGTTGCGCAGTAGCATGACAATAGTTCCTATTTTTAGTTGAAGGCGATGTGGTGGCATGCCAGATGGTGTGAGAGAATGTAAAAATTCAATGGGGTACTGTTCTGTTTCATTAGCATCATCAGTATCCATGGAATCATCACTTGTAAACTGATACATATTGGCCACTTAATCGGTCCATAATTACAGAATTGAGAAATTCCACATCCTCATTTTTTGGACAGAGTATTGCATGTTATGCAGCATACAAAACACTTTCAGTGTCGTTAACATTTATATGAATGTTTGTGCCAAATATATATCTGTGACTAAACAGGCAGAAAACAGCATGTCTGGAGGAATTTCAATCACATCCTCTCCAAGATTGTAGTCATTTGAGAGCTGACCATTGCCTAGTTTAAGTAACCAAGTGCTATAATCTGGATCCCTGGATCTCATGTTGGTATATAGCGGGAGTCGTTGGAAGTGTTGCCATAGTTGACAATATTTAACACAACAAACGACAATTTCAGTTCTGGTGGCATGCATAATAACAGGAAGGCATTGGCGGAAATCTCCTCCAAGAATGAAAACTTTTCCGCTGAAGGGAACGTTATTTTTGTGATCTACATGTATAGTTATAACATCATGTAAAAGTCTATCAATGACACTCAAAGAATGGTTTTGTGCCATAGTACACTCATCAAGTATAAAAAGTGTAGTATTTTTTAACTTGTTGGCAGCGTTAGTGTCCGTTGTAATTCTGGAAACAGATGTTTCATTAATTGGAATAGGAATGCCAGACAAAGAATGCATAGTTCGTCCTCCTGGCAGTAAATTTGCAGCTATTCCAGTAGTGGCAGCAGGTGAGACCACATCTCCTTGTCCTTGAACAAAATATATAAGAGCATGGTATAAATATGTTTTTCCACTGCCACCGGGACTATCAATGAAGAAACACTTAGGTGTTGCTGTATTGTTTTCTAGAACATCTACAATGGCATTGAAAGCAAAGAGTTGATCAGGATTTAGGTTTTGATTCATTTCAGTAGCAGTAGCTAATTCATAGGCCTGATCATACTCGTTTTGAGGCAAACGTATGTACGTGGCAGGGCATGGTAAATTAAAATGTAAGTAAGATTTGCCATGTATTTTGAGGACATCTTGAACCTCTTTCATGGCGTAACTTTCGCAGTTAATACAGAGATCACTGTGGGGATGGTATTTGTAACAGTAGTCTTGAATAAAATGTGGTTTAAATTCAATCCATAAATCAATGGGAGTAGTAGGTGTTCCAAAAATGCAGATGTAAGCAAACATCTCTAGAAGTTGTGTAGGCATGTTCATCACAGTGGCATCTAGTATAGTCTTTCTCCAGAGACTATCATCAGTTAATAAACCAAGAGCTAAGGCAGTATCATGAAAGATGTGATGTATAATTCCATGAACAGATTGAAGGTCCTGAAAGTTTGTAGCTCCTTTCAGATGTAATAAGGGTAAATGTAAATAATAGCGTTCTTGGTCTTTGAGACTTACTGTATACATTCTTCCAATGACAGTGTGGCCTCTTTTTTTTCTAGGTTCCCATATGCCATGTTTGAAAATGTAGTGTTCTCGAATGTCTGTGTAGTAATATTGATGAGCATTAGGGTCAGTCTTGTTAAGGTTAAAGTACGCCATGAGTGTTGAATTTTTTTGTAGTTTTTGTTGAATGTTGTTGATGGCATCATCTTGATGGAAATATAGTGGTTGAGAGTTGGGTAGATGAACTGCAAGGTGAATAATGACATGTGATTGTTTATGCATGGGAAAAGTGAAGATTCTCCAGACAGCCTCGGGTGGACTAACATAGAGTGAATCGACAAAATGGTGAGTTTCATCATGTTGGAGAAGAGTTTGCGCTATTTCAATATTAGCCTTGTCATGTCCTTTATATACATATTTAAATAAATACTTGACACTTTTGATGCTGGCACAAATTTCTACATAAATGTGGCAGTTGTACTTTTTTAGCAAATATGGGTTATAAGGGACAACCGATGTATTTTCAATTGTTGTAGAATTATGTAGGTATGTAGTCGCACTGTGTCTCTGGTAAAGTGGATAGCCATTTCTTTCTTTAAGGGTATGTTGTTGGAGTTTTTTAGGAAACCCTTTTGTACATTGTCCATGATCCGTACAGGGAGAGTGTGGATTGGCCTCACCACAGGGACCATGAATCATGTGTTTTCGAACAATCTTGTAAAGAAGAGGGTATGTTGACTACTTTGGAGTATTCATGTTGTCCTGTCATCAACATTGTCAAGACATGGGGATATTTGATAGTTGGTAGAACTACTTTACCTTTTTTACAGCATTGGGTAAATTTTTTATCCTGAGGCATCTCATTAGGAAAATGGAAAGCTAGGCAATGGTCACAGATCTGGTCCATGGCCTGACAGAAGTGTTCTTGAATGGTTTGTTCATCGTGTGTAAAAGGTTGTTGTTGTGGTAGTAGTAGTGCTGGAGCAGTAGAAGAGTGAAATGTTGTGGTTGGACGTGAAAAGTAGATGAATCGTGTGTCTTCTAGTGGCAGTAGTGTGGGCGTTTGGTGGTGCTGTGAGTAGGGTAGAGTATTATGTAAGAGTAAGGCTGTGGTCACAGTTGACATGCGTTTTTTTTAGTGCCTTTTAAAAACGCATGCTTTTTTACATGCGTTTTTCATGTCATCATGAGTTTTTTAAGGTGTCTGATGGCTCCCTGCGTTTTTGGCTGCGTTTTGGAATCTGCACCCAAAAATAGTGCTTGTAGTATTTTTTGGTGCGTTTTGAAAAACGCATGCGTTTTTGAAGAAACCTCATGCGTTTTTATAACATGGGCCCCTATGGAAAATGCATGCAAAAACGCATGTACAATTAGTACCTTTTAGTGCCATTCAAAAACGCATGCGTTTCCCATAGGAGCCCATGTTAAAAAAAACGCATGCGTTTTTTTAACATGGGCTCCTATGGGAAACGCATGCGTTTTTGAATGGCACTAATTATACATGCGTTTTTGCATGCGTTTCCCATAAGGTCCCATATTAAAAAAAACCATGCGTTCTTGGAAAAGCTCCAAAAATGCATGGGACTGTCACACATGCTTTTTGGCTATTAGGGCATGCGTTTTTTAACATGGGGGCCTATGGGTGCGTTTTTTACATGCGTTTTTGAAAATGCAGGTCTCCAAAAACGCATGTGAAAAATGCTACTGTGACCCCAGCCTAAGACAGAAGTAGGGGTTTGAGAGGTTGAAAGTGTGGTGTTTTGTAGACATGGGGATGTGTGAGCCTGAGGTAGTGGTGTAGAGGTGGCATGTGTAAGTGGAGTGTGTGAGAGTTGTTGTTGGGGAAGAATCAATGTATTGGAATTTGTGGGATGAGACAGTAGAGCAAGGCGACGTAGTCTATTAGCCTTGTGCTTGTCTAGGCGCATGCGCCTATGGGCAGGACTTTCGTTGGCATGGCGTTGTCTGTAACGAAGTGCGCGTGCCTTGTTTCTGTTTTCCTTATTTTGATATATTTTAGGAGGAGCCATGGTGTGGATGGTGCATAAGGTAATATAAAGAGAAAAGGTGGGCAAAATAGGTAGCTAATGTGAAAAGGTATCAGAGTACTGTGTTGGTAATGGGGCAGATATGATGGAGAGTAGTGTTAAAGTATGTAAGGGGAAAGGAAGTACTGAGAGCAGAAATCTGTAGCGGGTGTGCGAAGGTAAAAGAGGTTGTGTAGAGGGTGACAGTGATGTCCAAAGGTGTGTAGTATGGGATACTTAGAGTTTGAGGTTTAAACATACGTAGGAGTTATGGTCGAGAGAGGGCTGTAACGTGCGAATGAAGCAGAGTGGGTTAGCAGAATTGGAAAGGATGCAAGTGATACGTATTGTCACTGAATAGGCAAGTATAGATCTTGATAGACGTTATTATACAGGAGGTAGTAGTGAGTGAATAGTATCAACAGTGTCCATATAGAGTAGAAGCCTACCAGAGTATGCAATTAGGCAGTCTTTATGGAGTTAAGTGTAGGGTATTATACAGCAGGTATACAGTCAGCTGCGTGGGTAGCAGAGTATATACAGGTGGCTCTGTGGGTAGCAGAGTATACAGGCGGCTGCGTGGGTAGCAGAGTATATATAGGCAGCTCTGTGGGTAGCAGAGTATACAGCCGGCTGCGTGGGTAGCAGAGTCTAAACAGGCAGCTCTGTGGGTAGCAGAGTATACAGCCAGATGCATGGGTAGCAGAGTATATACAGGCAGCTCTGTGGATAGCAGAGTATACAGCCAGCTTCGTGGGTAGCAGAGTATACAGGCGGCTGCGTGGGTAGGAGAGTATGTACAGGCAGCACTGTGGGTAGCAGAGTAGGCAGGCGGCTCCGTGGGTACCAGAGTATACAGCCAGCTGGGTGGGTAGCAGAGTATATACAGATGGCTCTGTAGGTAGCAAAGTATACAGGCGGCTCCGTGGGTAGCAGAGTATACAGCCAGCTGCGTGGGTAGCAGAGTATACAGGTGGCTGCATGGGTAGGAGAGTATATACAGGCAGTACTGTGGGTAGCAGAGTATACAGCCGGCTGCATGGGTAGCAGAGTCTATACAGCCGGCTCCGTGGGTAGCAGAGTGTACAGCCAGCTGTGTGGGTAGCAGAGTAAATACAGGCAGCTCTGTGGTTAGCAGAGGATACAGGCGGCTGCGTGGGTAGCAGAGTCTATACAGGCAGCTCCGTGGGTAGCAGAGTATACAGCCAGCAGCATGGGTAACAGATTATATACAGGCAGTTCTGTGGGTAGCAGAGTATACAGCCGGCTGTGTGGGTAGCAGAGTATATACAGGTAGCTCTGTGGGTAGCAGAGTAAACAGTCAGCTGCGTGGGTAGCATAGTATATACAGGCAGCTCTGTGAGTAGCAGAGTATACAGCCGGCTGCGTGGGTAGCAGAGTATATACAGGTGTCTCTGTGGGTCGCAGAGCATACAGCCGGCTGTGTGGGTAGCAGAGTATATACAGGTAGCTCTGTGGGTAGCAGAGTAAACAGTCAGCTGCGTGGGTAGCATAGTATATACAGGCAGCTCTGTGAGTAGCAGAGTATACAGCCGGCTGCATGGGTAGCAGAGTATATACAGGTGTCTCTGTGGGTCGCAGAGTATACAGGCAGCTGCGGGGTACCAGAGAATATACAGGTAGCTCTGTGGGTAACAGAGTATACAGTCAGCTCTGTGGGTAGCAGAGTATACAGGCGGCCGCGTGGGTAGCAGAGTCTATACAGGCGGCTCCGTGGGTAGCAGAGTATACAGCCGGCTGCGTGGGTAGCAGAGTCTATACAGGCGGCTCCGTGGGTAGCAGAGTATACAGCCAGCAGCATGGGTAGCAGAGTATATACAGGCAGCTCTGTGGGTAGCAGAGTATACAGCCGGCTGCGTGGGTAGCAGAGTATATACAGGTAGCTCTGTGGGTGGCAGAGTAAACAGTCAGCTGCGTGTGTACCAGAGTATATACAGACAGCTCTGTGAGTAGCAGAGTATACAGCTGGCTGCGTGGGTAGCAGAGTATATACAGGTGTCTCTGTGGGTTGCAGAGTATACAGCCAGCTGGGTGGGTAGCAGAGTATATACAGGTGGCTGTGTGGGTAGCAGAGTATAGAGGCAGCTCCGTGGGTAGCGGAGTATACAGGAGGCTGCGTAGGTAGCAGAGTATATATAGGCAGCTCTGTGGGTAGCAGAGTATACAGCCGGCTGCGTGGGTAGCAGAGTCTATACAGACGGCGCCGTGGGTAGCAGAGTATACAGCCAGCAGCTTCGGTAGCAGAGTATATACAGGCAGCTCTGTGGGTAGCAGAGTATACAGCCAGCTGCGTGGGTAGCAGAGTATACAGGCAGCTGCGTGGGCAGCAGAGTATATACAGGCGGCTCTGTGGGTCGCAGAGTATACAGGCAGTTCTGTGGGTAGCAGAGTATACAGGCGGCTGCATGTGTAGGAGAGTATATACAGGCAGCACTGTGGGTAGCAGAGTATACAGCCGGCTGCGTGGGTAGCAGAGTCTACACAGCCGGCTTCGTGGGTAGCAGAGTATACAGCCAGCTGTGTCGGTAGCAGAGTAAATACAGGAAGCTCTGTGGTTAGCAGAGGATACAGGCGGCGGCGTGGGTAGCAGAGTCTATACAAGCGGCTCCGTGGGTAGCAGAGTAAACAGTCAGCTGCGTGGGTAGCATAGTATATACAGGCAGCTCTGTGAGTAGCAGAGTATACAGCCGGCTGCGTGGGTAGCAGAGTATATACAGGTGTCTCTGAGGGTCGCAGAGTATACAGCCGGCTGCATGGGAAGCAGAGTATATACAGGTAGCTCTGTGGGTAGCAGAGTAAACAGTCAGCTGCGTGGGTAGCATAGTATATACAGGCAGCTCTGTGAGTAGCAGAGTATACAGCCGACTGGGTGGGAAGCAGAGTATATACAGGTGTCTCTGTGGGTCGCAGAGTATACAGGCAGCTGCGGGGTACCAGAGTATATACAGGTAGCTCTGTGGGTAACAGAGTATACAGTCAGCTCTGTGGGTAGCAGAGTGTACAGGCAACCGCGTGGGTAGCAGAGTATACACAGGCAGCTCTGTGGTTAGCAGAGGATACAGGCGACTGCGTGGGTAGCAGAGTATATACTGGCAGCTCTGTGGGTAGCAGAGTATACAGGCGGCTGCGTGGGTAGCAGAGTCTATACAGGCGGCTCCGTGGGTAGCAGAGTATACAGCCAGCTGGGTGGGTAGCATAGTATATACAGGCAGCTCTGTGAGTAGCAGAGTATACAGCCGGCTGCGTGGGTAGCAGAGTATATACAGGTGTCTCTGAGGGTCGCAGAGTATACAGCCGGCTGCATGGGAAGCAGAGTATATACAGGTAGCTCTGTGGGTAGCAGAGTAAACAGTCAGCTGCGTGGGTAGCATAGTATATAAAGGCAGCTCTGTGAGTAGCAGAGTATACAGCCGACTGCGTGGGAAGCAGAGTATATACAGGTGTCTCTGTGGGTCGCAGAGTATACAGGCAGCTGCGGGGGTACCAGAGTATATACAGGTAGCTCTGTGGGTAACAGAGTATACAGTCAGCTCTGTGGGTAGCAGAGTATACAGGCAACCGCGTGGGTAGCAGAGTATACACAGGCAGCTCTGTGGTTAGCAGAGGATACAGGCGACTGCGTGGGTAGCAGAGTATATACTGGCAGCTCTGTGGGTAGCAGAGTATACAGGCGGCTGCGTGGGTAGCAGAGTCTATACAGGCGGCTCCGTGGGTAGCAGAGTATACAGCCAGAAGCATGGGTAGCAGAGTACATACTGGCAGCTCTATGTGTAGCAGAGTATACAGCCGGCTACGTGGGTAGCAAAGTATATACAGGTAGCTCTATTGGTAGCAGAGTAAACAGTCAGCAGCGTGGGTAGCAGAGTATATACAGGCAGCTCTGTGGGTAGCAGAGTACACAGCCGGCTGCGTGGTTAGCAAAGTATATGCAGGTGTCTGTGTCGTCGCAGAGTATACAGCCAGCTGCGTGGGTAGCAGAGTATACAGCCGGCTGCGTGGGTAGCCGAGTATGTACAGGCGGCTCTGTAGGTCGCAGAGTATACAGGCGGCTCTGTGGGTAGCAGAGTATACAGGCGGCTGCGTGTGTAGGAGAATATATACAGGCAGCTCTGTGGGTAGCAGAGTATACAGCCGGCTGCATGAGTACCAGAGTCTATACAGGCGGCTCCCTGGGTAGCAGAGTATACAGCCAGCTGCATGAGTATCAGAGTCTATACAGGCGGCTCCGTGGGTAGCAGAGTTTACAGCCAGCTGCATGGGTAGCAGAGTATATACAGGCAGCTCTGTGGGTAGCAGAGTATACTGGCGGCCGCGTGGGTAGCAGAGTATATACAGGCAGCTCTGTGGTTAGCAGAGGATACAGGCGGCTGCGTGGGTAGCAGAGTGTAAACAGGCAGCTCCGTGGGTAGCAGAGAATACAGGCGGCTGCGTGGGTAGCAGAGTCTATACAGGCAGCTCTGTGGTTAGCAGAGGATACAGGCGACTGCGTGGGTAGCAGAGTATAAACAGGCAGCTCTGTGGGTAGCAGAGTATACAGGCGACCGCGTGGGTAGCAGAGTATACACAGGCAGCTCTGTGGTTAGCAGAGGATACAGGCGACTGCGTGGGTACCAGAGTATACACAGGCAGCTCTGTGGTTAGCAGAGTATACAGGCGGCTCCGTGGGTAGCAGAGTATACAGCCAGCAGCATGGGTAGCAGAGTACATACAGGCAGCTCTATGGGTAGCAGAGTATACAGCCGGCTACGTGGGTAGCAAAGTATATACAGGTAGCTCTGTTGGTAGCAGAGTAAACAGTCAGCAGCGTGGGTACCAGAGTCTATACAGGCGGCTCCCTGGGTAGCAGAGTATACAGCCAGCTGCATGAGTATCAGAGTCTATACAGGCGGCTCCGTTGGTAGCCGAGTATACAGCCGGCTGCGTGGGTAGCAGAGTATATACAGGTAGCTCTGTGGGTCGCAGAGTATACAGCCGGCTGCGTGGGTAGCAGAGTATATACAGGTGTCTCTGTGGGTCGCAGAGTATACAGCCGGCTGCGTGGGTAGCAGAGTATATACAGGTAGCTCTGTGGGTAGCAGAGTAAACAGTCAGCTGCGTGGGTAGCATAATATATACAGGCAGCTCTGTGAGTAGCAGAGTATACAGTCGGCTGCGTGGGTAGCAGAGTATATACAGGTGTCTCTGTGGGTCGCAGAGTATACAGGCAGCTGCGTGGGTACCAGAGTATATACAGGTAGCTCTGTGGGTAGCAGAGGATACAGGCGGCTGCGTGGGTAGCAGAGTATATACAAGCAGCTCTGTGGTTAGCAGAGGATACAGGCGGCTGCGTGGGTAGCAGAGTATATAAAGGCAGCTCCGTGGGTAGCAGAATATACAGCCGGCTGCGTGGGCAGCAGAGTATATACAGGTAGCTCTGAGGGTAGCAGAGTAAACAGTCAGCTGCGTGGGTAGCATAGTATATACAGGCAGCTCTGTGTGTAGCAGAGTATACAGCCGGCTGCGTGGTTAGCAGAGTATATACAGGTGTCTCTGTGGGTCGCAGAGTATACAGGCAGCTGTGTGGGTAGCAGAGTATATACAGGTAGTTCTGTGGGTTGCAGCTTTGTGGGCGTGATGGCGACCTTAATGGGCATCCCGGTGGGTGGAGAGGTGATGTGATGTAATGACTGTCACCACCAACTTGTTCTATGAGAGCTGCGTACTTCCAGAGAGGAGGAGAGAGGGGCGTGTCGTTGCTGTGAGGTAAATTTCGTGAATGCGCATGTGCGGTGACGGATGGTTACTGCGCTCGTGGGGCTGTGAATGGTGACGCCAGTGTGGCTGGCTTGACTGCGGCTCGCGGTGGGCGCTCGCGGGGCTGTGAATGGCGTTGCAACTGTGCCTGGCGTGACTGCGGCTCGCAGTGGCGCGCAGGCGCGCCATCGCTCGTGGGGCTGTGAATGGCGTCGCAACTGTGCCTGGCGTGACTGCGGCTTGTGGTGGCGCGCAAGCGCGCCATCGCTCGTGGGGCTGTGAATGGCTATGCAACCGTTGGGGACGTGAGTGCGGCTCGCGGTGGCGCAGAAGTGCACCACCACTCGCGGGTCTGAGTGTGTGAATAGCGACTTGCGAAGGTGCTGCGCGCCATCGCTCGCGACGCTGCCGCGGTGCATGCCGGAATAGCGGCACAACATTGGTGGTTATATATATAGATATGCAAATAATTGTAGTACATTAAAATAATATATGGCACTTGGTTATTATTATTATTATATTATTAATAATAATATTATTATTATGGTAACACTGTTTGAATAACGAGTAAGGCTAGGGTCACACATATGCCCCTGGTCTGTTTTTGGCTTCATTTTTGTAATTTTTTTTTTCTAAGTCCAAAAACTGACAGAAAAATGGATTGGATGTAATAAACACCCTGTCCGTTTTTTTCTGGACCTCAAAACATTGCTGTCCGTTTTTGAGCCAAAAACGTTGCTAGCAACATTTTTGGCATCAGTTAAAAAACGCATGCGTTTTTTTAACATGGGGCCCTATGGGAAACGCATGCGTTAATGCATGGCACATATAGGCACTTGCGTTAACGCACATGCGTTTTTAATGAAAAAATGACTAAGTCCAAAAACGTTCAGGGGTGCAGGAGGCTCAAAAAGCACCCTATAAAAAACGGATTGGTGATGAAAATCACTTCCAAAAACGGACTTCTATGTGTGACCCCAGCCTAATTCTATAGCGACAAAGTGTACCCATGGAGACAAGTCGAACAGAGCCAATTTACTGCCCTGTTTACGATGGCTGATGAAATTGATGGGAACGTGATTATTTTTTTTGCTAGTATAAAGAATCTGATCACCTAATTGAACAAGTGGTGTTCGCGATTCTTGGCCCTTCTAAATGCAAAGAGTATTGAATGATAGAAGACAGATGGATAGACTTAACTGCAGCATTGATCCAACAATATGCATATATGCTAACAGACATATTCTATGAGACAGGTCAGCAATGTATGCAAGAAGCACTGCCCAATAGACAGACACTCTTTCAGAAGAGAGTATAGCTACAGAACAGTAGGACTGTTGTCTTACACAAGCAGATCCCTTCGATGCATATTCTGTACTCACCACCCTCCCCCTTTAAACAAAATATATCAAGGAAACCCTCCTTTCAGCACAATGGCACATTCAGTACAAACTGAGCCATTGCCGAACTTTTGCAATCAGATTTAAGTAATAAAAGGGAAATGACATAAATGGCAAAACTAGGGCTAGTAAATTCTTTGGACACAGATTCTCTACCAAGGGCACTTTGAGAAGGGTGATGATATATTTTAGCAAGTGCGAAAGTATCCAGTAGAATCACTAGACAGTCTCAACATTTTAGCACATGGGTTCTATATTTTACCTTCCAAGTATTTTTCTAAACCAAAAAAGATAAATCCCAGCACTATATACAAGAAAATACTCAAATCAAACTTGTGCTTGTATCCATTCCTGATGTTATCACTGCAGCTGTTGTAGAGAAGACTTGATATATAGATTTTGTCTTTTTCCAGAAAAGAATATAAATTGTTTACACTGTTTTCTGAAACCAAAGTGTAAAGACAAGTGTAATGTTGTCATATTGTCATTCAGTTTCTGTAATGATTTCTATATTTTTGTTCATCATACAAGAGATTAGGCAAATTGAGTAGATTTATCTAGAAACTAGATGGTGGCCCGATTCTAAAGAATCGGGTAGTCTAGAATCCATATATAGTTTATTTACTAATAGTTACGGGAGTGCGGTGAAATGAATTGTGTGTATACAGGCGGCTCTGTGGGTAGCACAGTATGCGGTGGCTCAGTGGTTAGCAGTGAGTGCGGTGGCTCAGTGGTTAGCAGTGAGTGCGGTGAGAGTGGTCAGCGCAGCGGCGTGGGCAGAGTTGTCAGCGCAGCGGCGTGGGCAGAGTGGTCAGCGCAGCGGCGTGGGCAGAGTGGTCAGCGCAGCGGCGTGGGCAGAGTGGTCAGCGCAGCGATGTGGGCAGAGTGGTCAGCGCAGCGCTGTGGGCAGCGTGGTCAGCGCAGCGCCGTGGGCAGAGTGGTGAGCACACACATACATACACACACATAGACACACTCCGCTATACTTACCACCGACCTTGCGTTTTCCCCGCCGCCTGTATCCTGAGTTGATATGTCGCCGCCCCCGGATGACTGGATAGAATATGTCGTCCGGGTAGTTTGGCGAGACATCTTGGACGGTATATTGGATCAAGTAGTTTGGGGGCGGCGACATGTCGACTGAAGATGCAGGCAGCAGACGTAGGGCCGGTGGCAAGTATAGCGGAGTGTGTGTGTGTGTGTATGTGTGTGTACAAAGTTGAGGGAAGTGCGGACAAAGTGACGGAAGTGCCTACATATATACACATACTGTACATTGCATATGGAGGGGTGAGGAGAGCGGAGGCTGGAGGGGTGAGGAGGACAGGGGAGGCTGGAGGGCAGAGGAGGGGTGAGGACAGGGGAGGCTGGAGGGCAGAGGACAGGGGGCAGAGGACAGGGGGCAGAGGACAGGGGGCAGAGGACAGGGGGCAGAGGACAGGGGGCAGAGGCGGCTGGGCAGAGGCGGCTGGGCAGAGGACAGGGGGCAGAGGACAGGGGGCAGAGGACAGGGGGCAGAGGACAGGGGGCAGAGGACAGGGGGCAGAGGACAGGGGGCAGAGGACAGGGGGCAGAGGAGGCTGGGCAGAGGACAGGGGGCAGAGGCGGCTGGGCAGAGGACAGGGGGCAGAGGCGGCTGGGCAGAGGACAGGGGACAGAGGACGCTGGGCAGAGGACAGGGGGCAGAGGCGGCTGGCAGAGGACAGGGGACAGGGGGCAGAGGCGGATGGGCAGAGGACAGGGGGCAGAGGCGGATGGGCAGAGGACAGGGGGCAGAGGCGGATGGGCAGAGGACAGGGGGCAGAGGACAGGGGGCAGAGGACAGGGGGCAGAGGACAGGGGGCAGAGGACAGGGGGCAGAGGACAGGGGGCAGAGGCGGCTGGGCAGAGGACAGGGGGCAGAGGCGGCTGGGCAGAGGACAGGGGGCAGAGGCGGCTGGGCAGAGGACAGGGGGCAGAGGCGGCTGGGCAGAGGACAGGGGCAGAGGCGGCTGGGCAGAGGACAGGGGGCAGAGGCGGCTGGGCAGAGGACAGGGGGCAGAGGCGGCTGGGCAGAGGACAGGGGGCAGAGGCGGCTGGGCAGAGGACAGGGGGCAGAGGCGGCTGGGCAGAGGACAGGGGGCAGAGGCGGCTGGGCAGAGGCGGCTGGGCAGAGGACAGGGGGCAGAGGACAGGGGGCAGAGGACAGGGGGCAGAGGACAGGGGGCAGAGGACAGGGGGCAGAGGACAGGGGGCAGAGGACAGGGGGCAGAGGCGGCTGGGCAGAGGACAGGGGGCAGAGGACAGGGGGCAGAGGACAGGGGCAGAGGACAGGGGGCAGAGGACAGGGGGCAGAGGACAGGGGGCAGAGGACAGGGGGCAGAGGACAGGGGGCAGAGGCGGCTGGGCAGAGGACAGGGAGAGGAGAGCAGAGGCTGGAGCGGCCAGGGCACAGGGGAGGCTGGAGGCTGTGCCGGGCGGGCTGCTGAGGCGGCTGGAGGCTGTGCCGGGCGGGCTGCTGAGGCGGCTGGAGGCTGTGCCGGGCGGGCTGCTGAGGCGGCTGGAGGCTGTGCCGGGCGGGCTGCTGAGGCGGCTGGAGGCTGTGCCGGGCGGGCTGCTGAGGCGGCTGGAGGCTGTGCCGGGCGGGCTGCTGAGGCGGCTGGAGGCTGTGCCGGGCGGGCTGCTGAGGCGGCTGGAGGCTGTGCCGGGCGGGCTGCTGAGGCGGCTGGAGGCTGTGCCGGGCGGGCTGCTGAGGCGGCTGGAGGCTGTGCCGGGCGGGCTGCTGAGGCGGCTGGAGGCTGTGCCGGGCGGGCTGCTGAGGCGGCTGGAGGCTGTGCCGGGCGGGCAGAGGCGGCTGGAGCGGCCGCGGGCACAGGAGGCAGGAGGGGGCGCGGGCACAGGAGGCAGGAGGGGGCGCGGGCACAGGAGTGTGGAGCGGCGGCGGGCAGAGGAGGCAGGAGCGGAGGAGAGAGGAGGCGCCGGTGCATGGTGACGTCACCAGCCCTGGGCGAAGACCATCACGGAAGTGGGCGTGGTCTTCCCCGGAAGTGGCCTTCGGGTTTTATATATAAGATGTTAAAATCATTTTACCACTCATACAAATTGTTTTTTAATGTATCCTAATGCTCACAAGCATGTAATTGTTCTATTCAACCTCTGGGATGTGAAAATGTGAATTATGGCACCTATTTAATTTTATGGGATTGTACCTCTTTATGTCATGAATTAAAATAATCCATACAGAGTATGGGACGTCATAGAGTATAGGACAACATTCCCGAACATGTTCACCAATATCAACACAAACATTGCAGATTTGGTTTGTGATAGGAAACACTATCAATTTACTAAAAAAATAGGCGAATGCAGCTTTGTTCGGAAAAAAAAAAAAAAAAAATTAAAATGGCCCTAACACTTACTTTAAAGGTTTGGAGCCAAAGTGCTCTTCAGAAGACCCGGTGGCTGAAAACACCCCTAATGTAAAGTTAGGTGTTGTTCACAGCCAACAGGTCAGCCGATTTCTTTCATTCTGTAGAATTTAAGGGAGCTTTTAAAGAAAGTTTTTAAGTAGCGATGAGCGAGTACTAAAATGCTCGGGTGCTCGAAGCTCGGGCCGAGCATCCCGAGATACTCGTGTACTCAGCCCGAGTACCGAGCCCAATGTTATCCTATCGGAGACCCGAGTATTTTTATGAAATGACTGCCGGCAGCATGTAGAAACCCTAAAAATGTCACAAAAGTCTCAGAGGAGTGCTCAAATGACATGGCAACACCATGGGGAAGACCCCTGGAAGCATTTCTCACTCAAAAGTCACAGCTGTGAACAATCTTGTCCGAGTTTCACGCCAATTTTACGGAGTCACCAGAAAACCTTCCAAAATGACACCAAAATGAATATTTAGGGTGGAAATGTTAAGGGCACATACCCAATAGTGAGATACAGCTGGTGTATGTTACTTTTTGTGATTACATGAAAGATTTTATGTGAAATCATTGTGCGGCACTCCGATGTCCCTGAGAAGAGACGTACATGAAGGCCTCTTGACATAATGTGCCCATTTTGAGGAACTGGGTCTATTGTAGTATTTTCCTTTGCCAGGGCAGTCCAAAATTGGGAGGTTCACCAATGCCCTTGGATAGACACGTGCATGAGGGCCTGTAAACCTGAAGTGCCCATTGTAAGGAAGTGGGTGTATTGTAGTATAGCCCTTTGACAGGGCAGCCAAAAATTGGGAGGCTCCATATTGTCCCTGGATAGAGACGTGCAGGAGGGCCTGTCAACCTGAAGTGGGTGTATTGTAGTATAGCCCTCTGACAGGGCAGCCAAAAATTGGGAGGTTCAACAATGACCCATGCATACAGACATGCAGTAGGGCCTGTAAACCTGAAGTGGGTGTATTGTAGTATAGCCCTTTGGCAGGGCAGCCAAAAATTGGGAGGTTCAACAATGACCCATGCATACAGACATGCAGTAGGGCCTGTAAACCTCTAGTGGGTGTATTGTAGTATAGCCCTTTGGCAGGGCAGCCAAAAATTGGGAGGCTCCACATTGTCCCTGGGTAGAGACGTGCAGGAGGGCCTGTAAACCTGAAGTGGGTGTATTGTAGTATAGCCCTTTTGGCCAGGGCAGCCAAAAATTGGGAGGCTCCACATTGTCCCTGGATAGAGACGTGCAGGAGGGCCTGTAAACCTGAAGTGGGTGTATTGTAGTATAGCCTTTTGGCAGGGCAGCCAAAAATTGGGAGGTTCAACAATGACCCATGCATACAGACATGCAGTAGGGCCTGTAAACCTTAAGTGGGTTTATTGTAGTATAGCCCTTTGGCAGGGCAGCCAAAAATTGGGAGGCTCCACATTGTCCCTGGATAGAGATGTGCATGAGGGCCTCAAAACATTTTTCCCATTGAAAAGGAACGGGTATCCTGTCGTTGTAATGCCCATTCAAAAAGAATGGGCGTAAAAATTTACCACTGGGGGTAGACCTGAAACAACAGCCTTAACTATTGTAACGGTCATCATGGTGGCACATGAGGAGAAGGAGGAGCAGTCCAGCGATTAGCCAAGGAAGAGGAAGACGACGTGGTGGATGATCCAGTTGCTGACCCAACCTGGCAGGAGGATATGCAGAGCGAGGACAGCAGTGCACAGGGGGAAGGAGGCGTAGCATCCCAACAGGCAGTACGAAGCAGGGTCGGGTCCCCAGGCAGAAGGCAGGCAACCGTTCCCCGGAACAACAACACGACGCAAGGTGCCTGTGCAAATGTTAGGTCTTCCCGAGTCTGGGAGTTTTTTAAGTTGGCTCCAGATGACTCTAAAAAGGCCATTTGCAACACCTGCCATGCCAGCAGCAGCAGGAGTACTAAAACTAGCAGCCTGACCACCATCAGCATGATCAGGCCCATGTCAGCCAAGCACCCGACTTTGTGGGAAGTACAACAGAGTCGAGGAGCGGTGCTTGCTGATGTCACTGCTACGTCTTCGCGTGTTGTGCGTGCGAGCCAATCCCCTGTACATGCTGGCCGCGAATAAGCCTCCGGCCCTGCACCTGAAGTTGCCCACGCACAAGTAACCCCACCATCAAGCACTTCCTTGTCCCAGCGCAGCGTTCAATTATCCATTCAGTAAACCTTTGAACGCAGGCGCAAATACGCTGCCAACGCCCCACATGCTACAGTCCTGAATGATCACATTTCGCGACTCATAGCGCTAGAAATGTTGCCTTTCCGGCTGGTGGAGACGGAAGCATTCCGCGACCTGATGGCTGCTGCTGTCCCACGTTACTCGGTCCCCAGCCGCCACTATTTCTCCAGATGTGCCGTCCCCGCATTGCATAACCACGTGTCCAACAGCATCACACGTGTCCTGAACAACGCTGTTTCAGCCAAAGTCCACCTAACCACAGACACGTGGACAAGTGCTTGTGGGCAAGGCCGCTACATCTCCTTGACAAAACACTGGGTTAATATTGTGGAGGCTGGGACACAGTCTGAGCGAGGGACGGAACACGTCCTTCCCACAGCAAGGATAGCAGGCCCTACCTCTGTCAGGGTTTCACCGACACTCTACAGCTCCGGAAAGTCATGCTCTTCAGTCTCCTCCTCCTCCTCCTGCGCAACCTCATCCACTGTACCCTCCACACCAGTCCCAAGCTGGAAGCACTGCAGCACTGCCTCTGCGAAGCAGTAACAGGCTGTGCTGAAGCTAGTCTGCATAGGTGACAAACCCCACAATGCAGAAGAGATGTGGACAGCTCTGAAACAGCAGGCAGATCACTGGCTCACACCTCTGAACCTAAAGCCAGGAAAGGTCGTGTGTGACTATGTCCGGAACCTGGTGGCAGCTTTGAGGCGAGGCCAGCTGACGCATGTTCCATGCGTGGGCCTTGTGCTCAACCTGGTGGTTCAGAGGTTTCTAAAGTCATACCCAGAGCTATCTGAACAGCTGGTAAAAGTTTGCCGTCTGTCTGCACATTTTCGCAAGTCACCTGCTGCTTCAGCCGGCCTTGCCGGCTTTCAGCGCCGTTTGCGTCTTCCGGCCCACAGACTGGTGTGTGATGTCCCCACGCGTTGGAATTCAACTCTGCACATGTTGGTCAGGATATGTGAGCAGAAGAGGGCAGTTGTGGACTACCTGCATCACCTAAGCCGTCGGGAAATGGGTCAAACTCCACACATAACACCTGAGGAGTGGAGATGGATGTCCGACCTATGTACCGTCCTCCAAAACTTTGAGGACTCCACCAAGATGGTGAGCGGCGATGACGCCATTATTAGCGTCACCATACCACTACTCTGCCTTCTAAAACGGTCTCTGCTGAAAAACAAAGAGGATGCATTGCAGGCCGAGCACGATGACTTGTAGCAAGAAACAGTAGTGGGTGTGGGTGAAAACACACAGCCCAGCCTCATCTCATCACAACGTGCAGTGGAGGACTATGACGAGGAGGAGGAGGATGAAGACATGGAGCAACTCTCTGGCCAAATTGAGGATATGACATGCACACCAGTCATACCCTCGATTCTGCGTGGCTGGCCAGAGGACAGTGGAGATGAGGAGGAGGAGGACAGCATGTTCAGTCATCGTGTTGGTCTGGATACTGAAGTGATGGCTGTTAAGAGTCTGGCTGACTTTATGGTAAGCTGCCTGGCTCGTGACCCTCGCATTCACAACATCTTGGCCGACAATCAGTACTGGTTGGCAACACTGTTAGACCCACGCTACAAGGAGAACTTTATGTCTCTCACTCCTGAGGCGGAGAGGTCAGCCAAAATGCAGCATTTCCAGAAGGCCATAGTCACGGAAGTAGGCAAATCATTCCCCTCACAAAACGCTAGCGGCATAGGTCAGGAATCGGTGGACAACCAAGGCGTATGGCCGAGAGGGGCACAAGTCCAATCCGCCAGAGGTAGGGGAACAGTCTTTACGATGTGGGACAGTTTTCTCAGCCCCTCAAGTACCACAGCCCCTGAGGTGCGGGGTAGTGCCACAAGAATGCTAAGTTTGGCCAGATGCTGAAGGAGTACCTTGCAGATCAAACAACTGTACTGCTAGATTCCTTTGTGCCTTACAATTATTGTGTCTCCAAGCTGGACACGTGGCATGAATTGGCTCTCTACGCCTTGGAAGTCCTGGCCTGCCCTGCCGCTAGCGTTTTGTCAGAGCGTGTTTTCAGAGCCGCAGGTGGAATCATTACTGATAAACGCACCCGCCTGTCAACTGAAAATGCTGACAGGCTGACTCTGATCAAGATGAACAAGGGTTGGATTGGGCCAGACTTCACCACACCACCAACAAATGACAACTGAATTTAAATTTTGTTATGGGAATTTGCCATGTACCTCCACTCACCCATGGGTACACACTTCTGGACTTCCGAGTATCCAAGTGTGGGATCAGTAATGTCCGTGGACGTGTACTCGGCCTGGTGGTAGGAAGGAGGATCAGGTTGGGAAATGTGCGGTGCAGTATCACGGCTACTGACACTTGACCGTGTGGAAGACAGGGTGTTTGTGGAGGTGCCAATCTGACTTGAAGCATTATCCGCTATCCAAGTAACAACCTGTTGACACTGGTGTTGGTTCAAGAGAGGTGTACTGCAGCGGGCCCCAAGAATTTGGGACAGGACGTGTGAGCGAGTAGATGTGCCCCTTTCTTGTTACGAAATTAGTGCTTGCACACGACCTCGGCCTCTGCCTGCACCACCATCACGTTCACTTCCTTGTTCCTTGCCAACGCCCTTGTGCATTTTGCTTGTATACAGCGACAACAGTCTGGTGACTGTAATGGTCACAGGAGAGTAGGATTTTAGTCCCTAACCTGTATCAAGGTAGTAAGTACACCAGTCTGGTGACTGTAATAGTCACAGGAGAGTAGGATTTTAGTCCCTAACCTGTATTAAGGTAGTAAGTACACCAGTCTGGTGACTGTAATGGTCACAGGAGATTAGGATTTTAGTCCCTAACCTGTATCAAGGTAGTAAGTACACCAGTCTGGTGAATGTAATGGTCACAGGAGAGTAGGATTTTAGTCCCTAACCTGTATCAAGGTAGTAAGTACACCAGTCTGGTGAATGTAATGGTCACAGGAGAGTAGGATTTTAGTCCCTAACCTGTATCAAGGTAGTAAGTACACCAGTCTGGTGACTGTAATGGTCACAGGAGAGAAGGATTTTAGTCCCTAACCTGTATTAAGGTAGTAAGTACACCAGTCTGGTGACTGTAATGGTCACAGGAGATTAGGATTTTAGTCCCTAACCTGTATCAAGGTAGTAAGTACACCAGTCTGGTGACTGTAATGGTCACAGGAGATTAGGATTTTAGTCCCTAACCTGTATTAAGGTAGTAAGTACACAAGTCTGGTGACTGTAATGGTCACCGGAGATTAGGATTTTAGTCCCTAATCTGTATCAAGGTAGTAAGTACACCAGTCTGGTGAATGTAATGGTCACAGGAGATTAGGATTTTAGTCCCTAACCTGTATTAAGGTAGTATGTACACCAGTCTGGTGACTGTAATGGTCACAGGAGATTAGGATTTTAGTCCCTAACCTGTATCAAGGTAGTAAGTACACCAGTCTGGTGAATGTAATGGTCACAGGAGAGTAGGATTTTAGTCCCTAACCTGTATTAAGGTAGTAAGTACACCAGTCTGGTGACTGTAATGGTCACAGGAGATTAGGATTTTTAGTCCCTAACCTATATCAAGGTAGTAAGTACACCAGTCTGGTGACTGTAATGGTCACAGGAGAGTAGGATTTTAGTCCCTAACCTGTATCAAGGTAGTAAGTACACCAGTCTGGTGACTATAATGGTCACAGGAGAGTAGGATTTTAGTCCCTAACCTGTATCAAGGTAGTAAGTACACCAGTCTGGTGACTGTAATGGTCACAGGAGAGTAGGATTTTAGTCCCTAACCTGTATCAAGGTAGTAAGTACACCAGTCTGGTGACTGTAATGGTCACAGGAGATTTGGATTTTAGTCCCTAACCTGGATCAAGGTAGTAAGTTCAACAGTCTGGTGACTGTTATGGTCACAGAAAAGACTGGATACCGATCTGTATCACCCTGCCTATATCCTCCTAGATTAGTCCTGAGAAGGACTGTTGTGGTCAGCAGCAGTTTGCAGCCCTGCTCCGGATCTACCTATGAGGGCCGCAAATCTGTCCCTAAGCAGCAGCAGACACTCTCCCTACACTCACTGTCTGGATGCCTGTGTGCAGAGCACAGCGCGGCCGGGTCTTATAAAGGCTCGGTCACGCTGTGCAGGCGGCCAATCACTGCAATGCCCAACTAACAGGGCTGTGGCATTGCAGTGGTCTGCCAGCCAATCCCTGCATGTGGGCTGGCTCTCAAAAGAGCGCCAACATGCAGAGATGACGACCACGAGCAGAGCACGAGTATCGCGAGATTACTCGGTGCTCGCCAAGTAGCCCGAGTACAGTGATACTCGTGCGAGTACCGAGTAGTGGCGAGCATGCTCGCTCATCACTATTTTTAAGCTTCCTTGAGTTTGCTGGTGTTGGGGCAACTGCAGGCTGTGAATTTGTTGAGCACTGCCAGACGAGGTGGTAGCTGTAAAATCCAGGAACCTTAAAATCTCATTTAAACATCACTGTAAGAGAGCTTTTAATTTTTTGTTTTAAAGTTTTACATTTTTTTTTGTTTTTGTTTACAGAGCAAACCTTTATTATTGCAGAGGGTCAGCAGCATGCAAGGCCATCTCTTCTACACTTATCTGATAGCAGTTCAGATACAAATAGCATATTTTCATTAAATGCTTAACAAATGTGATCTTAGAAGTCTGGTTAAAGTTATGAAACACCATACTGGATGTTACTTCTTGAAGATGTGCAATCCCTTCATTTCATGTCATCCCACATCTTTAGAGTACTGATATTTGGCATGTGCACCAGTGTGTTATTATAGAATTTATCTTGGAGCTGTCCATGCATTGATCACTAGTAGGCATGAGCGAGTATGCTTGTCACTACTCGGTACTTGCACGAATATCTCGGTACTCGGGATACTCAGCGAGTACTGAGTAATCTCGCGATACTCTTGCTATGCTTGGGGTCCACCTCCCTGCATGTTGGCGCTCTTTACAGAGCCAGCCCACATGCAGGGATTGGCTGACAGACACTGTAATGCCACAGCCATGTTGGTTGTGGCATTACAGTGATTGGCTGGCCGCACAGCGTCATCAGGTCTTTATAAGACCTGACCGCGCTGTGCTCATCACTCTGCTCCACAGTCAGTGTAGGGAGAGCTGCTGCTGATTGAGGGACAGATTTGTGGCCTTTCAGCTAGTGTAGGCGCAGGGCTGCCAATATAATTACTACAACAGTCCTTCTGAGGACAAATAGAGCTGTATACAGGCAGGCAGGGTATATAGCAAACTTCGTTGTGCCAGTATACCAGCTTGCATCACATCTGGGGCAGGTGAACAAGCTGGAAATCTCATCCATCCTAAAACAGTGCTTTTAGAGGTAAATTTAGCTCTCTATAGGCAGGAGTAGGTTGTAGTGTAAATTAGGATACACCAAAACACTCGGTATTCTCGTCAGCATTTATGTCTGACCAGTCCACCTGCAGGGCCTTAATCTCTAATCTCAGTGTCCAGCTAAAAAACAACTCTTGTCATCATTCATTTAGCATCTTAGTGCAGCAAGAGTAGGTTGTAGCGTAAATTAGGATACGCCAAAAGACTCGGTATTCTCGTCAGCGTTTGTGTCTGACCAGTCCACCTGAAGGGCCTTAATCTCTAATCTCAGTGTCCAGCTAAAAAACAACTCTTGTCTGCATTCATTTAGCATCTTAGTGCAGCAGGAGTAGGTTGTAGCATAAGTTAGGATACGCCAAAAGACTCGGTATTCTCATCAGAGTTTGTGTCTGACTAGTCCACCTGCAGGGCCTTAATCTCTAATCTCAGTGTCCAGCTCAAAAACAACTCTTGTCTGCATTCATGTAGCATCTTAGTGCAGCAGGAGTAGGTTGTAGCGTAAATTAGGATACGCCAAAAGACTCAGTATTCTCGTCAGCGTTTGTGTCTGACCAGTCCACCTGCAGGGCCTTAATCTCTAATCTCAGTGTCCAGCTAAAAACCAACTCTTGTCTGCATTCATTTAGCATCTTAGTGCAGCAGGAGTAGGTTGTAGCGTAAATTAGGATACGCCAAAAGACTCGGTATTCTCATCAGCGTTTGTGTCTGACCAGTCCACCTGCAGTGCCTTAATCTCTAATCTCAGTATCCAGCTAAAAACCAACTATTGTCTGTATTAATTTAGCATCTTATTGCCGCAGGGGTAGCTTGTAGCTCCAAGTAGTATACGCAAAAACACGGTATACGCGTCAGCGTTTATGTCTGACCGTTCCAGCTGCCGGGATTAAACCTCTGTAATCTGTAATCTCAGTGTGCAGCTAAAAACCATCTTTTGGACGCCTTCATTTAAGCTGTATACAGGCAGCACAACATTGAAAATGCGCAAGGCCGGTGGCAAGGGACAAGGAACTGGACGTGATGGTGGTGCAGGCAGAGGCCAAAGCTGTGTGCAAGCTCGAATTGCGCCACGACAAACGCCCACATCATCTTGCTCGACCTTCCTGTGCTAATTTCTAGGGGACCGCAGCAGTACACCACTATTAAACCAAGACCAGTGTCAACAGGTTGTTAGTTAGATAGCAGATAATGCTTCCAGTCAGTTTGGCACCACCACAAATACCCTGTCTTCGACATGGTCAAGTGTCAGTAGCCGTGAGACTGGACCACACATTCCACACCCTGATGCTCCTTCCTCCCACCATGCTGAGTGCCAGGCCCCGGACATAACTGATCCAACACTTGGACACTCTGAAGGGCTGTTCACTTATCCATTTATAGATTCTGGCCTCTCGCCAGCTCCAGTTGAAGTGGGTCATGAGGAGATCGTATGTACCGATGCCCAAATATTTGAGCAGTCACGGTCTCACGAAGGCAACGGTGGGAACGTGTCTCAACAAGAGGTGGACGATGATGAGACACAATTGCCAGAAAGTCAGGAGGAGGACCAGGGTGTGGAAGTGGAAGACAACGTGGTGGATGATCCAGTAACTGACCCAACCTGGCAGGAGGACATGCAGAGCGAGGACAGCAGTGCACAGGGGGAGTTAGGCGTAGCATCACAACAGGCCAGAAGAAGCAGGGTGGTGTCCGCAGCCAGAAGGCAGGCAACCATTTTCCGGAACAACAACATGACAGAAGTTGCCAGTGCAACTGTTAGGTCTTCCCGAGTCTGGCTGGTTTTTAAGGTGTCTGCAGATAATTCCAAAAAGGCCATTTGCAACACCTGCCATGCCAGCATCAGCAGGGGTAGCAAAACTAGCAGCCTGACCACCACCAGCATGATCAGGCACATGGCAGCAAAGCACCCAACTTTGTGGGATGTACAGCAGAGTCCAGGAGCAGTGTCTGCGGGTGACACCGCTGCGTCTTCCACTGTTGTGCGTGCAAGACAATCCCCTGTCCATACTGCATGCGAAGATGCCTCCTGTCCTTCACCTGTAATTGCACAAGCAGAAATAGCACCATCATCAACCACATCCTTGTCCCAGTGCAGCGTTCAGTTATCCATACACCAATCTTTGGAATGCAGACGCAAATACGCTGCCAACGCCCCACATGCCACAGTTCTAAATGCACACATTTCGCGACTGCTTATGCTGGAAATGTTGCCTTTTAGGCTAGTGGAGAAGCATTCCGCAACCTGATGGCGGCGGCTGTCCCACGTTACTCGGTCCCCAGCCGCCACTATTTTTCCCTGTGTGCAGTTACATAAGCACGTGTCACAAAACATCATACATGCCCTTAACAACGCAGTTTCAGGCTAAGTATAACTAACCACGGACACATGGAAAAGTGCTTGTGGGCAGGGCCGGTGCCGCTATCGACACACTGGGTTAATATTCTGGAAGCCAGGACCCAGTCTGAGCTTGGGACGGAACACGTCCTTCCGACACCAAGGTTTGCAGGCCCTAACTCAGTCAGGGTTTCACCCACAGTGTACAGCTCCGTAACATCATGCTCCTCAGCCGCCTCCTCCTCCTCCTCCTCCTCCACTTCACCCTCCACACCAGTCCCAAGCTGGAAACACTGCAGTACTGCCTTGGCTAAGCGGCAACAGGCTGTGCTGAAGCTAATATGCGTAGGTGACAAACCTCACAACGCTGAAGAGTTGTGGACAGCTCTGAAACAGCAGGCGGATCATTGGCTCACACCGCTGAACCTACAGCCAGGCATAGTCGTGTGTGACAATGGCCGGAACCTTGTGGCGGCTCTGAGGCGAGGTGAGCTGACACATGTTCCAATGCGTGGCCCATGTGCTCAACCTCGTGGTTCAGCGGTTTATTAAATCCTGCCTGGAGCTGTCTGATCTGCTCTTCGAAGAACGTCACCTGTGTGCCCATTTTAGAAAGTCACGTACTGCTTCTGCCACCCTTGCTGGCTTTCAGCGGAGTTTGCAGCTTCCGGCTCACAGACTGGTGTGTGATGTCCCCACGCGATAGAATTCCACACTGTGCATGTTGGTCAGGATTTGTGAGTAGAAGAAGGCAGTTGTTGAGTACCAGCATCAACTAGGCCGTCGGTATACGGTTCAAACTCCACACATAAGACCTCAGGAGTGGACATGAATGTCCGACATATGTACCATCCTCCAAAACTTTGAGGACTCCACCAAGATGGTGAGCGGCGATGACGCCATCATTAGCGTCACCATCCCGCTTCTCTGTCTTCTAAAACGCTCTCTGCTCAAAATCAAAGACGATGCATTGCAGGCGGAGCACAATGAGTTGGAGCAAGAAACCGTGTTGGGTGATTACACACAGTCCAGCCTCATCTCATCCCAACGTGCATTGGAGGACTATGACGAGGAGGAGGATGAAGAAATAGAGCTACTTTCATACAGAATTGACGGTAATACATGCACAACCGTTGGTTCAGCGTGGATGGCCAGAGGACAGGGGAGAGGAGAAGGAGGATGATGAGGCCAGCATGGCCAGTCATGCTGTTGGTGAGGACCCTGAAGTCTTGCCTGTTAACAGTCTGGCGCACATGGCTGACTTTATGTTACGCTGCCTGTCTTGTGACCCTCGCGTTATCAACATCTTGGCGGACACTCATTACTGGTTGGTGACACTTTTAGACCCACGCTACAAGGAGAAATATATTTCTCTTATTCCCGAGATGGAGATGTCTACAAATATGCTGCAGTACCAGAAGGCCATAGTCGCGGAATTAGTAAAAAAATTCCCTTCTGAAAACGCTAGCGGCAGAGGTCACGATTCAGTGGACAACCAAGGCGTCCAGCCGAGAGAGGCACAAGTCCAATCCAGCAGAGGTAGGGGAACACTCTCAAAGATCTGGGACACTTTTCTCAGCACCTCCCGTACCACAAACCCTGAGGTGCGGGGTAGTGTCACAAGGACTGCAAAGTTTGCCAAGATGCTGAGGGAGTACCTTGCCGATTGTACTAAAGTGCTCCTAAACTCCTCTGTGCTTTATAATTATTGGGTATCCAAGCTGGACACGTGGCAGGAATTGGCTCTCTATGCCTTGGAAGTCCTGCCCTGCCGCTAGCATTTTGTCAGAGCTGTTTTTAGTGCCGCAGGTGGAATCATTACTGATAAATGCACCCGCCTGTCAACTGAAAATGCTGACAGGCTGACTCTGATCAAGATGAATAAGGGTTGGATTGGGCCTGACTTCACCACACCACCACCAAATGATAGCAGAATTTAAATTTTGTGTCGGTAGATTGCCATGCACCTCCGCACACCCACACATCGGTACACACTTTATGTTTTTGGCTACTTGCTGTACTGCTCCTCCTTCTCCTCATCTGTCACCATCATATGATCAGTGCGACCGTGGTTCATGATGCCACAAAAACATAATTTTTTTACATCATATTTATGATGATGATGACCCTAACCGTTCAAAAGTTAGGCAGTAGTTTCATGTATACCCCCAGGGGTAAATGTTTTAGTCCATGCTTACAGAATGGGCATTACAAGTACAGGAGACTCGCTCCTTTGTAATGGGAACAATATTTAGAAGCTCTCCTCCATGTTTCTTTCCAGGGGCATTGAAGTGCCTCCCAATTTTTGGCTGCCCCGCCAAAGGTCAATACTACAAAAGACCCACTTCCTTATAATGGGCACATTATTTAAAGAGGCCCTCATGCATGTCTCTATCCAGGGGCATTGAAGTGCCTCCCACCTTTTAGCAGCCCTGCCTAGGGCAATAGTACAAAAGACCCACTTCCTTAAAATGGGCACATTGTTTAAAGAGGCCCTCATGCACGCCTCCATCCAGGGGCATTGGGGTGCCTCCCAATGTCTAGCAGCCCTGCCTAGGGCAATACTACAAAAGACCCACTTCCTTATAATGGGCACATTATTTTAAGAGGCCCTCATGCACGTCTCTTTCCAGGGGCATTGGGGTGCCTCCCAATTTTTGGCTGCCCTGCCAAAGGGCAATACCACAAAAAAAATCTTTCATGTAATCCAAAAAACTAACATACACCAACTCTGTCTCACAAGTGGGTATGAGCCCTTAATATTTTCTCCATGAAAATCCATATTGGTTTCATTTTGTAACGTTTTCTTGACAGACGGTAAAAGTGGCGTAATACTTTATATTATATTTATATAATATTGTTCACAGCAGTGACCTTGGAGTCTGTAATGCTTACAGGGTTCTTCCACATGCTGTTCCCATGTTATTTGAGCACTGCTCTGATACTTTTGTGACATTTTTAGGGTTTATTCATGCTGCCGGGGGTCATGCCAGAAAAATACTCGGGTCTCCCATAGGATAACATTGGGCTAGGTGATCAGGTCGAGTACACGAGTATCTTGGGATGCTCGGCCTGAGCTTCGAGTACCCGAGCATTTTAGTACTCGCCCATCTCTATCCCTAAGGGTACCTTTACACGCCGCGACGGCAGGCTGGATACATCCCGCTACTTCACGTGCACGAGCACGCTCAAACGGCTACAAACGGTCAACGCACCCTCTTTACACGCCGCCACAAGGTGCACTACGCCACGCTACATCTATAGCTAGCTACATCACCGGGTGTCTCAAGTAGCCAGCTGTTGCTCATTTACACACCGCTATAACCAGCTACTATGGGCGGACCTGGTGCAGCAGGGACAGCACATAGGCGTGCCACAATTGAGAGTACGAGACGTCCGTACGCTGATAGGACGAAGCAATAACATCCTGATTGGGCAGGCAACGCAGGAGGCTGAGTAATACAGCACGCTCGAGCGATTGTGTAGTGTGACTCGTCAGCTCCTTAAATATGCCTCCCTATGCAGCGACTACCAACCGGCACGCAGCAGCTTCCACCAATGATCGCACATGGGGCGTGGTACCACGGAGCCAGGGTCACGCCTTAGCTACATTGCAGGCTGTCCCGAGTTCCCTTCCGTTGCTTCTTTACACGCCGATACAGCTCGCTACCATCGGCGATATAGCCATATGTTTTCGAGCAGAGCCCATAAACAGATGTATCTGTCGCCGGCTGTAGCGTCGCGTCTTCAGACGCCGCTACGACGGGCTACATTGACGCTACAAGCTACATTTGTAGCCTGTAGCGTGATGTATCCAGCCTGCCGTGGCGGCGTGTAAAGGTACCCTTAGGGTACCTTTACACACGGCTACATTTGTAGCTTGTCACCAGGTAACTTACTGGTTGCAGTGAAATCATGGATACATGATTCCATTTGTACACAGCAACAAGATAGAACCTTGTATCTATGATTTCACTGCAACTAGTAAGTTACCTGGTGACAAGCTACAAATGTAGCCGCGTGTAAAGGTACCCTTATGGTACCTTTACACGCCGCGACGGCAGGCTGGATACATCCCGCTACTTCACGTGCACGAGCACGCTCAAACGGTTACAAACAGTCAACGCATCACCTTTACACGCCGCGACCAGATGCGCTACGCCACGCTACATCTATAGCTAGCTACATCGCCGGGTGTCTCAAGTAGCCAGCTGTAGCTCATTTACACACCGCTATAACCAGCTACTATGGGCGTACCTGGTGCAGCAGGGCCAGCACATAGGCGTGCTACAATTGTGGATTACGAGCCGTCTGTACGCTGATAGGACGAAGCAATAACATCCTGATTGGGCAGGCAACGCAGGAGGCTGAGTAATACAGCACGCTCGAGCAATTGTGTAGTGTGACTCGTCAGCTCCTTTAAATATGCCTCCCTATGCAGCGACTACCAATCGTCATGCAGCAGCTTCCACCAATGATCGCACATGGGGCGCGGTAACACGGAACCAGGGTCACGCCTTAGCTACATTGCAGCTACATCGCAGGCTGTCCCGAGTTCCCTTCCGTTGCCTCTTTACACGCCGATACAGCTCGCTACCATCGGCGTTGTAGCCATCAGTTTTCGAGCAGAGCTAGGAAACAGATGTATCTGTTGCCGGCTGTAGCGTCACGTCTTCAGACGCTGCTACGACGGGCTACATTGGCGCTACAAGCTACATTTGTAGCCTGTAGCGGGATGTATCCAGCCTGCCGTCACGGCGTGTAAAGGTACCATTACTGTGGTACATGCAGCCTCCCAATTTAAGAAACATCATTATACAGAGTTTAATGCCCTTGGAATACACCAAGAGGAACTTATCCATGCAATGTGAAGAACTGCAAGACCTGTGCCCACATAGAGATCAAAGACAGGATACAGATCCCCAACACACAGCAGGATTACAAGATTCCTGGGACGTTCACTTGCCCCTCTTCTAATGTTGTGTATTTAATTTTGTGCACTATATGTCCTCTGGGGGCTTTTTACTTAGGGGAATCAGGACAATGGCTAAGAGTAAGGATGTGGTTTCATCATCACACAATTACAGACAAACAAAATAGCATCTGATTCTTTTCCTTCTAAATTTCTATATGTATAGTGCGGTATGTTCATTTTCCATCGCCAAAATATATCATCTGATTATTCTTGTAACTTCTCATCCCATTGCTCATGCTACATACCTACGTTTATGATCCTTTGTTTAAATCTGCCTGTGACTCACCGTAGCTGGGTCTTCACGTCTCCGGGCATTGCTTCTCTCGTCAAATTTCCGTGCCCGAGGCTGTGGGGCCCGGTGGTCAGATCAAAAAGGGGGTGATTGATCGGATAGGGGTTAATTCTTACTTGTCGTGATGCCACCTGCGGGAATTCCGGTGATTTCACCGGCGCTACTTGGGCCTCCGGGGGATGTACGGCAGCTAGATGGGACGCTCCCCACAGGATGAGCGGGAGTCCCCGGGGCCAGGAGCTGTCCTTGATGTAATACAGCTGCTTAGTAAGGCTTAGGGTTAGTCCAGGAATCATACACAGACACGAAGAGTCTTTTTGGTACCTTTACTGGTGACAACAGGTACACTCAGACTGGGTGATGAGGTTGACACTCCTGGAGTTTCCACAGCAAGCAGTGTGTAGGCTTCCTTCTCTTCACTGTTCTGGCGAGGTCTGGTGGATATGGAATCCTGCCGGACCGGATTGCACGTTCTGGTGGGACGTGGTTCACCTGAGTTTGCTGCACTGAGGGCACTATAAAAGGGGTTAGGCATATATACTTCTCCTTCCCTGGGCTCTCATCTGACTGGTGCTTCAGGAATACAGGGAGCTAGGCTTCCTGGCTGAGGTGCTGGTTTCTCTGCAGCCTGCACTGTGGCTCCTGCAGCTCGGTTCCAGTAACTGGATTGTTAGGGAGAGTTGGATCACTCTTCTGTCCCTGTGAGGTGTGTTCCTCCTGTCCTATGACCCCAGATGCAAGGGTCTCTCACTTTCAGGGTGTACTGGTCTGGGCCTGGCGTGGCTCCAGTACCAGGTCAGCTCTCCTAGCTGTTGTCAGTTCTAAAGTGACTGGACACACTCTGCTGTTTCTCCCTCCAGGACCCTATTTATAGGGGGAACTGGATTAACCCCTTTCCGACCCTTGGCCCACCGTTTGGGCCATGAAAACAAGTTCATTCCCGACCTTTGGCCCAAACGGTGGGCCATGAAATGATCGCGCTCCTGCGGCGCGTGTGAGCGGGTTAACTCAGGTGTCACCGTTGCTACTGCAAGGTGACAACTTGAAGTTAACCCCTCAGGGGGTGGATTAACCCCCCCGTGCCCAGGGCCCCTCCGATCTGCAGTTTAAAAGTGAAACTGCAAATCGGAGAAATCAGAGCGATTCCCCCCTCCCAGATCTGATTGGAGCTCGTCCCCGCCAATCACCCATCCTCCTCCTTCTGTATACATCTGACCGGCGGGCAAAGGCTCCTCTCCCCCTTCTCATCTCCCCCCCCCTTCCCCAACTCACTCTCCCCCCCCCTTCCCCTGCTCACTCTCCCCCCCCTGCAGCCCCGCTCACCTATTCCGGTCGGCCTCCGTTGCAGCTGCGGTGTGGCCTCTCCTCCTCTCAGGGGCTCCTCCTCCTCATGGGTAAGTATGAATGAATGAATGAATAGATGGATGGGTGAATGGATGGATGGATGTGTGCGTCCGTGGATGTGTGTGTGCGACCCTGGATGTGTGCGTGCGTCCGTGGATGTGTGTTAGTGTGTCCGTGGATGTGTGCGTACGTGGATGCGTGCGTGGATGTGCGTACGTGGATGCGTGCGTGGATGTGCATATGTGGATGTGCGTGAATTCCAGCGTCCGTGGATGTGTGTGTGCGACCCTGGATGTGTGCGTGCGTCCGTGGATGTGTGTTAGTGTGTCCGTGGATGTGTGCGTACGTGGATGCGTGCGTGGATGTGCGTATGTGGATGCGTGCGTGGATGTGCATATGTGGATGTGCGTGAATTCCAGCGTCTGTGGATGTGTGTGCGTCCGTGGATGTGTGCGTGAATTCCAGCGTCCATGGATGTGTGCGTGCATGGATGTGTGTGTGCGTCCGTGGATGTGTGCGTGCGTGGATGTGGATGTGCATGAATTCCAGCGTGCGTGCATGTGTGCGTGCTTCCGTGGATGTGTGCATGTGTGAATGTCAGCGTGCGTGGATGTGTGCATGCGTCTGTGGATGTGTGTGTGCGTCGGTGGACGTGTGCGTGCGTGGATGTGTGTATGTGGATGTGCATGAATTCCAGCGTGCGTGCGTCCGTCCGTGGATGTGTGCATGTGTGAATGTCAGCGTCCGTGGATGTGTGCGTGCGTCTGTGGATGTGTGCGTGCGTGGATGATGGGTGCATAGGTGGATGGATGGGTGCAAAAAGGGATCAAGTGTCCTCTTGTTGTAGTCTCTGGGATCATAGTCATGGTGCATTGTATGACAGATCATTGTCATACAGTGCACCATAACTCTGACCCTAGAGGCTATAGGAAGAGGACACTTGATCCCTTGCTGCAGTCTCTGTGAATTGAGCAGAGGCGATCGAGTGTCGTGGGACCTTCATTGTGGACTACGTTGGAGGCGATCGAGCGTCGTGGGACCTTCGTTGTGGACTACGTCGGATCTTTATAATAAAGATGGAGTCCGAATTCTGTTTGTGTTTTTTTTTCAAATAAAAAGATTTTTCTCTGTGTGTATTTTCTGACTATTTACCAGAGATTCCTAATGGCGGGTCTAACATTGGCCCTATATTATGAATCTCGGGCTTAGTGCCAGCTGCCAATAAAAAGCTGGCATTAACCCCTTTATTACCCAGTTTGCCACCGGCACCAGGGCGACTGGAAGAGTCTTGGTACAGCGCCAGAAAATGGCGCTTCAATGAATGCGCCATTTTCTGAGGTGGCTGCGGGCTGCAATTCGCAGCATGGGGGGCCCAGAACGCTTGGGCCTCTCCATGCTGCTGATTCCAGCCCTCAGCTGCCTAGTTGTACCTGGCTGGACCAAAAATATGGCGGAGCCCCATGCCATTTTTTTTTTCTAGAATTAGTCCTAGAAAAAAAAAAAAGGCTTCGCTGTATTATTTGGTTGCCAGCCAGGTATAACAAGGCAGCTGGGGTTGCTGGCAGTCCATAGCTGCTAAGTTGTACCTGGCTGGACCAAAAATATGGCGGAGCCCCACGCCATTTTTTTTTCTAGAATCGGTACTAGAAAAAAAAAAAAAAACTGCTTCGCTGTATTTTTGGTTGCCAGCGAGGTACGACAAGGTAGCTGGGAGTTGCTGGCAGTCCGTAGCTGCCAAGTTGTACCTGGCTGGACCAAAAATATGGCGAAGCCCCATATCATTTTTTTTATTACTTCTACCAATAAAATGACAAGGAGCTTTGCCATATTTTTGGTTGCCAGCCAGGTACAACTTGGCAGTTGGGGGCTGCAATCCTCATCGTGGAGAGACGCAAATGTTGTGGCCCCCCAGGCTGCAAATTGCAACTCACAGCCACCACAGAAAATAGCACATTAGAGGTGCCATTTTCTGGTGCTGTACCCCAACTCTTCCAGTTGCCCTTGTGCTGGTGGCACACAGGAGCACTCCATACGCGACATGGTGTCCGCTAACAAGTTGAATGGAAAATTAGCTCCAATTATTAGCAGGCACCATGTTGCGTATGGAAAGCCCCTGTGTGCCTAAACATTGAAGCTCCCTCACAAGTGACCCCATTTTGGAAACTAGACCCCCCAAGGAACGTATCTAGATGAATAGTGAGCACTTTGAACCCCCAAGTGCTTCACAAATTGATCCATAAAAATAAAAAAAACTTTTTTTTCCACAAAAAAAATTATTTTTTCATTTTTACAGAACAATTTGTGAAGCACCTGGGGTTCAAAGTGCACACTATGCATCTATATACATTCCTTGGGGGGTCTAGTTTCCAAAATGGGGTCACTTGTGGGGAGTTCCAATGTTTAGTCACACAGCGGCTCTCCATACGCAACATGGTGTCCGCTAACAATTCCAATTGTTAGCGGACACCATGTCGCATGTGGAGAGCCCCTGTGTGCCTAAACATTGGAGCTCCCCCACGAGTGACCCCATTTTGGAAGCTAGACCCTCCAAGGAATGTATCTAGATGCATAGTGAGCACTTTCAACCCCCAGGTGCTTCACAAATTGATCCGTAAATATGAAAAAGTACTTTTTTTCTGAAAATATTTATTTTTTTCATTAATTTGTGAAACACCTGAGGGTTCAATATGCTCACTACCCATCTAGATAAGTTCCCTGGGGGGTCTCGTTTCCAAAATGGGGTCATTTGTGGGGGAGCACCAATGTTTAGGCACACAGGGGCTCACCAAATGCAACATGGTGTCAGCTAACAATTTGAGCTGATTTCCATTCAAATTGTTAGCGGACACCATGTCACGTTTGGAGAGCCCCTGTGTGCCTAAACATTGGAGCTCCCCCACAAATGACCCCATTTTGGAAACTAGACCCCCCAGGGAACGTATCTAGATGGGTAGTGAGCATATTAAACCCCCAGGTGCTTCCCAAATTAATGAAAAAAATAATAATTTGCGGAAAAAAAGTACTTTTTCATTTTTACAGATCAATTTGTGAAGCACCTGGGGTTGAAAGTGCTCACTATGCATCTAGATATGTTCCTTTGGGGTCTAGTTTCCAAAATGGGGTGATTTGTGGAGGAGCTCCTATGTGGAGACGCACAGGGGCTCTGCAAACGCAACATGGTGTCCGCTAACAATTTGAGCTCATTTTGCATTCAAATTGTTAGTGGACACCATGTCGCGTTTGGAGAGCCCCTGTGTGTCTCCACATTGGAACTCACCCACAAGTGACCCTATTTTGGAAACTAGACCCCCAAAGGAACGTATCTAGGTGCATAGTGAGCACTTTCAACCCCCAGGTGGTTCACAAATTGATCCGTAATAATGAAAAAAGAAAATTTTTGTGGAAAAAAAAAGTGCTTTTTCATTTTTATGGATGAATTTGTGAAGCACCTGGGGGTTCAAAGTGCTCACTATGCATCTAAGTACGTTCCCTGGGGGGGTCTAGTTTCCAAAATGGGGTCACTTGTGGGGGAGCCCCAATGTTTAGGCACACAGGGGCTCACCAAACGCAACATGGTGACAGCTAACAATTTGAACTGATTTTTATTCAAATTGTTAGCGGACACCATGTAGAGTTTGGAGGGCCCCTGTGTGCCTAAACATTGGAGCTCCTCCACAAGTGACCCCATTTTGGAAACTAGACCCCCCAGGGAACATATCTAGATGGGTAGTGAGCATATTGAACCCCCAGGTGCATCACAAATTAATGAAAAAAAAAGATTTTTGCGGAAAAAAAGTACTTTTTCATTTTTACAGATCAATTTGTGAAGCACCTGGGGTTTGAAAGTGCTCACTATGCATCTAGATACGTTCCTTTGGGGGTTTTGTTTCCAAAATGGGGTCACTTGTGGGGAAGCTCCTATGTGGAGACGCACAGGGGCTCTCCAAACGCAACATGGTGTCCGCTAACAATTTTAGCTCATTTTGCATTTAAATTGTTAGCGGACACCATGTCGCGTTTGGAGAGCCCCTGTGCGTCTCCACATTGGAGCTCCCCCACAAGTGACCCCATTTTGGAAACTAGACCCCCAAAGGAACGTATCTAGGTGCATAGTGAGCATTTTCAACCTCCAGGTGGGTCACAAATTGATCCGTAATAATGAAAAAAGAAAATTTTTGTGGAAAACAAAAAGTGCTTTTTCATATTTATGGATAAATTTGTGAAGCACCTGGGGGTTCAAAGTGCTCACTATGCATCTATATACGTTCCCTGGGGGGTCTAGTTTCCAAAATGGGGTCACTTGTGGGGGAGCCCCAATGTTTAGGCACACAGGGGCTCACCAAACGCAACATGGTGACAGCTAACAATTTGAGCTGATTTTTATTCAAATTGTTAGCGGACACCATGTAGAGTTTGGAGGGCCCCTGTGTGCCTAAACATTGGAGCTCCTCCACAAGTGACCCCATTTTGGAAACTAGACCCCCCAGGGAACATATCTAGGTGGGTAGTGAGCATATTGAACCCTCAGGTGCTTTACAAATTGATCTGTGAAAATGAAATAGTACTTTTTTTTTTTCACAAAAATTTTCTTTTAGCCTAAATTTTTTTGTTTTCACATGGCTACAGAATAAAATTCATCCTAAAATTTGTTGGGCAATTTCTCCTGAGTACACCGATACCTCATATGTGGTCATAAACCACTGTTTGGGCGCACGGCAGGGCTCAGAAGGGAAGGAGCGCCATTTCACTTTTTGAATGTAAAATTAGCTAAAAAATTCAAATTGCGCTCCTTCCCTTCTGAGCCCTGCCGTGCGCCCAAACAGTGGTTTATGACCACATATGAGGTATCGATATACTCGGGAGAATTTTTACAACACATTTTAAGATTCATTTTATCCTGTTGCCCATGTGAAAATGAAAGAATTGAGGCTAAAAGAACATTTTTGATAAAAAAATTAAAATATCCATTTTTTGTTTCCCCTTTGCCTTAGTTCCTGTGAAGCACCTGAAGGGTTAATAATCTTTTTGAATGTAGTTTTGAGTAGCTTGAGGGGTGCAGTTTTTGGAATGGTGTCACTTTTGGGTGTTTTCTGTCATGTACACCCCTCAAAAGGACTTCAAATGTGATGTGGTCACTAAAAAAAATGGTTTTGTAAATTCTGGTTGAAAAATGAAATATTGCTCATGAACTTTGAACCCTTATAACGTCCTACCAAAATTTTTCTTTTTTTCCAAAATTGTGCTGATGTGAAGTAGACATGTGGGAAATATTATTTAATAACTTTTTTCTGTCACATATCTCTCTTGTTTATCAGAAAAAAAAATTAATAATGTTAAAATTGCAAAATGTTCAACATTTTTGCTATATTTTTTATTTTTTCACAAATAAACGCAAAAATTATCGACTTAAATTTAATACTAGCATGAAACCCAATATGTCACGAAAAAACAATCTCAGAATCGCTTGGATCGGTTGAAGGGTTCCCGAGTTATAACCTCATAAAGGGACACTGGTCAGAATTGCAAAAAAGGCCAAGGTCTTTAGGGTCAAAATAGGCTGGGTCCTGAAGGGGTTAAGGTAACCAGTGGAGCTCCCCCTAGAGGCCTGGGGTGAAACAGGGGTGTTCTAAGGTGTTTTATTTGTTGTGAGTGCTGCTTGCTGTTTCCACTCCATTTGTGTACCAAGAGTTCTGTGGTGCCCCAACCAGGGTGCCAGGGTGCCACATTCCCCCTTAGTTAACTTCAGTTCTCCCGGACTGAGCAAAATGTTTTCTTTTACAACTTAAAACTAGCATTTTATATACATTTAATAACTGGTAACTACAAAGTCTTAAATCGAAAAATACAAAAATCACTGAAAAGAAAAAGGGAACAATATGAAAAGCAGTCCATACGGCACTAGTCCATCTGCCGCAGGCTGGAAAAAGGTAAGTTTTTGGTCACACAAGTCCTGTGACAATTGTCTAAGTTTATAGAACGGAAAAAAGGGATAAGGTCCAGCAGCAAAGTCTCTGTTGGCTTAAACACATACGTGGGTATACATTTTAAACTTTATACACTCCCTATGAGTGTCTCTGCTTAGGAGGCCGGGTCTTACAAAAAGAGAAAGAAAAGCGCTCCCATAGGGAGAACCCACATGCACTTGAAAGGGGAAGGGAAGGTTGTGACAGGGGGGCTCTCACCTTTTTGGGTTGTGCCACCTCCGCACAACCCCAGTGTATTCTCAAGGCCACCTGGGCCGGAGGAGCCGTCCAGGTGCCAGCCGCCTGTCAGTCAAGTGATGTCTGCGGTCACGTAAACGATTATCACCAATCACAGGTGTCGACGTTACCACAGGTCCTGTGCTCCACAGGTAGTGAAGGATTTTCAGCAATGTGCCCCGCAGCTTCTGAATAACTCACACAAAGGTGAAATCCAACAGTTCAATTAAAGGTTATTCTATAGCGAGCGCAGTGGCACAGATAAGGCAGGTAGTTATGGATCAAGAATCCTCTTTATTCACCACAACATGTTTCCACGAAGGCTTATCGTCTTGCTCTGGTGGATTCCACCTGAGGAAGACGATAAGCCTTCATGAAAACATGTTGTGGTGAATAAAGAGGATTCTTGATCCATAACTACCTGCCTTATCTGTGCCCCTGTGCTCGCTATAGAATAACCTTTAATTGAACTGTAGGAGGCCGGGTCTAACCTTCTTACCCTACCCAGGCACTTTCTGTCCCCAACTTAATTTACTTGGGACAGAGCCCAGTTCCTCCACCCTTCTGTACACTACTTTTTACAGTTTTTGAACACGGGTACTATTTACAGTGTTTAACAGGTAATATTACTCCACTACATCTTAAACCCATTCTCCATATTTGCTTGGGGGTTGTCCTAATGTGCTACGTGTGGATCTGCGTAGTGTAGGTGTTTCAAAAGCTGGTGGTGTAGTGTACAAACTGGCTGTTGGTCTGTTGCTCCTACGTGTTTCTGTAATTCCATAATATGTACGTAGTCTATCTACTGGACTATCCTCTGTAGGCAATTGTGTAGGAATTCTTTGTCTTAGGGTACCTTTACACGCCGCTACTGGCGGGTGGATACAACCAGCTACTTCATGTGCACGAGCACGCACAAACGGTTACAAAAGGTAATCGCACCACCTTTACACGCCGCCACAAGGTGAGCTACAGTAGGTTACATCTATCTCTAGATACACCGCCGGGTGTCTCAAGTCACCTTCTGTAGCTCACCTTACCTCATTTACACACCGCTACAACAAGCTAATATGGGCGGACCTGGTGCAGCAGGGACAACACATAGGCGTGCCACATTTGTGGATTACGAGACGTCCGTACGCTGATAGGACAAAGCAAGAACATCATGATTGGGCAGGTATCACAGGAGGCTGATTAATACATGACGCTCGAGCAATTGTGTAGTGTGACTGGTCAGCTCCTTAAATATGCCGCCCTATGCAGCGACTACCAATCGTAATGCAGAAGCTTCCTCCAATGATCGCTGATGGGGCGCGGTAACCCGGAGCCTGTGTCACGCCCCAGCTATATACCAGGTACATAGCATGGTGTAGAAACAACCCTTCTGTTCCTTCTTTACACGCCGATACAGGTCGCTACAATCGGCTGTGCAGCCACCTGTTTCAGGGCAGTGCTCGGAAACAGATGCCACTACTGCCGGGTGGCTACTACCGTCTTCACACGCCGCTACTACGGGGCATATTGCGGATGCAAGATACATTTCTCGCAAGTAGCTGGTTGTATCCACCCGCCAGTAGCGGCGTGTAAAGGTACCCTTACTGTGAGACTAGGTGGTTCACCGATTACAGGAATTTCAGGTTCCAAGATAATAAGCTGCATCTCTTGCACTTGAATTGGTTCTTGTTGAACTGGTTGAACTGGTTGAATTGGTATTGGTTCTTGATTTTCTACAGGCTGGTAGAATGAAATGACTGGTATGATGAATGCACCATTGCATTGTGGCCAGTCGGCTGGTTAAACTCCAATTTCTGTATGGAGGAGATTTTCTTTAGGTTTTTCAATTGTAGTTACTTCAGGGTAACTGGTTACTTGAGGAATTAACTGTGTTGGACATTTCTTCAAATGGTCTCTTGATACAGTTGTAAAGGTGTTTATTTTGTCTTTGCTGATAACGCCAGTTTTGGAATTGACATATTGTGACGGCATGATTGTGTAGGGTTCTGATTCCCAATTATTATCTAATTTGTTTGTTTTTCTCTTTCTTTTTAGAACGAGTTCTCCTGTGGTTGGAGGTGCAGTTGAGGCATGCTTGTTAAAGTCGTGCTCTTGCTTGGTTCTGCTAATGTTCAGATTTCTTTCAACACTCTCTTGTACCTTTTTGTATTGCTCTTGGCGTTGGTTTATCCAATCCTCATCAGGAGAATCTGGTGTTGGTTCGATGGTTCCCATCTGCAAATCAACTGGTAGTTTACCTGGTCTTGCTCGCATCAAGTAAGCAGGTGTGTAGTTAGTTGAACTAACAGGTATGTGGTTGTAGATATCCACAAGGTCTGGAAGTTTTTCAGGCCATTGATTTCTCTCTCGGAGTGGCAAGGTTTTAAGCATGTCAATGACAATGTGGTTCATTTTCTCACATAAACCGTTTGCTTGGGGATGATATGGTGTGGTCCTGATCTTCTTACACCCATATAGCCCTAAAAATTCTTGAAACAGAGCTGATTCGAAGGCTGGCCCTTGGTCAGTCAAGACTTGGTCTGGATACCCATGAGGGTGACAGAAGTAACTCTGGAATGCTTTGGCCGCTACCTCTGCAGTTAAATCTTTAACTGGAACTACTACCAGGAACCTTGAGTAGTAATCGACTATGGTGAGTGCATAAGTGTAACCGGTGCGACTTGGGTTAACTTTACGTGGTCGATAGCAACTATTTCAAGGCGTTTCTTGGTAACAATTGGTTGTAACGGAGCCTACTGAGTCAGATGGTCTTTCCTTCGAAGATGACATGGTCCACAGTTTTTACACCATTTATCAATTGAGCCTCGCATACCGACCCAGTAGAAACGATCTTTCAGGAGTCTTTCCAGCTTCTTCCACCTGAAATGTCCTGCATCGTCTTGGTAGGCTTCAAGGATCATTTGAACTTCAGTTTTGGGAACTACAATCTGCCAGATGAGTTTGTGTGTTCTGGGATTCAGATACCTTCTGCATAGTTTACCTTGGTAGACAAACAACTTCCCTTTCTCTTTCCATAGGCGTTTGGCATTTTGCGATGCATCAGGGTCCATGCTGGTGTGCTCTTGAGTTATCAGCTCTCTGACCAAGCTGACGTCTGGATCATTTGCTTGAACCTCTTTCCAGTCATGGTGAGGTAAAGGGTTCACGGTCCTCTCTTCATGTCTCTGGCTCGCCTGATGACACGTTGCCGTACCCGTACGGTGGAATGCCAGTAGTTCTATCTCCTCCAGGTCATCTACGTCTTCTCCCTCTTCAGGAAGATTAGGCATTCTGGACAGGGCATCAGCGTTGCTGTTTTTGTGACCTGCCCGGTACTTTACAGTGAATTAATAGTTTGAGAGTCTTGCTACCAAAAGCTGCACTAGGGCTCCCAGCTTTGCAGTCTCTAGATGTGTTAGAGGGTTGTTGTCAGTGAAAGCTGTGAACGGGGCGGATGCCAGGTAATGCTTGAAACACTCTGTGATTGCCCAGACCAGGGCCAGGAACTCCAGTTTGAACGAGCTGTAGTTCTCCGGGTTCCTTTCCGAGAGACGGAGCTTTCTGCTGGCGTAGGCGATCACCTTTTCCTTTCCCTGCTGGCGTTGAGCTAGGACGGCTCCTAGGCCTTCATTGCTTGCATCGGTAAACAGTAAAAACAGGAGATTGTAATCAGAGTAGGTCAGGATTTCTTCTCCTGTTAAAGCATCTTTTAGCTTTTGGAAGGATTGTTCCTGTTCTGGTCCCCAGTGGAACGGGGGTCCCCTGATCTTGCCGTTTTTGGATTGACCTACTAAGAGATCTTGCATGGGTGCTGCTATTTTGGTATAGCCTTTGATGAATCGTTGGTAGTACCCGACCAGTCCTAGAAATTGACGTACCCATTTGTGAGTGGTTGGCGCTGGCCAGTCCTTGATGACGGTTACTTTGTCTGGATCAGGTGCTACGCCTTCTGAACTGACCACTAGTGGTGGTCGAATCCTAAACTACTCGGAATCGCTAGACTCCGATGAGCGATTCCAATGTTAATGAATGGGGAGGCGAGTATTGCAGTGATTCCTCTGCTGCCGGACCCTATAAGGGGTCCGGCAGCAGAGTAAAAACCTGCAAATCCCCATGTTATTCTTTTAAAGGCTTTTAAAGGGAACCAACCACCCCAAATGACCCCCCCGGACTGTTAATATGTGTCCCTACACCCAGCGTCATGAAAGGGGCGGGGTAAATCGCGTCATGAAAGGGGGCGGGGCTCTGGCATGTTGCGATTTAGCCCCGCCCCCTTCATGACGCGGTCAGGCTCTTAGGTGCAGAGATGGGCGTGCACCCCCCGCTGCAAATTGCAGCCCGCAGCCGCCCCAGAAGATGGCGCGTTCATTGAAGCGCCATCCTCTGGCGCTGAACCCCGCTCTTCCAGTGGCCCTGGTGGCGGTGGCTCACTGGGTAATAAAGAGGTTAGGGCCAGCTTTGTATTGTCAGCTGGCCCTAAGCCCGAAATTTATGGCGGTCACGCCAATATTAGACATGACCGCCATGAATTTCTATTAAATTGTTTAAAAAAAAAACGCAACACAGAGAAAATTTTTTATTAGAAATAAAAAAAAGCCATTAGGGACTCCACCTTTATTTAAAAAAATCCTCTTCCGTCAGACATTAATCTCTGTACACAGGAAGAGCAGGCGGGCTCTAAGACCCTGGAGCTGCGGCAGCCCGCAGGACCCGAACCCGGCACAGAGCAGACAGCCGGACTCGTTACTGTGCGAGTTTCCCTGCGATTACTTGCACAGTAACGAGTCCAATGCAAGTCAATGGCAATCCTAGTTTTGTCAGAGTCGCTGACAAAACTAGGATTGCCATTGATTTGCATTGGACTCGTTACTGTGCGAGTAATCGCTGGGAAACTTGCAGAGTACCGAGTCCTGCGAGTCCCTTACTACTCGCAGAGTAATGAGTCCTAGCGAGTAGACTCGCCCATCCCTACTGACCACGTGTCCTAGGTACTGGACCTTGGGTTTCAGCAGGTAACACTTAGACGGTTTCAGCTTCATTCCCTACTTGGACAGCGACTCGAACACTTCACTCAGGTGTTGCAGGTGATCTTCATAGGTCTGGGAGTATGCAATGACATCATCAGGGTATAACAGCACAGTCTCAAAGTTCTTGTGACCCAAACAACACTCCATCAGTCTCTGAAATGTTCCTGGGGCATTGCACAACCCGAATGGCATACTGTTGAACTCGCATAGTCCCATTGGTGTCGTAAAGGCTGTCTTCTCACGATCCTCCTCTGCAACGGCAACCTGCCAGTACCCACTAGTAAGATCTAATGTGGAGAAGTAGTTGGCAGACTTAAGTGCAGCTAGTGACTCCTCTATGCGGGGTAACGGGTATGCATCCTTGTGTGTGACTTTGTTGATTTGTTTGTAGTCTACGCACATCCTCATACTACCATCTTTCTTTTTAACCAGGACCAGTGGTGCTGCCCAGGGACTACAGCTATCCCTAATGACCCCTGCATTTTGCATGTCCTGAAGCATCTCTTTTGCTTTTTGGTAGTGTGTGGATGGTATAAGCCTGTATCTTTCTTTGATAGGTGCATGGTTGCCTGTGGGGATGTGGTGTTGTACCCCTTTAATCCTCCCAAAGTCAAGTGGGTGTTTGCTGAACACTTGCTCGTACTCCTGAACTACCCGGTAAACTCCATTTTTCTGATGAGAGGGTTTGTTGTCAATTCCTACACTGAGCTCCTGACACCATTTCTCTAGCTGACCTTTGGAGTGAGGGGGTTCGTCAGTTACTGTTTGGGAAGAGGATTTTACATCAATTATAGCATTGTTTTCAACCTGGTGTAATTTTGTGACAGTAGAATATCTTGGCAGTCTGACTTCGTCATCACCGTAATTCAATATACATACGGGGACTCTCCCTTTTCTCACATCAACCAACCCTCTGGCTGTCAAGAGCGTAGGACTACTATCAGACTTTACAGGTTCTACTACAGCTTGGTAGTTCTGCCCTCTGAGGCCTATGACTGCTCGATACCAGATCATCATTTCACTTCTGAGTGGTACCACAATTGTAATGGGATCTGTTACCAGTATACTGCCAATTTCACCATTTGACATTTTTACCTGTTGTTGATATACCAGAGCTCGGATTTCTCTTTGGATAGCTCTCCTCTCTCTTGGTTTACCAGAATTAGCACTCTGTTGGAGTAAAAACAACACTTCATCGAGACATTTAACCATGACATTAGTACCCAGTATTACGTGTGGATCCCGGTCGTATGGTTTGTCCTGAACCACTATGATACCCTGGTTCTTCAGCTGCACCCTCCCCACCTTTACTGTAGCTTCCCATTGTCCCTCTACTGTAACTAGCAAACCATTAGTTGCCTCAATGTTCAGATCAGGGTGTGGGGGTTCTAGCTTAACATCTGGCCAGAACCGCTTGTAAAGGATACTCGCGATGGTTGTCACCTGGGATCCAGTGTCTATCAATGCGGAGGCAGTGGTGCCATCAATGATGATTGACAAGTACGGACGGTCTCCCACGTACTTGTACTCCCAGTTGGTTGGGCCTGGACAGTGTACTCCTGGGGTTGGCCCTTCTCGCCCAGGTGTTGCTCGTTTAAAGGACTAGAGTGGTAGGTGCGTCCTTCCTTGTTGCAGTCACTCTTTTGACAGATGCGATGTCCATCAGGAGTGTAACGAGCTGAAGGTTTTCCTCGCGGCAGCTGTGTCTTTCTCTTCATCCACGGAACATCGTCGGGGCTGTCAGCTAGCTGGATCTTGTGCGATGACCTTGCTTCTGTCTTGGGCTTTCTTTCACCTCAGAGCTTGGCCATGTCCTTCATCAGCTGCTGTACATTGGTACACAGTTGTTCGAACCGGTCAGGTGTGATAGTCTGTGAACCGGACTGAACCGTAGGGACTGGAGATGCTGCTGCCAGCACGGAAGGGGTGTTAGCACACTGCAGCTGTGAGTTCAGATCGGGTACTGTAGGGAACTGCTGTCCCCGCACTGTTAAGCCTCTTAAAGTATCAAACTATGCGCCAGGATTCTGTAGGGACCACCAGCGTGCCCGATTCTTATCATCAGGTAGATTGTCCAATTAACTCTTTGTTCTCTGTGAATAGTCCAGGACATTCTCCTGTGCCCCTTGTTTACAATGATAAAACAACAGTCTTAATTCAGCTTCGGTGTGATGCTCAAAGACCCGGTTTAATTTAGCAAATATTTGCTCCACAGACTCCTGAGCTTCTATAGACCAGTGTCGGGTCTCCAGCTCTGCTGCATGTGTTAACTGTCCCATTATAACTGAAGCTCTCTGCTTACCGGTCATGGCGTAAATATCCAGCACTTGGCATATCTTCCTTTGGAACGTATCCAAGGTACTGGGTTTAACGCTGTACTTTGGTAACCAGGCCGCATTCGGGACGTACGGCAGAGATATCGGCATAATCGGAGCGGGTTGCTGCGGCATTGCGCCGTCGAGCGGTGGACCGACCGGGGGTACATTTTGTGGTCCCGACGGAACAACCGGTTGGTTTACTTGCGGGGGTACCGCGTTGTTGGAATCCGGATTACTCATCCTCGCTCCCCATTAGTTAAGCGCAGCCAGTCCTTTCGATCTCCGCGGAAGTTATCGGCCTCGCGGTGAGGAGTGAGGCACCACGGGAGTTTCCGGTTCCTGCTGCGTTCGGCGGAAGTCGTCAGAGCGTGGGGGCGGGGCCTATCTTCGCGCCCTTTGCAGAGTAACGCCCCTTCTTTTCCCGTCTTCTGCGCAGCAATCGCGGTTCAAATGTACAGTTCAATAATCACAGTCATTAAATAGCACACAATACCCGTTGGGAAACGGGCCTGCTCGAATCCTGTTCGTGACGCCAAATTCTGACTCACCGTAGCCGGGTCTTCCCGTCTTCGGGCGTTGCTTCTCCCGTCACGGTTCCGCGCCCGAGGCTGTGGGGCCCGGTGGTCAGATCAAAAAGGGGGTGATTGAACGGATAGGGGTTAATTCTTATTTGTCGTGACACCACCTGCGGGAATTCCAGTGATTTCACCGGCGCTGCTTGTGCCTCCGAGGGATGTACGGCAGCTGGATGGGACGCTCCCCACAGGATGAGCGGGAGTCCCTGGGGCCAGGAGCTGTCCTTGATGTAATACAGCTGCTTAGTAAGGCTTATGGTACCTTTACACGCCGCCATAACAGGATGGATACAACCCGCTACAAGCTACAAATGTAGCTTGTCGCGCCAATATCGCCCGTACTAGCGGCGCCTGAAGACGGGACGACACAGCCGGCTACAGATACATCTGTATCCGTGCACGGCCCATAAACAGATGGCAACAAAGCCGATTGTAGCGAGCTGTATCGGCGTGTAAAGAAGGAACAGAAGGGTTGTTTCTACACCATGTTATGTAGCTGGGGCGTGACACAGGCTCCGGGTTTCCGCGCCCCCTTCAGCGATCATTGGAGGAAGCTCCTGCGTTGCGATTGGTTGTCGCCGCACAGGGCGGCATATTTAAGGAGCTGACGAGTCACACTACACAATTGCTCGAGCGTCAAGTATTAATCTGCCTCCTGCGATGCCTGTCCAATCATGGTATTTTTGCTTTCTCCTATCAGCGTATGGACGTCTTGTAATCCACAATTGGAGCACGCCTATGTGCTGTCTCTGCTGCACCAGGTACACCCATAGTAGCTGGTTGTAGCGGTGTGTAAATGAGCTACAGATGGCTACTTGAGACACCCGGCGATGTATCTAGCTGTAGATGTAGCGTAGCGTAGCGCACCTTGTGGCGGCGTGTAAAGAGGGTGCGTTTCCCGTTTGTAACCGTTTGGGCGTGCTCGTGCACGTGAAGTAGCGGTTGGTATCCATCCTGTTGTGGCGGCGTGTAAAGGTACCTTTAGGGTTAGTCCAGGAATCGTACACGGACACGAAGAGTCTTTTTGGTACCTTTACTGGTGACAACAGGTACACTCGGACTGGGTGATGAGTTTGACACTCCTGGAGTTTCCACAGCAAGCAGTGTATAGGCTTCCTTCTCTTCACTGTTCTGGCGAGGTCTGGTGGATATGGAATCCTGCCGGACCGGATTGCACGTTCTGGTGGGACGTGGTTCACCTGAGTTTGCTGCACTGAGGGCATTATAAAAGGGGTTAGGCGTATATACTTCTCCTTCCCTGGGCTCTCATCTGGCTGGTGCTTCATGTATACAGGGAGCTAGGCTTCATTGGCTGAGGTGCTGGTTTCTCTGCAGCCTGCACTGTGGCTCCTGCAGCTCGGTTCCAGTAACCGGATTGTTAGGGAGAGTTGGATCACTCTTCTGTCCCTGTGAGGTGTATTCCTCCTGTCCTATGACCCCAGTTGCAAGGGTCTTTCACTTTTAGGGTGTACTAGTCTGGGCCTGGCGTGGCTCTAGTACCAGGTCAGCTCTCCTAGCTGTTGTCCGTTCTAAAGTGACTGGACAAACTCTGCTGTTTCTCCCTCCAGGACCCTATTTATAGGGGGAACTGGCTTAAGGTAACCAGTGGAGCTCCCCCTAGAGGCCTGGGTGAAACAGGGTTGTTCTAAGGTGTTTTATTTGTTGTGAGTGCTGCTTGCTGTTTCCACTCCATTTGCGTAGCAAGAGTTCTGTGGTGCCCCAACCAGGGTGCCAGGGTGCCACACCTGTCCTCCACCATTTGCTGTGAGTTCTAACTTTAAATTAGCCTATTGAACTCCAGCTCCCTCCCCTCCACACTCAGCTGAATCTAATTGTTTTATTATAAATGTACTATTCTCACATCTGCCAGGACATATATGGCATGTGCCTCATTCAAGCACCTCACATAAGTGTATAGATATGAATTTGACTGAATTCGACTGGAATTTGCTGGAAGTGGAAGGTACTAGATTTCTGCTTGCTATATCTTTCTAATGAACTCACATCCTATTTCAACACCTCTTATGGTGCAATATCTGCATTTGATGTAAACTCTTTGTGTCATCTTTAGCACCATACTTAACACTCACCAGTTTGATTGTGTATGGTATTTAGCCAGGAGTCAGGTAACCCACTCTTTCACTCACCCTCTAAATTATGTCCTTTATTTCCATACTTCTTTCCCTATGTGCTTTTGCCATTCACTTCCACCGCCCCATCCCTCCGCCATCATCTCTCACCCACATCAGCCCCTCTCTTCTTCCCTCTACTGTCTTCAGCTCACATACTCTCTTCACCGTGTTGAATAATCTCAGACTATCATATTCCAGAGTATTGCATCAGAAACAATGTCCTAAATCTAAAAACTATTTGCTTTTTCTCTTTTTGTTGCTACTCATGTCAGATAATATTCCTCCTAATCCACCCTTTACCTACTTTAACCCCTCCCCACCTCACATAGAAACCCTGCTAACCTTGTACACATTGCCTGCACACCTTCATCTCCCTCTTTTAACTGCGCTCTCTGGAATCCATGGTCTGTATGCAACAAGCTTCCCTTCTTTCACAACTACTTTCTCATTAACTCTCTTAGGCTGCCTTCAGATTAGCGTATGTGAACGCAGCTTATGCTGCGTTCCCATACGCAGTCAAACGCATGCGCACTGCGTTCCTATGTTTAACATAGGAACGCATAGTGCCTGCGTTTGTCAGTGTTTGCTGCGTTCGGGTGCGGATGCGGACGATATCTGCTCCTTCCAGGGTCCAGCGTCCGCACCCGGGACGCAGTATGTTGCATTTTTTGTGCGGTCGGGGACCTTGGAAAATCAGCAAGCATCACAATACCTGCATTGTCGTCAATGGGTCCGCAGTGTTCTGCGCTTGACAGCGCAGGAGAACGCTGCGGACCCATTGAAAAATCTCCCGGTCACCGCCGGTGATGTCACAGGAGATCACCGACGGCCACCGGGAGATCAGCTCAGCCTCTGATGGTCTCCTCCTCCCGGCCGCCGGTAATACCCTGGCGATGTCGGCGGGGAGAAACAGCTGATGTGACAGTTGTTTGAATCTTCCCGCGCCGACATCTCCTTTCGGTGTCGGCGCGGGAGATTCAAACAGCTGTCAAATCAGCTGTTTCTCCCCGCCGACATGTCCCGGAGCTTACCGGCGGCCGGGAGGAGGAGATCTCTGGCGCTGATCTCCGTCCCCGGACACCGCCGATTGGCTGGCCAGCCTGCACAGTGATGTGTCCGCAGGCGGACATTCTCCGCTGCGGACACATCAAAATGACATCGCGTTTGACTGCGTTTGTGTCTGCATGCCATCAGCATCAGACACAAACGCTGATGTGAAGGTAGCCTTAATCTGCTGGCCCTAACAGAAACTATTTCTCACGGCAGCCTACATTTCTCCCAATCCCCGAGACCTGGGAACAGACATAGTGGTGGAGTCAGGTTACTCCTGTCCCCACAATGTACACAATGTACCTCCTTCCTGCCCCATTACTCTCATTCCTTTCTTTTGAGATCCATACTATTAGACTCTTTCACACCCTCAGAGCAGAAGTTGTATACCACCCCCCAGGGTTACCAACCCAGTTCCTCGACCATTTTTTCACGCACATTTCATGTCCTCAGAATTACCAACCCTTATTCTGGGAGACTCTAACCTCCCCATAAAAACCTCCTTAGATAACTCACCTCTTCCTCTCTCTGATCACAACATTCACAAATCGTTGCACACCCCAGCACACTCCTACCTATCACACATTCAGAAATCTACAGGCCTTTAACCAACATACACTCACAGACTCTCTACATTCTTCACTGTCCCCGATCTCCTCCTTCTCCTGTCCCGATCTGGCTGCAAATCACTACAATGGCTCTCTCAGAAGCACCCTGGACCAAATAGCACCCTCACCCTCAGAACCTCCAAACACAGAGTAAAACAGCCCTGGCTCACATCACAAACTTGGCTCCTACAGTGATGCTCTAGGAGTGTGTGGAGCCCACTTGGACGGGGTACTCGGTACCGGACCGGGGTATCGCTGGGGGTATCATGGCAGTCCTTGGTCCAGACCGTGTCCCGAGCCCACAAGTAAAAGGGGTATTTACAGGGATTTGTCGTGACGCCACCCACGGGTTGTGGTCAGTGAGGGGACCACCGCTGCTGCTATTTCCGCCAGGAGGATGGATGGTGTTGCAGCTAGATAGATGAGCCTGCCGTGGGTCGGGGCTGCTCCTGACAGGGTGAAAAGGTGAAATAAAGTTCTGTTTGCAGGGAATCACACACAGGAGACTGAAGCAGGGTTCACCGCGTTTTACTTCACAGGTTCTTAGTACAGTTCACACAGTTAACTCCATACACTCTCTCTGAACCCTCTGCAGCCAGGTTTACTTTCTGAGACCCTTCACTCTCTGAAATCTTTCAGGCTTTCCTCTCCTCTGTTCTTCCCGTGGGCTGTATGATGGCAGCTCGGTCCCTTGTTTGGCTTTCCCCGGTGTGTGTGGGTGGCAAGCCTGGGTCCTATGTGCTGCTGTTTATCCAGCCCGTGTGTTGGGTGACCAGACCTGGAATCTGTGCCTCCCCGTTGGTGTGTCCATGTACCGGTGTGTAGCTATGGTCACCCAGAGCCGACTCTCTGGTCCCAGCCTATCCTTGGATGTTCCTATCTTGCAAGGGATCACCGGGCTCTGTCCTACCCGTGTAACTACCTGGGTACGTCAGGGAAGTCTGTCCTGCCAGCAGTTTGTCAGCCCTGCCATCTTCCTTGGACCCAGCTACACTGGTCCGGTCTCAGTCTTTCCCTTCCTTTGGCCTGCAGGCTATAGAGTGGGCTTTCTCTCCAGGGAGCAGTGTCTTGCAGGATTCTGCGCCTCCAGGGAGCCCTAACCTTCAGGAATGTTTCTCTCAGTCTTTGTCCTACTCTTGGTCTTTACTTCTCAGCCTACTCCGGCCTACTAACTAACTCTTCCTAGTTCCTCCCTTTTGTACCTAGTTCGTCACCTGACCTACGTTCCAACCACTTCCCTCTAAAACCTACCACCCCTTGCCCGCCTAGAGTCCCGGGCTCCGGGTTGGGTGTTGTATCTGGCAGGTGTGTGTTTTGAAGGTGGTTCGTGTGTAACCTGTCTCCACCTGCCTGGCTGCAGTTCCTACCAGTGGCCACCCTAGTCGCAGGGGCGCCACAAGTGCTGAACATTTATGGAGGAAAACCCGCACACCAGAAAACGTCAGTCACTATAAATTTATGCTGAGAACTTACAACTCTGCCCTTTCCCTCACCAAACAGACCTACTTCATCACCCTGGTCTCCTCACTATCCAACAATACAAAAAAACTCTTTGACACCTTTCACTCTCTCCTCAATCCTAAAGTGCAAGCCTCTATCACTGACCTCTGTGCTGATGAAATGGCCTCTTATTTCACTAAGAAAATAGAAAACATCCATCAGGAAATCAATTCTCAACCTCAAAATGCTGTTACTCCCATTCCTTCTCACATCTCCTCTGGCTCACTCTCCACATTTGACCCAGTCACAAAAGAAGAAGTTTCCAGGTTCCTCTCTTCCTCTCGTCCCACTACATACACCACTGATCCGATCCCCTCAAACCTACTCTAGTCTCCCTCTACGGTGGTCACCGCTCACCTAAGCAAAATCTTCAATCTCTCCCTCTCTTTTGGCATGTTTCCCTCCTCCTTCAAACATTCTGTCATTACTCCATTATTAAAGAAAATGTCTCTTGACCCATCCTGCACAAATAACTACAGACCAGTCTCCAATCTCCCCTTCATCTCTAAACTCTTGAGTGCCTGGTCTACTCCTGCCTCAACCGTTACCTCTCCACTCACTTTCTTCTAGACCCATTACAGTCTGGTCTCCGCCCCCTACATTCTACAGAAACTACCCTGATCAAAGTGACCAATGATCTTCTGATAGCAAAACATAATGGTAAACACTCTCTGCTTATTATTCTTGACCTCTCTGCAGCCTTTGACACTATCGACCACCATCTCCTACTCTCTATGCTTAACTCCATCGGCATTAAGGACACCGCTCTCTCCTGGTTCTCTTCCTATCTCTCTGATCGCTCTTTCAGTGTATCATTTGCTGCCTCCACTTCCTCTCCCCTTTCTCTCACAGTTGGGGTCCCTCAGGGTTCGGTCCTTGGCCCTCTTCTCTTCCCTCTTTACACAGCCCCTATTGGACAGACCATAAGTAGATTTGGCTTCTAGTACCACCTTTATACTGATGACACTCAACTGTACACTTCATCCCCTGACCTTACCCTTGCTGTATTACAAAATGCCAATGACTGTCTAACCGCAGCCACCAATATCATGTCCACTCTATACCTGAAACTCAAAAACTCAACCTTTCCAAAACTGAACTTCTTAAGATCCCACCCTCCACTAATCTCCTTAAATCTGAAATCTCCCTCTTGGTGAGCGGCACCACAATAATGCCTAGGCAGCAGGCTCAATGTCTGGGTGTTACGTTTGATGCTGATCTTTCATTCACTTCCTATATGCAACCTCTCACCTGCTCTTGTTGTCTGCAACTGAAGAACATCTCTAGAATTTGCCCCTTGCTCAACATGAAAACAACTAAAACCATCACAGTGGCCCTAATCCACTCCTGCCTTGATTATTGCAACTCTGTATTAATTGGCCTCCCCCTCACTAGGCTTTCCCCTCTCCAGTCCATCCTTTATGCAGCAGCCAGGGTTACCTATCTGGCTAACCGTCACTCGGATGCTTCCACTCTGTGACAGTCATTGCACAGGCAGCCCATATGTTATAGGATCAAATTCATATTGCTTGTTCTCACTCAAAAAGCTCTTCATGGTGCAACAACCTCTGTACCTCTCTACCCTTTGCTTTGGGAGTGACTTTAGACTAATATCTGTACTAATCCGAATCTACAGTTCCCGGCTCCAAGACTTTTCCCAAGCTGCACCAATACTCTGGAATGCTCTACCCCAAGAAATTAGAACTACACACAGATTACTGAGCTTCAGGCGCTCACTAAAAACAGATCTTTTTAGGGCGGCCTATCATGCTCCCTAATCAGAGTCATTCAGACATAGGTTATCCACTACTTCCTTGAACATAACTATTTAACTCCACCATGCCCAAAAGCTCTACACAGATTCGCTGGTAGCCACATATTCCGTTCTCATCTATATCACACTTCCTCAAAACAGCTGGACCATGATTGTAAATAAGCCCCTGTACTTTGTGTCACCCCCACCTTATTGTAGATTGTAAGCTTTTGTGAGCAGGGTAGTCATTATTTTTTGCTTTATAATTATTGTTTCTTCCAAAACTGTTTCTTATGACTGTCTGTATATGAATCTGATTTGTAAAGCGCTGCAGAATATGTTGGCAGTATAAAAATAAAGATTTTTATTAGTATTATTATTTACCAGTAGCCAAACATTTCTGTAATCCAGGACATAACATTGAAAATGTGAAGGTTGCCATATTAAAAGGCAATTTCAAATCACAAAAATACAGATGGGTCTGTGATTACAAACTCATGCAAACCTTTGACTCTGTTTGATCAGGGTTAAATCTATCAGAACGATTTATGGCTCATTACAATATCTAAAGAAAAATTATTAAAATCTGAGATTTTTCTATCTACTGGCTAACACGGTACAAACAACTGTTTTTTTACAACATCTGATTCATGTTTTCCAGAGACAGTGAAGACTGTCAAGATTATTATTTTGTTTCTGCCACTGAGAGCAATCAATCTTTTTTTCAACTGGCTAACACGGTACTAAACCTTTTTTTTTCTGGTGCAAGCTGAAACACTAATCATACTACCAAAAAGTCAGCTGCACTCAGCGCTAAGTCATACTTAGGCTAGGGTCACATTTGCGTTAGCAAATGCAGATCCTGATCCGGTTTTGTGCATGCAAAATGCTCAAAACCGGATCAGGATCCACAGCCCATAGGAGCCCATTATAAAACCGGATTGCACTACATGCAATCCGGTTACTGCTTGCGGATTTGCAGCCTGCGGTAAAAATCATGCAGGCTGCAGTTTTTGCAGCAGTTTGCAAACCGCAGTAGGAGACCTATAATGGGCTCCTATGGGAGCCCATCCGGCTACCACGATGCACATGTGAATGCCTGCGGTAGCCGGTTGCTTTGTTCATCCCTGCTGCCACAGGGATGAACAAAGGGTTAATGTTAAAAATAGATATGGGCAACATGTCTGTAGGGAGTGCCCACCCTCCCTAGAGACATGCTGTCCACATAGTTAGGCATGTTAACGGTTAATATGTGCAGTTACAGTATTGCCGGCTATTGTCAGCATTTACTATTTTCTGAATGTAACCCGGCGGCCCCTCGCTGTGGTGGAGATACAGTTCGTAATGTGCATAATGTATCTGCCGCTAACCATGGTCCTGAAAGCTTTAACATTAGGTCTATGGGCAGCGCACCGCCATAGACCTAATGTTAGTGCTTTCAGGACCCTGGATAGCGGCAGATACCGTACACACATTACGTACTGTATCTCCTCCACAGTGAGGAGCCGCCGGGTTTCATTCAGAAAATAGTAAATGCTGACAATAGCCGGCAATACTGTAATTGCACATATTAACCCTCAACATGCCTAACTATGTGGGCAGCATGTCTCTAGGGAGGGTGGGCACTCCCTACAGACATGTTGCCCATATCTATTATTAACATTAACCCTTTGTTCATCCCTGCGGCAGCAGGGATGAACAAAGCATGCGGCAACCGGATTGCACATTCTGAGTGATCCAGTTACCGGATCCGGGTTTAAAGATACATTGTGAAATCAAAATGTGTCTGAAGGCTCATGCGATTACCACATCCGGATCTGGATGCGGTAATCGCAATGAGCCTTCCAATGTGACCCTAGCCTAATTTGGATTTTAAACTGCTCTTCAGATTCATTTTTGAGCATTAAAGTAGTATAGCATGATTCAGTAGCAGTCATCCACAGGAAAGGGCCCCTGTGCAATAACAGTATATGAGCCTCTTACAATCCAATATTTCTGTGTATGGCTAGAGTCACACTGGGGTCGTGGATGCGTTTTTTCCATGCACTTTGCACACTTGTCTTTTGTGAAAAATGCATGGAAAAACGCATCCATAGGCCCCAATGCAAAAAAACGCATGGCCAAAGTGCCATGCATTTGTTGGATGCTTTTTTTGGCTCAGCACTAAAAAATGCATCATGATGCAATTTTTGGTGCGTTTTTGTGACATGGCACCCTATGGGAAAGGCAAGCAAAAACGCAAGGCACTAAATGGTACGATGCATTTTCGCATGCGTTTTTGCTTGGGTTTTTAAGGCCGCTCCAGACCTAACAGCAAAAACGCAACCCAAAAACACAGGCAGTCAGAAACAACCTTAAAAAACACAGCCAAGTGTGACCCTAGCCTATGATAGAAGCTGCTTGCTGCTTTGGATGTGGATATGAGTCCCCATACCTCTAGAGCCCATTGTGGCCACCTAAGTAGCACCAGTGGTTAGTCCATCCCTTCCAGAATTGCATTTGGCCTTTTCCTATTCCTATGCTGTGTACTCTGAGCTCCTATTCCTACACAGTACACGCATAAACTAGAGCTCCTTGACCAGCCCCAGTCTATTATACTGGCGATGAAATCTGCTGATTGACTGCAGTAGACTACATGATGTTTTAACTGCCAGGCATAATGGCAAAGCCTGTGCATGGCTTTATTAACTCACTGTCGGAGTTTTAAGCAACACTTTTTGGGGTCTAACACTCACAAATTAAAGAGCAATGTGATTGAATTCACAGGGACCTGCAAATTTCAGGAAATTCAAGAGGAAGTCATTCCTCTGTGGATCTGCTCATCTCTTATGCTATTACATGCAGTTTGAAGGGTTGATCTTATTGACAGATTACCTACAAATATTAAATATTTGTTTTATTGACAAGATGGACAATCAGGATTCAGTTGTTTGTGACTATATTGCATATTTTACTGTGTAAAAAGTATAGCAAGCTATCAAAAAATAAAGTTGATATTATTTTTATTATAGAATAACCACTACATTATACAGTAAAGAAACTGAGCTGCTGCATGTGGAAAAGAGCATAAGCTGGGAAGGTAAGAGCCTTTTACACTTTTCATACCGTTGGCTGAATTGTCATGCAGTCTATTAAAAAAAACAGTTATTATATAACAGATGAACAACATTTTGAATGATATTGAAATTAAAGGGATCCTGTCACCCCCAAACCACCTCCTAAGCTATTAAAAGCTGTCCCTAGAGCATAGTAACACTTACCCTACACTCCTTTTAGCTCCTAAATGCATATATTGAAACTGAATATAAACGTTATAAAAGTACCTCATTACTGATGTTAATGAGTGACTATGGTATTCATAGTGTCACCCAGCCAGGCTGTTCCTCTTCATACTATCACGCCTCAATAGGCGTGATCTTCATCATACATTCAAATGCGCGCCTCCCTGTGCACCTCCCCGCTCTCCTCTCGGCCTGGCGCTGCTGTGTGGGGGCTGTATGACGCGATTCGCGTCATTTCCGGCGCCGGGTGACGTATTTATACCCGCGCCGCTGTTAGAGCTTCAAGCCCCGTACTGCGCATGCGCTTGCGCATGCGCAGTGCGGGACTTGAAGCTAACAGCGGCGCGGGTATAAATACGTCACCCGGCGCCGGAAATGACGCAAATCGCGTCATACAGCCCCCACACAGCAGCGCCAGGCCGAGAGGAGAGCGGGGAGGTGCACAGGGAGGCGCGCATTTGAATGTATGATGAAGATCACGCCTATTGAGGCGTGATAGTATGAAGAGGAACAGCCTGGCTGGGTGACTATGAATACCATAGTCACTCATTAACATCAGTAATGAGGTACTTTTATAACGTTTATATTCAGTTTCAATATATGCATTTAGGAGCTAAAAGGAGTGTAGGGTAAGTGTTACTATGCTCTAGGGACAGCTTTTAATAGCTTAGGAGGTGGTTTGGGGGTGACAGGATCCCTTTAACCTGTCACATGGAAAATGCTATTAACCTGCAGATATGGGGATAATCTGCAGGTGAATGGCATTCTAAACCTACCCCACTGCTGGAATTGAACTTTGATCCTCCAGCCAATGTTTTGGTGTCAGTCATAGGGCGGAGCCACCATGGGAGTAGTTACCAATCTGTATGGAGATCGACGGCTGTAGTCACGCCCCCAACATTGACTGACAGCTTCCTCTAATGCTGAGCGGCTTTCAAACAGTGTGGTGGGCGAGTTACAGCTGCCACTCTCCATACATAGAACGGTGACTGAACCTTCGACAGCACAACCTCCATGACTAAAACTGGAATGCTACCAGGAAGATTAAAGTTAATTTTCTCCTGGCAGAGAAGTTTAATGGGCAGGCACAGAGCAGGTTCCAAACACTATGAACTTCCAGACTAACCCCATACCTACAGGTTAATAGCTTTTTCCAAATGACAGGTTCCCTTTAAAGTAACATAATACAACAGAATAGCTTTATGAAATGGACATTATTTGATTTTAATTAAATACCAACTGCTTTGATTTAAAAAGTTCTCCAGTCATGATACTTGAAGATTTTGGCAACTACTTATTTACTGATGCTCGATCATTGGGACAGGCCATCAATATCTAATTGATAGCGGTGCAACACGTGGCTCCCTTGCCGATCACCTGTCACTGGCGACAGCGGCGGCCAGAAGTTCTTAGATGCTACTGAAACACAACAAATCTGTCAAAAGTATTATTTGAATAGGTGGTAGATCTGCAGTACCTGGACACTGACACTGTAGAGATGATGGAACTGCTGTGTTCCTGAAGCTTCTGAGAACCTCTGGCCACCGCTGCCTGATTGGTGAGGTGGCAGGTGTCACACCATCATCAACTAAACAGACCATCAATAAAAAAAACTGCATTATGATGGTAACCAGACACTTTTTGTAATCCTTCCAAGTGATAGTATAATAGTATGATATAGTATGATAGTATGAATAGTATCAGTTATCAGGAAACAGACTGTAAAAGGAGACCTACAATTGTTTTTAATTTATAGTGTCAGTTTTTCACAATTCTGTGTCATTGTTTGCTTTCTTTTCCTTTTCCCTCTTTCATTCTTTCCCACATTTCACTCTTCCTCCCTACCACTCACATCTGTTCCTAATCTCTGCTCTCATGTTTTATGTTCTCTCTTTCTTCTCCTCCCAATACTCTTCTTTCTGCTTTCAAAGCCTGTGAAACCTAAATGTTTGTAACAGTCCTTTAGTATGATTTTTAAAGTATATCCTATATTATAGTACCAGCTGCATTGAAATGATTTTTAAAATTTTTATTCTTCTAGACCATAAAGCAGATAGCTTAAACAGCAGAGACCAACTTAAGGGTACCGTTACACGTCTCAATATCGTTCCGATATCGCATACAATTTCACGTGAGCGCACACATTTTTGGCACTTGTCCAAGATCGCATAGTAAATGTTACACGTAGCAATCACACCTCCAACCTCCGACGATCTGGCATCCCGGGAGTCGGCTGGCAAATCGGGCAGCCGATTTTTCATATCGTAGTTGCGCCATCACACAGAACAACCACATCAGGAATGTGGGCGTACGTTTGACCCAGCTTAGAACATAGGCATACCTGAGTTAACTTTTAACCCAGAACACTCTGATTGGACGGCGAAAGAGTGTTACCATTGTTCATCCATCTCAGACAACAAGGTGGCGACATGGATGCTATTGCCCATTATATCATCTTGAAACTGATGTCATATGTGATGAGTAGCAGCTCCAGCAACACACTGCGGCGGCGCCAAACTGGCAGACGGGCACGCTTTTGTAGTGCAATGTGTTTGGGCCAAATGTAAGGACATTCTGTCTGTCTACTGTAGAAATTGGTAAGCTACACACAGGAAGTCTGGACATGTGTATGCACATTACATAGCATTATCCAATCTATGTGGCTGCCTAAATATGTACATATGATAGATATGTACATATGTCTCAATCGGACCAATATAGAAGTGACCATGTGTGTGTGCACATACTCATGTTTACATGCACCTATCTGGAGAGGGAAACACACAAACACCATACAGTGTGCAGGCATCCGCCACACAAGTGTAGTGTACTTGTGCACACAATGGTGCAGTGGCCCTCAACTAACATTGTAGTGTCACACCTCAGAGCACACCCTAAAATACTATGTGATACGGTGGTCAGCTACAAATAAAAGAATCACACACGTTTGTCTGATTAGAAAAATATATATTAGGAGTGTGGCCACACAAATAAAAACAAAAGCAAAAAAACTCACAACAAACAAACAAGTGTTGTCATCACACAAGTAACATATTACATAAATCAAATACTGGTTCATTCTGCCATAAATTAGAAAACAATGTATGTGAATCCAAAACATAAAGAAACATCAATGACAATAATAATGTGAGGCAAAATATATCCTCCCAATATAAAGAAAGACACATTGGACAGTGTGGACCCATGACACACCCCTTATATCTGGTGGTCCTGCAAGGCCACCGCCCCGGGGCCATTGAAATATGAGCAGTAGCTGTCTCTGCTGCTCCTGGCATCCTGCTGATGTCAGCCCTGGCCCAACGGCTGGAGTGGCGCTATGCCACGGTCGTTTGCATGCCATTCACCTGGCATGAGTTCCCCAATTGTGGGGTCCACACAATCCACATAACTTGCTGGTGTGTATGATTGAGTATCCCTACGATGCAGAAAGTTATGCAGCACACAACACACCATCACTACCATTTGGATAGATTCCAGTTTCATATTTAAAGCACTATGAAACACGCGGAATCTATTGGCCATGATCCCGAACGTATTTTCAACCACACGATGTGCCCGGGATAGCCGGTAATTGAAAAGGCGTTACTCAGGGGTCAGAGTCCTCTGGGGATATGTCCGTAGTAGGTTTGCGTGAAGTGCGAAGGCCTCATCCCCCACAAAGGCAAAGTTAAGATGTTCAGTGGTGTCATCATTTGGGGGTAGGTTCAGCTGCCCGCTAAGAAGGTCTTGACCAAAGGAGGTCTGTGCCAAAACCCACCTATCAGACACATGCCCGTTCATCTCCACATCCACAAGGAGGAACTCATAGTTCACATTGACGAGGGCCATGAGGACCACACTGAAATAACCTTTATAGTTAAAATAATAAGACCTGCTGTTGGAGGGTTGTTTGATCCTCACATGCTTGCCATCCAATGCCCACTGGCAGTTTGGGAATTGCCACCTCTCCTGGAAGCCAGTGGCAGCTTCCAACCATTCCGCAGGGGTGGTTGTAAACCGCATATAGGTTGGCAAGAGACACCCCACAATGGCGTCACACGTCTCAGGGATTAGGCAGCTCAGCAGTGGGCGTGAGACAGCAGCAGAATACTGCATGTCTGTCATCGTGCGCCCTGTTGCCAGGAAACGCAGAGTCACAGCCAACCGCTCCTCTGCTGGAACAACTCGACACATCACAGTGTCCTCATGGGCAATATGTGGTGTAACCTAGTCCAAGAGGAATTTGAAAGAGTCCTTGGACATCCTGAGATAGTTCCTTAAGTCTTGCGGATTCCTGTCCTCCAGCTGACGGACAAGGCCCATGTAACTCAGGTTGCGCCTTTGAAGGAGCTAATCCCGAGACCACACACGCCGTCGTCTACACCTCCGCAGTCTCTCAGTCCTCTCATCCGTCAACAAGGTATCCTCCACCATGGACACAGCCACTACTGCCATTGCGGAACGATGCATGACGTCCAATCTCTGTTAGTAAGGCTCTGGGAATGTGAAAGGAAAAAAAAAAAGTATAAGCACATGGAGGCATAACAAGAACAAACTTCATCAACTAGCCCATGTACATAGTCATACCCCTCCAATACACACTTACATGGTTGGCCTGTTACGTTACACACCATCTAATGCTTGTCAACCTTGCTTATTGAACCCACTACAGTATGGCATTTAACATAACACCTACTACACATATGTGAACCCATACTACTCATCATGTACAGCCTTCACATTATGGGCATCCAGAAAGGTAGTACAACACCAAGATGTGTCCCATGGCTGCCAACACTCATGTATGTAAACAAAATATTTTGCACTCCACAAAGACACTGAATTGGGTCAACTACATTACACATCACAAGAGGGTAATGCTTGCAGATGCATTATTGTGTCTTCATATAAATGACAGATGTACAATACCCAAGGCTGCATGTCCTGGAATCAGTTAGCATGCAATGTGTGTGGGCAACCGGTGCTCTGACATTACCTGCCATTTGGATATAGTCCATATATGAACTTACCCACACTCTTGTTGTCAAGACCGGGTTACCGACACAAAACGGATGCTCAGTGACTGCGCACAAAACAGCATGTTGCAACCACCCACACAGTCCTGGATATGTAGCCTATAGCCTAAAAGGAAGTGGTAACAGTGGCCGAATGGGCCAGGAGCTCCTGGTGGTCATTAGCGTAAAGTCTAGGTGCAGAAATATTTACAACACGCAGTTAAGATGCCTGAATTTCCCCAAACAGTTGTGCACATCACTACTTACTCAATGGCTCTGGGCAGCAAACACAACATCGTTCAGCTGCTCGTCATTTTTATGTGTGAAGCCACCAATCACAACCCGCTTGCGTCGTCCAATTGTATCTTGCCTTGGCGTTACCACGCCCGACATCGCCGATTGGACGACTCTGCTGCGATGTGATTGGTTGAGTGCCCTTTAAAAGATGGATGTGGCACATCCGGCCTGTTGCACATGGAAACACAACGTGGTAGCGTCTCCTCTTCTGGCACTGCAGGCCTGACGTTATGTATATGATGACTCTGCATCGTCTTCATCTCTTCTTTCTGTATAGGCTGCGATTAGCACTCAATCCTCTACCATGTGGTAATGTGGTTGTTGTTAGGTGATACTACGTATGTGTCCTAATGGGCCATGTAGCCTTCATTGCTGCTAGGAGTATCCCCTGAATGGCATATTCCTCATAATGTACAGTGCCAGAGTTAACAACATCATATATTTTGAGGGCCACACTATTGATGCATGTATGTGTAAAGGGCATGTGCTTGTAAAGTATCTCAAACCAAATCATTGTTCAGTTTGTGGTAAATTAAACATCATACATACAACAATGTCCATTGCATGTGAGGCTTTGCAAAAGTAAAGCTAAGTTCACATCATCCTCCTCCATTAGCCTACAGCCATATGTGCGTACTGTAGTGCCATTTATCTTAATGTGTGTTTTCTTGCCTGGGTAATGTGTTGCCTTTATTCAAAATTTGTGGTAGCCAATTGATGTGGGCACAGGACCACATTTACCCAGGATTGTGTACCTGAAACAACATGATACATACATGTGTGTGTGTTCATGTCAGAAATTTCATTTTGCAGATGGCAGAGAACCAGGATTTTGTCCGGGCCTTCATAGCCAAGTACCAGGAGCTAGAGTGCTTGTGGCGGACCACATCACCTGATTACAAGAACCTTCAGGTGAAGGGAGTGGCGTATGACCAACTCATCACCCTCACCCAGCAGCACCACCCTGGGGAAAGGGTGGATAAGGGGTTAGTGCTTTAGAAGATCTGGAACCTGCGCACAGTGTATAAGAGGAAGCTTAATGAAGTAGAGAAATCAACAAGGTCCGGGAGCGGAACGGGGGAGGTCTGTGTGCCACGTTTGTGGTACTTTAACCTCCTCCATGTCTTCCAGGACCAGCATCTCCCTCCGACTACACTGTGCAGCAGGGACCTAGAACAATCCTCCTCTGCCACTCTCCAAGATCCGGCTCCGCCACAAGAGGTACTTCGTAATGTCTTTGTGTCATCACAGTCTTCAATGGTGGTTGGATACACTTGTGTTGTGTTGAACTTTACAAACATATCAGCGTGTGGTGTTTGGCACAGTGCACAGTATGTTTAGGTGTTATTGCACCGTTTGTTATCACTGGAAAGATTTTGTGCTTGTGTGAACACATATGCATGTCCATGGTGGTTACTTATGTGACTAGAGTAATCACTGTGTCACGTTACACATAGCCATATCTTTAGCCCACTCTAATGGGCACACCTTGAACTCATTATTTCACACACAAACACTACAAATAGCTGTTTGGTACTAATGCATTGATGATATGTCAATGGATCAATTATTTTACCATTTTTTTTTTATATTTTCCAGGGCCCTCAAGACGTCGGGTCCAGCCTGGGAAGGGGGGGGACCTGTTGGCGACCATCCACAAACAACATCTGGGTGGATTTTGGAGCCTGATCCCAGTGCTGCCTTGCAGCACCCACGGCTCAGTGAGGGGGTGAGGTGTCGGAAACCATTGCCACCCCCTACCCAGCTGGGCAATTGGGCTGAGAGGGTGCTGCTTAACATGGAGAGGATCCCTTGCACTGGGATTGGGCAGCTGGTCAGTGAACGGATGTCCCGGGTGGACCATCAACAACGTACAGACCTCGAGAGGGTGATCTACCTTGCCCTGGAGGCAATTGAGAATGGGACACTGAACTCGCAGACCATCTTGGCTCAGCCCCCCCCAGCAGCCGTCAGTGACCCATCAGCCGCCACCGCTGGCTATGTTTGTGCCTGGACTTATTCCTAAGGTGCCGAGGGATCCTGGCAGACCTTTCCCTCGGCGTCGACCACACCCACTTCCTGCAAGGGATGTGGGTGAAGCAGCCACGTCAGATCCTGCAGCTGCATACCAACAGTATTGGGGACGCTACCAACAATTGTGATGTGCCTGGTTGTTTTTGGACTGGTTGATTTTGGGGAGAGGGCCTTTTTTTTAATGTTTGATTCGTTGTTTAAATACTATGTTTGCAAAACAGAAAACTCTGTGTTATTGACCACCTACTAATGGGTAATTCTTCTACACAATTTAACGGTGTGTTGAAGGCAAGAGACAGATGTGTGACACCTTTTCACGGCACATACACATTGCTACATGGTGAGGAATATGAATGATGTTACATTCCTAATTCATATGTGGCCTTCACAGGTTCAGGTAGATGTTCAGTGCAAAATACAAGGGTCCAGCAATTGGAAACCCAACCACGGGGCAAAGTAGATTCTTTAGGGCTTGTGCATTGGTTATCTGTGGTGTATACATAGGTTTGGTCATTAGGCGTCTTAAAGCCAAATTGAGCATTGGGTATGTGTGACTGCAGCCAGGCAGTGTGTCCTCTTGATCCCCAGACACAAGGTTTACTCCTTTTTGGGTGCTGCATGGTGTTAAAATATACTTTGCAACGCTGATGTAACGTCATTTTGGAAAAGAACACAACCACAACATGTTGTGGGATTGTTGCAAATATCATTTTGCAACATCCCTTTATCCTTATTTTGTGTGCCTAAAGGCATAACAATTGGGCACTTTTTAAAAAAAAAATTCAAAGGTATAAGGCCTGAGCCAAAAACAGGAATTTTATCCCCTTTAACTTGAACACATTGTGTCCCTAAGTAAACTCAATGCTGTGAAAACAAAACAGTAAGAACATCCTTGTCAACATGACAAAACACATTTGTTGTATGCCAACATGACACATTTATAGTCCAGCAGTATCACTAATGTTGGCCCCCAGGCCCATGGCTTCCTGGTGGTCAAGGACCCTCTGGATGAGGGCACCAAGCACCTGTAGCTGGGCCATGTCATCACGCAGCTGTCGGTGGGCCTCTTGGTGGGCCTGCATCAGGTCCCTCAATGATGGAACATCTATAGTGTATAGTGATGAAAGAAAGGCATCATACAAAAAACCTAGCACATGTGTGTGCCAGTAATTGTTTGTGGGACACAAGATAACTTACCCCCTACATCAGAGCCACCATTCTCTGGGAAGGGAAAGTGGATTAGGGACCACCTCAGGGCTCGAGCTGTTGTGCCTACACATACAGAAAAGGACAACATAGATGTGATGTATGTATTATTTGACACATTGGTGATCCAAAAACAAACATCCCAAGCAATTTTGCTTGGCCTCGGACACTTACCAGACACATCCAAGCCACCATGCTCAATGGGGACTCTGTGGGTGATGGGGTGAGTGGAAGCCAGAGGGTGAGGCCGGTCTTGAGGCAGCTTGTGATGCAACTGGGGAGGCCAGTGGTTAGGCCGGTCTTGAGGCAGCTTGCGATGCAGCAGGGGAGGCCGGTGGTGAGGCCGGTCGTGAGGCAGCTTGGGATGCAGCAGGGGAGGCCGGTGTGGAGGCCAAGGCTGATGCAGCTGCTGATGATGCAGGAGAGGCCGGTGGGGAGGCCGATGGTGAGGCACCTTGGGATGGAGGAGGTGAGGCAGGTGGGGAGGCCGATGGTGAGGCACCTTGGGATGCAGCAGGTGAGGCCGGTGGGGAGGCCAATGGTAAGGCACCTTGTAATGCAGCAGGGGAAGCATGTGGGGAGGCCTCTGCTGGCTCATCAGCATCTGTTGGTTAAAACCGGACAATTATTGTGGGATGTATGAAGTGACATACACATAAACTAATGTCTGGCTAATGGCCTTTGTGTACCTATGACATCATGTGCCTGACATCTTAACCTGGGGTACAACAAGGGGACTGCAAGATCATCTGCACAATGCTAGCAAAGTCATATATGTATATGTTGCAATAATAAAGGTGTCCTTGGCATGCAGCACACATTGTTTTTTAATGTTGCCCAACTATGTTGTTGTGACACACAATTGGGTCATGAAGCTTTGTCCGCAGCACTTTTGGACATTCCCTTACTAGTGATGAGCGAGTACTAAAATGCTCGGGTGCTCAAAGCTCGGGTCGAGCATCCCGAGATACTCGAGTACTCGGCCCGAGTAACGAGCCCAATGTTATCCTATGGGAGACACGAGTATTTTTATGAAATGACTGCCTGCAGCATGGAAAAACCCTAAAAATGTCACAAAAGTCTCAGAAGAGTGCTGAAATGACATGGCAACACCATGGGGAAGACCCCTGGAAGCATTTCTCACTGAAAAGTCACAGCTGTGAACAATGTTGTCTGAGTTTCACGCCAATTTTACGGAGTCTCCAGAAAACCTTCCAAAATGACACCAAAATGAATATTTAGGGTGGAAATGTTAAGGGCACATACCCAATAGTGAGATACAGCTGGTGTATGTTACTTTTTGTGATTACATGAAAGATTTTACGTGAAAACATTGTGCAGCACTACGATGACCCTGAGAAGAGACGAACATGAAGCCCTGTCTTGAAATAATGTGCCCATTTTGAGGAACTGGGTGTATTGTAGTATCTTCCTTTGCCAGGGCAGTCCAAAATTGGGAGGTTCACCAATGCCCCTGGACACAGACATGCAGGAGGGCCTGTAACCCTCAAGTGGGTGTATTGTAGTATAGCCCTTTGGTCAGGGCAGCCAAAAATTGGGAGGCTCCTCTTTGTTCCTGGATAGAGACGTGCAGGAGGGCCTGTAAACAAGAGCTGGGTGTATTGTAGTATAGCCCTTTGGTCAGGGCAGCCAAAAATTGGGAGGCTCCTCTTTGTCCCTGGATAGAGACGTGCAGGAGGGCCTGTAACCCTCAAGTGGGTGTATTGTAGTATAGCCCTTTGGTCAGTGCAGCCAAAAATTGGGAGGCTCCTCTTTGTCCCTGGATAGAGACGTGCAGGAGGGCCTGTAAACAAGAACTTGGTGTATTGTAGTATAGCCCTTTGGTCAGGGCAGCCAAAAATTGGGAGGCTCCTCTTTGTCCCTGGATAGAGACGTGCAGGAGGGCCTGTAAACAAGAACTGGGTGTATTGTAGTATAGCCCTTTGGTCAGTTCAGCCAAAAATTGGGAGGCTCCTCTTTGTCCCTGGATAGAGACGTGCAGGAGGGCCTGTAACCCTCAAGTGGGTGTATTGTAGTATAGCCCTTTGGTCAGGACAGCCAAAAAATTGGGAGGCTCCTCTTTGTCCCTGGATAGAAACGTGCAGGAGGGCCTGTAAACAAGAACTGGGTGTATTGTAGTATAGCCCTTTGGTCAGGGCAGCCAAAAATTGGGAGGCTCCTCTTTGTCCCTGGATAGAGATGTGCAGGAGGGCCTGTAACCCTCAAGTGGGTGTATTGTAGTATAGCCCTTTGGTCAGGGCAGCCAAAAATTGGGAGGCTCCTCTTTGTCCCTGGATAGAGACGTGCAGGAGGGCCTGTAACCCTCAAGTGGGTGTATTGTAGTATAGCCCTTTGGTCAGGGCAGCCAAAAATTGGGAGGTTCAACAATGACCCATGCATACAGACATGTAGTAGGGCCTGTAACCCTCAAGTGGGTGTATTTTAGCCTAGGCCTTTGGCCAGGGCAGCCAAAAATTGGGAGGTTCAACAATAACCCATGCATACAGACATGTAGTAGGTCCTGTAACCCTCAAGTGGGTGTATTGTACTATAGCCCTTTGGCCAGGGCAGCCAAAAATTGGGAGGTTCAACAATGACCCATGCATACAGACATGTAGTAGGGCCTGTAACCCTCATGGTACATGGCAAATTCACATAACAAAATTTTAATTCAGTTGTCATTTGCTGGTGGTGTCGTGAAGTCTGGCCCAATCCAACCCTTGTTCATCTTGATCAGAGTCAGCCTGTCAGCATTTTCAGTTGACAGGCGGGTGCGTTTATCAGTGATGATTCCACCTGCAGCACTGAAAACATGCTCTGATAAAACGCTAGCAGCAGGGCAGGCCAGGACTTCCAAGGCGTAGAGAGCCAATTCATGCCACGTGTCCAGCTTGGAGACCCAATAAGTGAAAGGCACAGAGGAATCTCCCAGTACAGTTGTTCGATCTGCAAGGTACTCCTTCAGCATCTGCCCAAACTTAGCATTTCTGGTGGCACTACCCCGCACCTCAGGGGCTGTGGTACGTGAGGGGCTGAGAAAACTGTCCCACATCGTAAAGACAGTTCCCCTACCTCTGGCGGATTGGACTTGTGCCCCTCTCGGCCGTACGCCTTGGTTGTCCACCGAATCCTGACCTATGCCGCTAGCGTTTTGTGAGGGGAATGATTTCACTACTTCCGTGACTATGGCCCTGTGGAACTGCTGCATTTTGGCTGCCCTCTCCGCCTCAGGAATGAGAGACATAAAGTTCTCCTTGTAGCGTGGGTCTAACAGTGTTGCCAACCAGTACTGATTGTCGGCCAAAATGTTCTGAACGCGAGGGTCACGAGACAGGCAGCTTACCATAAAGTCAGCCATGTGCGCCAGACTCTTAACAGCCATCACCTCAGTATCCAGACCAACACGATGACTGAACATGCTGTCCTCCTCCTCCGCCTCCTCATCTCCCCTGTCCTCTGGCCAGCCACGCTGAATCGAGGGTATGACTGGTGTGCATGTCATATCCTCAATTTGGCCAGAGAGTTGCTCCATGTCTTCATCCTCCTCCTCCTCGTCATAGTCCTCCACTGCACGTTGTGATGAGATGAGGCTGGGCTGTGTGTTTTCACCCACACCCACTACTGTTTCTTGCTCCAAGTCATCGCGCTCGGCCTGCAATGCATCCTCTTTGATTTTCAGCAGAGACCGTTTTAGAAGGCAGAGTAGTGGTATGGTGACGCTAATAATGGCGTCATCGCCACTCACCATCTTGGTGGAGTCCTCAAAGTTTTGGAGGACGGTGCATAGGTCCGACATCCATCTCCACTCCTCAGGTGTTATGTGTGGAGTTTGACCCATTTCCCGACGGCTTAGGTGATGCAGGTAGTCCACAACTGCCCTCTTCTGCTCACATATCCTGACCAACATGTGCAGAGTTGAATTCCAACGCGTGGGGACATCACACACCAGTCTGTGGGCCGGAAGACACAAACGGCGCTGAAAGCCGGCAAGGCTTTTACCAGCAGGTCAGACACCTCTGGGTATGACTTCACAAACCTCTGAACCACCAGGTTGAGCACATGGGCCACGCATGGAACATGCATCAGCTGCCCTCGCCTCAAAGCTGCCACCAGGTTCCGGCCATTGTCACACACGACCTTTCCTGGCTTTAGGTTCAGAGGTGTGAGCCAGTGATCTGCCTGCTGTTTCAGAGCTGTCCACACCTCTTCTGCATTGTGGGGTTTGTCACCTATGCAGACTAGCTTCAGCACAGCCTGTTGCCGCTTTGCAGAGGCAGTGCTGCAGTGCTTCCAGCTTGGGACTGGTGTGGAGGGTACAGTGGATGAGGATGCGCAGGAGGAGGAGGCTGAAGAGCATGACATTCCGGAGCTGTAGAGTGTCGGTGAAACCCTGACAGAGGTAGGGCCTGCTATCCTTGGTGTGGGAAGGACGTGTTCCGTCCCTCGCTCAGACTGGGTCCCAGCCTCCACAATATTAATCCAGTGTGCCGTCAAGGAGATGTAGCGGCCTTGCCCACAAGCACTTGTCCACGTGTCTGTGGTTAGGTGGACTTTGGCTGAAACAGCATTGTTCAGGGCACGTGTGATGCTGTTGGACACGTGGTTATGCAATGCGGGGACGGCACATCTGGAGAAATAGTGGCGGCTGGGGACCGAGTAACGTGGGACAGCAGCCGCCATCAGGTCGCGGAATGCGTCCGTCTCCACCAGCCGGAAAGGCAACATTTCTAGCGCTATGAGTCGCGAAATGTGATCATTCAGGACTGTGGCATGTGGGGCGTTGGCAGCGTATTTGCGCCTGCGTTCAAATGTTTGCTGAATGGATAATTGAACGCTGCGCTGGGACAAGGACGTGCTTGATGGTGGTGTAATTTGTGCGTGGGCAACTTCAGGTGCAGGGCCGGAGGCTTGTTCGCGGCCAGCATGGACAGGGGATTGGCTCGCGCCAACAACAGGTGAAGACGTAGCAGTGACATCAGCAACCACCGCTCCTCGACTCTGTTGTACTTCCCACAAAGTCGGGTGCTTGGCTGACATGTGCCTGATCATGCTGGTGGTGGTCAGGCTGCTAGTTTTCGTACCCCTGCTGATACTGGCATGGCAGGTGTGGCAAATGGCCTTTTTAGAGTCTTCTGGAGCCAACTTAAAAAACTCCCAGACTCGGGAAGACCGAACATTTGCACAGGCACCTTGAGTCGTGTTGTTGTTCCGGGGAACGGTTGCCTGCCTTCTGCCTGCGAACGCAACCCTGCTTCGTACTGCCTGTTGGGATGCTACGCCTCCCTCCCCCTGTGCACTGCTGTCCTCGCTCTGCATATCCTCCTGCCATGTTGGGTCAGCTACTGGATCATCCACCACGTCGTCTTCCTCTTCAGCACCCTGATCCTCCTCCTGACTTCCTGGCAATTGTGTCTCATCATCGTCCACCCCTTGTTGAGACACTTTGACAACGTTCCGTTCGTCATAACGTGGCTGCTCAAATATTTGGGCATCTGTACATACCATCTCCTCATGACCCACTTCAAGAGGAGGTGGCGACAGGCCAGATTCTGCTAATGGATACGTGAACAGCTCTTCCGAGTGTCCTAGTGTGGGATCAGTAATGTCCGTGGACGTGTACTCGGCCAGGTGGTAGGAAGGAGGATCAGGTTGGGAAATGTGCGGTGCAGTATCACGGCTACTGACAGTTGACCGTGTGAAAGACAGGGTGTTTGTGGAGGTGCCCATCTGACTTGAAGCATTATCCGCTATCCAAGTAACAACCTTTGACACTGGTCTTGGTTCAACAGTGGTGTACTGCTGCGTGCCCCAAGAATTTGGGACAGGACGTGCGAGCGAGGAGATGTGGCCCTTTGTTGTTGCGAAATTAGTGCTTGCACACGACCTCGGCCTCTGCCTGCACCACCATCACGTCCACTTCCTTGTTCCTTGCCAACGCCCTTGCCAACGCCTTTGCGCATTTTGCCTGTATAGAGCGACAACTGTCTGGTGACTGTTGAGATCACAAGAGATTAGGATTTTAGTTCCCTAACCTGTATTAAGGTAGTACGTACACCAGTCTGGTGACTGTTCAGATCACAAGAGATTAGGATTTTAGTTCGCTAACCTATATCAAGGTATGACGTACACCAGTCTGGTGACGTTAAGATCACAAGAGATTAGGATTTTAGTTCCCTAACCTGTATTAAGGTAGTACGTACACCAGTCTGGTGACTGTTCAGATCACAAGAGATTAGGATTTTAGTTCGCTAACCTGTATCAAGGTATGACGTACATCAGTTTGGTGACTGTTCAAATCACAAGAGATTAGGATTTTAGTTCGCTAACCTGTATCAAGGTATGACGTACACCAGTCTGGTGACTGTTGAGATCACAAGAGATTAGGATTTTAGTTCCCTAACCTGTATCAAGGTATGACGTACACCAGTCTGGTGACTGTAATGGTTTCAGGAGAGGATTTTAGTCCCTAACCTGTATCTAGGTATGACGTACACCAGTCTGGTGACTGTTCAGATCACAAGAGATTAGGATTTGAGTTCGCTAACCTGTATCAAGGTATGACGTACACCAGTCTGGTGACTGTTCAGATCACAAGAGATTAGGATTTTAGTTCGCTAACCTGTATCAAGGTATGACGTACACCAGTCTGGTGACTGTTGAGATCACAAGAGATTAGGATTTTAGTTCCCTAACCTGTATCAAGGTATGACGTACAACAGTCTGGTGACTGTAATGGTTTCAGGAGAGGATTTTAGTCCCTAACCTGCATTAAGGTAGCACGTACACCTGTCTGGTGACTGTAATGGTTTCAGGAGAGGATTTTAGTCCCTAATCTGTATTAAGGTAGCACGTACACCTGTCTGGTGACTGTAATGCTTTCAGGAGAGGATTTTAGTCCCTAACCTGTATTAAGGTAGTACGTACACCTGTCTGGTGACTGTAATGGTTTCAGGAGAGGATTTTAGTCCCTAACCTGTATTAAGGTAGTACATACACCTGTCTGGTGACTTTAATGGCTTCAGGAGAGGATTTTAGTCCCTAACCTGTATTAAGGTAGCACATACACCTGTCTGGTGACTGTAATGGTTTCAGGATAGGATTTTAGTCCCTAACCTGTATCAAGGTATGACGTACAACAGTCTGGTGACTTGAATGGTTTCAGGAGAGGATTTTAGTCCCTAACCTGTATCAAGGTATGACGTACAACAGTCTGGTGACTGTAATGGTTTCAGGAGAGATTTTAGTCCCTAACTGTATTAAGTAGAGTACACCTGTCTGGTGACTGTAATGGTTTCAGGAGAGGATTTTAGTCCCTAACCTGTATAAGGTATGACGTACAACAGTCTGGTGACTGAATGGTTTCAGGAGAGGATTTTAGTCCCTAACCTGTATTAAGGTAGTAAGTACACCTGTCTGGTGACTTTGGTGACTGTAATGGTTTCAGGAGAGGATTTTAGTCCCTAACCTGTATTAAGGTGTACGTACACCTGTCTGGTGACTGTAAGGTTTCAGGAGAGGATTTTAGTCCCTAACCTGTATTAAGGTAGCACGTACAACTGTCTGGTGACTGTAATGGTTTCAGGAGAGGATTTTAGTCCCTAACCTGTATTAAGGTAGTACGTACACCTGTCTGTGACTGTAATGTTTCAGGAGAGGATTTTAGTCCCTAACCTGTATCAAGGTATGACGTACACAGTCTGGTGACTGTAATGGTTTCAGGAGAGGATTTTAGTCCCTAACCTGTATCAAGGTATGACGTACAACAGTCTGGTGACTGTAATGGTTTCAGGAGAGGATTTTAGTCCCTAACCTGTATAAGGTATGACGTACAACCTCTGGTGACTGTAATGGTTTCAGGAGAGGATTTTAGTCCCTAACCTGTATTAAGGTAGTACGTACACCTGTCTGGTGACTTAATGGTTTCAGGAGAGGATTTTAGTCCCTAACCTGTATTAAGGTAGCACGTACACCTGTCTGGTGACTGTAATGGTTTCAGGAGAGGATTTTAGTCCCTAACCTGTATCAAGGTATGACGTACAACAGTCTGGTGACTTGAATGGTTTCAGGAGAGGATTTTAGTCCCTAACCTGTATCAAGGTATGACGTACAACGTCTGGTGACTGTAATGGTTTCAGGAGAGGATTTAGTCCCTAACCTGTATTAAGGTAGACGTACACCTGTCTGGTGACTGTAATGGTTTCAGGAGAGGATTTTAGTCCCTAACCTGTATTAAGGTAGACGTACACCTGTCTGGTGACTGTAATGGTTTCAGGAGAGGATTTTAGTCCCTAACCTGTATTAAGGTAGTACGTACACCTGTCTGGTGACTGTAATGGTTTCAGGAGAGGATTTTAGTCCCTAACCTGTATCAAGGTATGACGTACAACCCGTCTGGTGACTTGAATGGTTTCAGGAGAGATTTTAGTCCCTAACCTGTATTAAGGTAGACGTACACGTCTGGTGACTGTAATGTTTCAGGAGAGGATTTTAGTCCCTAACCTGTATTAAGGTAGTACGTACAACCTGTCTGGTGACTGTAATGGTTTCAGGAGAGGATTTTAGTCCCTAACCTGTATTAAGGTAGACGTACACCCGTCTGGTGACTGTAATGGTTTCAGGAGAGGATTTTAGTCCCTAACCTGTATTAAGGTAGTACGTACACCGTCTGGTGACTGTAATGGTTTCAGGAGAGGATTTTAGTCCCTAACCTGTATCAAGGTATGACGTACAACATGTCTGGTGACTTAATGGTTTCAGGAGAGGATTTTAGTCCCTAACCTGTATTAAGGTAGACGTACACCTGTCTGGTGACTGTAATGGTTTCAGGAGAGGATTTTAGTCCCTAACCTGTATTAAGGTAGACGTACACCTGTCTGGTGACTTGTAATGGTTTCAGGAGAGGATTTTAGTCCCTAACCTGTATAAGGTATGACGTACACGTCTGGTGACTGAATGGTTTCAGGAGAGGATTTTAGTCCCTAACCTGTATCAAGGTATGACGTACAACAGTCTGGTGACTGTAATGGTTTCAGGAGAGGATTTTAGTCCCTAACCTGTATTAAGGTAGACGTACAACTGTCTGGTGACTGTAATGGTTTCAGGAGAGGATTTTAGTCCCTAACCTGTATTAAGGTAGTACGTACACCAGTCTGGTGACTGTAATGGTTTCAGGAGAGGATTTTAGTCCCTAACCTGTATTAAGGTAGACGTACAACAGTCTGGTGACTTGAATGGTTTCAGGAGAGGATTTTAGTCCCTAACCTGTATTAAGGTAGTACGTACACCTGTCTGGTGACTTTAATGGTTTCAGGAGAGCATTTTAGTCCCTAACCTGTATTAAGGTAGCACGTACAACGTCTGGTGACTGTAATGTTTCAGGAGAGGATTTTAGTCCCTAACCTGTTATAAGGTATGACGTACACAGTCTGGTGACTGTAATGGTTTCAGGAGAGGATTTTAGTCCCTAACCTGTATTAAGGTAGACGTACACCTGTCTGGTGACTGTAATGGTTTCAGGAGAGGATTTTAGTCCCTAACCTGTATCAAGGTATGCACGTACAACCTGTCTGGTGACTGTAATGGTTTCAGGAGAGGATTTTAGTCCCTAACCTGTATCAAGGTATGAGTACAACAGTCTGGTGACTTGAATGGTTTCAGGAGAGGATTTTAGTCCCTAACCTGTATTAAGGTAGTACGTACAACTGTCTGGTGACTGTAATGGTTTCAGGAGAGGATTTTAGTCCCTAACCTGTATTAAGGTAGCACGTACACCTGTCTGGTGACTGTAATGGTTTCAGGAGAGGATTTTAGTCCCTAACCTTATTAAGGTAGCACGTACACCTGTCTGGTGACTTGTAATGGTTTCAGGAGAGGATTTTAGTCCCTAACCTGTATAAGGTATGACGTACAACAGTCTGGTGACTTGAATGGTTTCAGGAGAGGATTTTAGTCCCTAACCTGTATAAGGTATGACGTACACCAGTCTGGTGACTGTAATGGTTTCAGGAGAGGATTTTAGTCCCTAACCTGTATTAAGGTAGTACGTACACCTGTCTGGTGACTGTAATGGTTTCAGGAGAGGATTTTAGTCCCTAACCTGTATTAAGGTAGCACGTACACCTGTCTGGTGACTGTAATGGTTTCAGGAGAGGATTTTAGTCCCTAACCTGTATCAAGGTATGACGTACAACAGTCTGGTGACTTGAATGGTTTCAGGAGAGGATTTTAGTCCCTAACCTGTTTAAGGTAGTACGTACACTGTCTGGTGACTTAATGGTTTCAGGAGAGGATTTTAGTCCCTAACCTGTATTAAGGTAGACGTACACCTGTCTGGTGACTGTAATGGTTTCAGGAGAGGATTTTAGTCCCTAACCTGTATAAGGTAGACGTACACCCGTCTGGTGACTTAATGGTTTCAGGAGAGGATTTTAGTCCCTAACCTGTATTAAGGTAGCACGTACAACAGTCTGGTGACTGTAATGGTTTCAGGAGAGGATTTTAGTCCCTAACCTGTATCAAGGTATGACGTACACATGTCTGGTGACTTGAATGGTTTCAGGAGAGGATTTTAGTCCCTAACCTGTATTAAGGTAGACGTACACCTGTCTGGTGACTGTAATGGTTTCAGGAGAGGATTTTAGTCCCTAACCTGTATTAAGGTAGTACGTACACCTGTCTGGTGACTTTAATGGTTTCAGGAGAGGATTTTAGTCCCTAACCTGTATTAAGGTAGCACGTACACCTGTCTGGTGACTGTAATGTTTCAGGAGAGGATTTTAGTCCCTAACCTGTATCAAGGTATGACGTACAACAGTCTGGTGACTGTAATGGTTTCAGGAGAGGATTTTAGTCCCTAACCTGTATTAAGGTAGTACGTACACCTGTCTGGTGACTTTAATGGTTTCAGGAGAGGATTTTAGTCCCTAACCTGTATTAAGGTAGCACGTACACCTGTCTGGTGACTGTAATGGTTTCAGGAGAGGATTTTAGTCCCTAACCTGTATCAAGGTATGAGTACAACAGTCTGGTGACTTGAATGGTTTCAGGAGAGGATTTTAATCCCTAACCTGTATCAAGGTATGACGTACAACATCTGGTGACTGTAATGTTTAGGAGAGGATTTTAGTCCCTAACCTGTATTAAGGTAGTACGTACCTGTCTGGTGACTGTAATGGTTTCAGGAGAGGATTTTAGTCCCTAACCTGTATTAAGGTAGCACGTACACCTGTCTGGTGACTGTAATGGTTTCAGGAGAGGATTTTAGTCCCTAACCTGTATTAAGGTAGTACGTACACCTGTCTGGTGACTTAATGGTTTCAGGAGAGGATTTTAGTCCCTAACCTGTATTAAGGTAGACGTACACCTGTCTGGTGACTGTAATGTTTCAGGAGAGATTTTAGTCCCTAACCTGTATTAAGGTAGTACGTACACCTGTCTGGTGACTGTAATGGTTTCAGGAGAGGATTTTAGTCCCTAACCTGTATTAAGGTAGTACGTACACCTGTCTGGTGACTTAATGGTTCAGGAGAGGATTTTAGTCCCTAACCTGTATAAGGTAGACGTACACCGTCTGGTGACTGTAATGGTTTCAGGAGAGGATTTTAGTCCCTAACCTGTATCAAGGTAGACGTACAACAGTCTGGTGACTTGAATGGTTTCAGGAGAGGATTTTAGCCCTAACCTGTATCAAGGTATGACGTACAACAGTCTGGTGACTGTAATGGTTTCAGGAGAGGATTTTAGTCCCTAACCTGTATTTAGGTAGTACGTACACCTGTCTGGTGACTTTAATGGTTTCAGGAGAGGATTTTAGTCCCTAACCTGTATTAAGGTAGCACGTACACCTGTCTGGTGACTGTAATGGTTTCAGGAGAGGATTTTAGTCCCTAACCTGTATCAAGGTGTGACGTACAACAGTCTGGTGACTTGAACGGTTTCAGGAGAGGATTTTAGTCCCTAACCTGTATTAAGGTAGTACGTTTCACCGTCTGGTGACTTAATGGTTTCAGGAGAGCATTTTAGTCCCTAACCTGTATTAAGTTGACGTACACCTGTCTGGTGACTGTAAATGGTTTCAGGAGAGGAAATTTTAGTCCCTAAACTGTATCAAGGTATGACGTACAACAGTCTGGTGACTTGAATGGTTTCAGAGAGGATTTAGTCCCTAACCTGTATCAAGGTATGACGTACACAGTCTGGTGACTGTAATAGTTTCAGGAGAGATTTTAGTCCCAACCTGTATTAAGGTAGTGCTATACCTGCTGGTGACTTAATGGTTTCAGAGAGATTTAGTCCTACCTGTATTAAGGTAGCACGCTACACTGCTGGTGACTGTAATGCTTTCAGGAGAGGAAATTTAGTCCTAACCTGTATTAAGGTAGTACGTACACCTGTCTGGTGACTGTAATGCTTTCAGGAGAGGATTTTAGTCCCTAACCTGTATTAAGGTAGTAAGTTCAAGAGTGTGGTGACTCTAATGGTCACAGAAAAGCTTGGATTCCGATCTGTATCACCCTGCCTATATCCTCCTAGATTAGTCCTGAGAAGGACTGTTCTGGTCACTGAAAGCTTGGACTCCGATCTGGATCACCCTGCCTATATCCTCCTAGATTAGTCCTGAGAAGGACTGTTGTGGTCAGCAGCAGTTTGCAGCCCTGCTCCGGATCTACCTCTAAGGGCCGCAAATCTGTCCCTAAGCAGCAGCAGACACTCTCCCTACACTCACTGTCTGGATGGCTGTGTGCCGAGCACAGGGCGCCGGGAGTTATAAAGGCTCGGTGACGCTGTGCAGGCCGGCCAATCACTGCTATGCCACAACTAACAGGGCTGTGGCATTGCAGTGGTCTGCCAGCCAATCCCTGCACGTGGGCTGGCTCTCAAAAGAGCGCCAACATGCAGAGATGACGACCACGAGCACAGCACGAGTATCGCGAGATTACTCGGTGCTCGGCGAGTAGCCCGAGTACAGTGATACTCGTGTGAGTACCGAGTAGTGGCGAGCATGCTCGCTCATCACTATCCCTTACCATACACATGGGCCCTCAAGCACAGCCCCACACTGACAGGATTTTTGTCAACATAGGAATCCATCATTTGTTAGAGGACCAGAACATATGAAGAACATGATGTAACAGTGAGTGTGTGTTTGGTTGGGCCAAATTCACAAAACCGGGGAGTTATGGGGCGTAGACTTATGTGTCCAATAACCAGAAGGGTATATGCTGCGAGATGTAGGGGTTGTGGGACAATGTGACATTTTGTGTGGTGTGGTCCATGACATCACTGACAATGTGCACATACTGACTTCAAGGTTTTAGTCACACCTATGTGTGCTGTTAGTGAATTGGCCTCAACAATCTTGAGGGTATGGCATGCTACACACATTACTGTGTGATGGCCCTCAAGCATGTATCTGCAGGGCCAACACATGAACACCCATCAGGCATCAGCTTCATGAGTTCTAGCACACCGACAGGGTGCACTTCCATGTAGACAAATTCACGGATATTATGGTGTGAGTAAACATGTGTGTATATGTTATGACATTATACTCTCCACGCAGAGTCTGTATGTGGGCGCGGATGGCAGCAATGTGGTCCCTCGCCTTATACTTCATGTCCGCCACCTTTCTGATAACCTGCTTAGGCATCCGCACCACTTGCAGTCTCCTAAGCAAAGCCCTCTGTACTTTGCGCACAATGCGCATCTTATGCAGCCGTGGGTGCTGATGCGGGAACTCGCACCAGTAGTCCAGCCTGTCCAGGTAGTCAAAAAGCAGGAGTAGCTCGGGCTCTCCTCATGCTGCAGAGCCCTGTGCGGCAGCCATCTTTAGGCAGGGGACTGTAAAGCACCTAGAAGGCAGGGCTCGCTGCAAAACGACGTAATGACATCATGGCGCAGAGTATTGACGCTATGTAAACTTCTACGTCCACAAAGGAGTTGCCCGCACATAGTGGATGACCACAGTGAACGCCAGGGCGTCACATAAAATTTAAAACCGCAACGCTCAGGCGTCGCACATGGCCACACATATCTGGGCTATTATTGCAAAAAGTGGATAGACTTGTGTTAACATTTTCATATATGTGCGATATGTGGGATGGGAGATTGTAGGTAGCATCAATGAGGGCTTCACATACTGACATGGCACTTTTGACCAGTGCATTTTGTTTTTGGAAACGCTAGGTTTGTAGCATCGTCAATAGGCGCCTTAAACGTCATCATTAATAGTAAAGGAGGTGTTTGATAAGCATTCGCCTTGTATACGTGCATTTTCGCAACATTGAGTAGATGCAGAAGTCAATGAATGAAATGGCGTACGCACAGATAATCTAGTATGGCTCCTTTGCCAGGGCCATCCAATCGGCATACAATACAAGCCACCAATCGACGTAGATGGGGCGCGGAAAACACAACCCACGGGCATGCCTACAGGCTTGCTTGTGCAACCTGTGAAATCACAAAAAAGATCGTAGTTGCGCCGTCACACAGCACGATCATGCCAGATCGCATATGCAACATCGTACGGTTGAAGAGCATGCACAATCTTCTTGTAATATCGTCCCTGCGATTTATTGCAGTGGCATTGCCCTGTTACACGACACAACACACGAACGACATCAACTGTCACAAGTCCCCTGCTGGCATGGCCACTTTGGGGTACGCAATATGGTCAGGGTCGGACTGGCCCGCCGGAGGATCGGGAGAATCCCCGGGGGGCCCCGACACTTATTGGCCACGCCCCCCAAGCCCCGCCCCCTACCCCCCTGGGCCCTGTATGGGGAGAGGTGAGGCCCCCCACCCGGTAATATTGCTAATCATATCGGCGCACTGCCGATATGATTAGTGATTGTCCCTCTTTGCAGCGGCAGACAGGGAGAGCGATCTCCCTGCTTTGCCTGCTTTCAGTGCCGCTCTGACTCCTCTGCGCAGCGCGATAAGCGCCGGCGCGTGCGCAGGAAGTCAGACAGTCTCAGGGCGATGACGTCACGCCCTGAGACTGCTTCCTTCCTGAGCGGGTGCCGGCACTCATCGCGCTGCGGAGGTCGCCCCAGGCCAGGCTGCAGCCCATGTGAGTATGGAAGGCAGCCAGGTGGGGGGGGGGATGAGCACGGGGGAAGATGAGCACGGGGAAAGATGAGCACGGGGGAGGATGAGCAGGGGGAATGATGAGCAGGGGGGAGGATGAGCAGGGGGGAATGATGAGCAGGGGGAAGATGAGCAGGGGGGAGGATGAGCAGGGGGAGGATGAGCAGGGGGGAATGATGAGCAGGGGGGAATATGAGCAGGGGGAGGATGAGCAGGGGGGAATGATGAGCACAGGGGGAGGATGAGCAGGGGGGAATAGATGAGAGCAGGGGGGAGGATGATGCAGGGGGGAATGATGAGCAGGGGGGAGGATGAGCAGGGGGGAACATGAGCAGGGGGAATGAGGCAGGGGGGAATGATGAGCAGGGGGGAACATGAGCAGGGGGGAATGATGAGCACAGGGAAGATGAACAGGGGGGGGGGGGTTCTGGTGGTTACTGAGGAGCCCATCTCTTCTGCCAGAAGAGATGATCTCCTTAGTCACCAGCCTGGAGCCAAGGGTCCCAGGCAGTGCTCCACCTTCCCATTCCCATTTGTCCTGCTGCTGGCTGGGAGTCCTGTAGTGCAGCATCATGTAGTGTGATGTGATGCTGCTTCTACTACTGCCCCCAGTATGGTGCCCTCAGGGAGCTTCCACAGGGCATCACAGGGCGCCTTAGTATAAAGCAAACACTGTGGGTGCTCCCTGAGGGCACCATACTGGGGAGCCCCGAGATCCTAACTTCACGGGGCCCCGTGATCTCTGTATACAATCCCTGAGTGGGCCCCTGTGATCTCTGTGTCCGAACCCTGAGTGGGCCCCTGTGATCTCTGTGTGCGATCCCTGAGTGGGCCCCTGTGATCTCTGTGTGCGATCCCTGAGTGGGCCCCTGTGATATCTGTGTGCGATCCCTGAGTGGGCCCCTGTGATCTCTGTGTGCGATCCCTGAGTGGGCCCCTGTGATCTCTGTGTGCGATCCCTGAGTGGGCCCCTGTGATCTCTGTGTGCGATCCCTGAGTGGGCCCCTGTGATCTCTGTGTGCGATCCCTGAGTGGGCCCCTGTGATCTCTGTGTGCGATCCCTGAGTGGGCCCCTGTGATCTCTGTGTGCGATCCCTGAGTGGGCCCCTGTGATCTCTGTGTGCGATCCATGAGTGGGCCCCGTGATCTCTGTGTGCGATCCCTGAGTGGGCCCCGTGATCTCTGTGTGCGATCACTGAGTGGGCCCCGTGATCTCTGTTTGCGATCCCTGAATGGGCCCGTGATCTCTGTTTGCGATCCCTGAGTGGGCCCCGTGATCTCTGTTTGCAATCCCTGAGTGGGCCCCGTGATCTCTGTGTGCGATCCCTGAGTGGGTGCTGCCGGGCCCCTGGTGATGCCTGGTGCTGCCAGGCCCCTGGGTGCCTTGTGGTGCCTGGTGCGACCGGGCCCTGGATGCCTAGTGGTGCCTGGTGCTGCCGGGCCCCTTGTGCTGTCGGGTGCCTGGTGCTGCCAGGTGCCTGAGACTGGGAGCCGCAGAGGAAAAAGCTGCCGGGTACCTGGTGCCGGAGACTGGGAGCCGCAGAGGAAGAAGCTGCTGGGTGCCGGATGCCTGGTGCCAGGGATCGGGAGCCACAGAGGAAGAAGCTGCCCGTTGCCTGGTGCCAGAGATTGGGAGCCGCAGAGGAAGAAGCTGCCCGTTGCCTGGTGCCAGAGATTGGGAGCTGCAGAAGAAGAAGGTTCCGGGTACCTGGTGCTGGAGACCGGGAGCTGCAGAGGACGAAGCTGCCTGGTGCCAGGTGCGGGTGAGCGGGAGAACTTGGAGCCGCAGAGGAAGAAGCTGCCTGGTGCCCGCAAGCAGGAGACTAGGAGCCGCAGAAGAAGAAGCTGCCGGGATCAGGAGTGTGGAGTCAGGTAAGGCGCTGTTACAGCCGAAGATAGCAGCCTGGGGGAGACAGAGTGGGATGGATGAATGGATGGATGGATGGGGCGGCCTGGAAGAGGGGGCAGAATGGGATGGATGGGGGCGGCATGGAATAGGGGGGAGAAGATGGATGGATGGGGGGATAGAGGGAGAAGGTACATGGATGGATGTGAGGAGAAGCTACATGGAACATGGGGGGAGAAGCTACATGTATTACATATACACACACACTGACACACACACTATATACAGAGTTCCTGTGTATAATGTCAATGGTGATCATTGCATTACCTGTAGACCGACACTATATACAGAGCTTCTGTGTATAATGTGACTGGTGATAACTGTATGGCTTGTACACTATATACAGACCTCGTGTGTATAATGTCACCGGTGATCACTGTATTACCTGTACACTGAAACTATATATAGAACTCCTGTGGATAATGTCACTGGTAATAACTGTATTACCTATACTCTAATCCAATATACAGAGCTTTTTTACATTTTTATTAATTTAGTGTTATTTGTCACTGTGGTGGCATTATGTGCTTTGGTCATGACATGACGGTATTTGTCCCTTGTATATGGTATTATTCGGTCACTATGTGGTGGTCATATGTGGTCTCATGGTGTGGCAGTATTTATATCTTGTATGTGGTAGTATTTTATCACTATGTGGTGGTATTATGTGATTTCGTCATGGGGTGGCGGTATTTGTCTGGTATGTGGCATTATTTGGGCTCTATGTCGTGGTAGTATGTGATCTGGTCACGGTGTGGTGGTATTTCTGACTTCTATCTGATAATATTGGTCTTGGTAGAGTGGATTTTGGTCGGTCATTTGTTTTATCTGATATCAATAAGTGGAAACTATTTTATTTCCAATAGATATTAAATACTTAGATGTTTAACTCCTCCCTGTCCTGTGACACAGCAGCAGAGATGCAGAGGTTTGCCAGAGAAAGCAAGTTGAGCATTTGGTGACCTCGGTATTTATAAGACAAAACCAGAAGTGAGTGAGAAATGCATAAAATATTAGCTCTGATTGCTTTAGTCCTGGTTTTGTCTTAGGCCGGCTTCACACCACGCATTTTCCCCTGTCAGGCTGTGTCCGATGCTTTGCAGGAGGCACTGGACACAGCCTTACAGGTCCGGACAAATAGAAGCGGAGGGTTAATATGCCCTCCGGTCCTGTTTGTAGCCAGATTCTGCAGAGCACAGCTTCAGGAGCTACTGAAATGGTGCTGAACCTCTTCACCGGGGACAGCTCCTGGGGATGAAGTTGAGCGGAGCTCACGCTGAACTGCAGCAGCCGGCGTCCGGGAACCTGACAGACTCTCTGTCAGGTCCGGCACGATACGGCGCCCCATAGACTCTCATGTTAGGGGGTGCCGGATCATGTTAGGGGGTGCCGGATCATGTTAGGGGGTGCCGGATCGTGCTGGAACCGGGAGAATCTGGTGGAGGAATCTGGTTTGCTTAAATTTTTTGCTCCAGACACAAAAATGATGTAAGCTCCGTTTTTGTGTCCAGGGCAAAAATCATTTGCAGCCTGATGCTGCCGGACAGGGACAAAACCGGATGGCAGATAGCTGCCATCCGGCCCTGTTCAGCACCATAGGGCTGTATTATGTCAAAATCGGGTCCGGGGCTGTCTGATTCACATCGGGCAGCCCCGGACCTGATCACAACGTGGTGTGAAGTCGGCCTTACAAATACTGAGGTACAAAACTCACCAAATACTCAAAGCTCCACATTCTTCTGATGGTGCGGATTCCACCAATAAATAAGTGATTCTTCCTAACCTGTGCATAGCTGAGAACTTGTTTTCACCAAAAAATCCCTTTAATGCAAACTACAGTTATGATACATCGCAGTAATGGTGAGCGCACAGTGATGTGCAGGAGCCGCCTGTGTTTTACAGTCAATGCTACACTATAATGGGTATAACGGATAACAGGTATTTGCATATAGCTGAAGAATGGGCGGGCCCGGGTGGGTGGGCCCCTGGAGTCAATTTTCCTGGTGGGCCCCAGACACCCCAGTCCGCCGCTGAATATGGTCCATCTCAGCTAATACTACCGATGGATGTATGCTGTTGCCCACAGCCTGTGTCAGTGATACAGCCATATGTGCTCGGCGGAGAGCACCGTATACAATATGCCACGGAGAGGCCTCGTGGGATGGATGGAATCACTGATCGCATGGTTGTCCCTAGGTCTGTCGCTAAACGAGTAGTGTATTCAAGGAGTCGTCTTCTGGAACTGCGCAGGACAAAGTCTTCTCCAGCAGTTGCAATGCCACATGTTCCACGGGAAATGAGGAGACCTTTCAGAGGTTGCAGAGCAGGCAAGAAGATCAAGTCCTGGAGGAGAAGGTTTAAACCTACGGTCCCATCCATCACCATGGGTAATGTACGATCGCTTGGTAACAAGTCGGATGAACTGCTGGCTCTGAGTAAGACCCAGAAGGAGTTCAGGGAATGCAGTCTCATGTGCTTTACAGAAACCTGGTTGCATGAGGACGTCCCAGATTCAAGTGTATTGGTACCAGGGTTTCAAATGGTTCGAACTGACAGGGACAGAGTGAAGTGCGGTAAGAAGAAGGGCGGAGGAGTGATACTGTACATTAACAACAGATGGTGTAATCAGGGGCATGTAACAGTAAAGGAGAGACATTGTTGCCCAAACATTGAACTATTAGCAGTGGGCCTCAGGCCTTACTATCTGCCTAGAGAATTCTCTCTTGTTATTGCAGTGGTGTCGTATATACCACCATCTGCAAATCCAGAGGCAGCTGGGGAGGTACTGTCTGGGGTGATTGCCCGGCTTCAGACGAAACACCCTAACTCTCTAACTGTAATTTCTGGGGATTTTAATCGAGCCAATATCTCATTACCAAAGTTCTATCAATATGTCAAATGTTCTACACAGGACAATTATATATTGGATCTCCTCTATGCCAGTGTTAAGGATGCTTACTCATCATCTGCATTGCCCCCCTGGGGAAATCTGACCACAACCTCATACTATTGTCTCCAGCCTATCAACCAGTTGTCTGCAAACAACAGGCAACAATTAAACAGATAAGGAAGTGGTCTTCGGCAGCAGAGAAGGGGTTACAAGGCTGCTTTGATTGCACAGACTGGGAGGTGTTATGTGCCAGGGAACCTAATGATGATGTTAATGAGGTTACCGGGAGAGTTACTGATTACATCAACTTTTGTACTGACAATATGGTACCTATTCATGAGATTCGGTGTTATGCAAACAATAAGCCTTGGATTACAAAAGAATTGAAATATCTACTAAACAGAAAAAAAAAGCTTTTAAAAGGAAGGACAAGGAGGAAATGAAAATTGTACAGCGAGACTTAAAGGGGAAAATTAAGATTGCCCGTGAAGCATTCAGAATTAAATTGGAAAATAAATTGTCACGCAACAACTCCAGAGAAGTGTGGGCTGGAATGAAGCTATTGACTGGGTTTAAGGCAAGGTCAGATCAGGGGGGTGGGGGGCTGATCATGGCTAATGAAATGAATGAGTTTTTCAACAGATTCAACAATAAATGTGCGATGTCAACAGGGGAGAGGGCCGGGGAGCGACAAGCAACATCAACTGGGGGGAGGAAGTTAGAGACTTTCTTGATCTCCAAAAATGATGTGAGGGAACAGTTTAGTAAGCTGGTCATTGGTAAAGCAGCAGGGCCTGATGGTATCTGTCCACGTGTCCTCAGAGTGTGTGCAAATCAGCTGTGCACTGTCTTCCAGCACCTGTTTAACTGGAGCTTACAATCACAGAGAGTACCAGTTCTATGGAAGACTTCTTGCCTGGTGCCAGTTCCCAAGACTACCTTCCCGAGCTCCCATAACGACTATAGACCGGTGGCCTTAACATCGCATGCGATGAAGTCCTCGGAGAGAATTGTACTTGCCTACTTGTGTCCGAGGGTGTCTGCTTTTACTGACCCCTTCAGTTTGCGTATCGGCAGAGTCTGGGGGTGGACGATGCTGTAGCGTATCTGCTACAAACAGTACATTCCTTTTTGGATAATGATGGAACCACTGTGCGTGCCATGTTCTTCGATTTCTCCAGTGCATTCAATACCTTACAGCCACTATTATTACGTAAAAAGCTGGTTGAAATGGTGGTTGATGAGGGATTAGTGAATTGGATCATTGATTACCTGTCGGACAGGCCACAGTTCGTAAGGTTGGGGGCGGCCGTATCGGATAGTGTTCGGAGCAGTGTTGGAGCCCCTCAGGGAATGGTGCTGTCGCCATTCCTTTTTACGTTATACACAGCTGATTTTCAGTATAAATCAGACTTTTGTCACCTTCAGAAGTTCTCTGATGACTCAGTGATAGTCGGAGGTATTGAGAGAGGCCGGGGGGAGGAGGAATACAGAAGGGTGGTTTTGGACTTTGTTGACTGGTGCCAGGCTAACCATTTAGAACTCAACGTAAAGAAAACCAGGGAGTTGGTGTTTAGTTATGGAAGGTGCATGAAGGATTGCTTACCAATGACTATTGATGGTCAGGATGTGGAGATGGTGGAGAATTTCAAATATTTGGGGGTTCACCTGGACAGCAAGCTTGATTGGAGGTGCCATATGGAGAAGGTTTGCAAGAAAGGGATGAGTAGACTTTACTTCCTAAGTAAGTTAAGGTCGTTTAATGTGTGTAGCAAAATGCTTGAAATGTTCTACCAATCTATTGTGGTGAGTGCAATCTTTGCTGCTATAATATGCTGGGATAGTAGTGTGCGCACAGCTGACGCTAATAAGCTGAATAAACTTATCAAGAAGGCTAGTGCGGCGGTGGGTCTACAACTTAGGACTTTCGAGGAGGTATTAGAGGATAGAATTAATAAGAAATGCAAGGCTATAATGAGCAACAATACACACCCGCTCTCTGAACTGTTTGCGAAGCAGAAGAGCACATTCAGCAAGCGTCTAATCCAACTAATGTGTAAAAAGGAAAGATACAGAAAATCGTTTGTTCTGACAGCTGTGGGGATGTTTAACAAATGTATAAGTGTAAAGCATCCCAAGACTAAGTGAAGTTCTAAGGGTATGGGGGGAATAGGTGAGGTACTTGTACCAGTCTACCCGCATCTGCTGTCCATATAGACTTATTTTGTAAAGTGTGTAAAGTGCTTGATCTTTGTTCTGCTGCTGTAATACTGTAATTTCCTCCGGGATCAATAAAGTTTATCTTATCTTATCTTATCTTAACTGCAACTACCACACCATGTGACTTTTTGTCGATGTTGCATTGCGATATTGCGATGTGTAAATGTACCCTAAGGTGCATCCTGTCAGCAGTTTATGATCCACATTTCTCAGGCTGCTTGAAATCTTAAAGGTACCATCACACAATGTAATATCACCAGCAATATCGCACCAAAGCCACATGGTGTGGTTAATTGCAACCGATATCGTGAGTGCGTCAAGTCGTGCAACATGGCGATGCGACTGTAATTTATCGCTGGAGCGATATCCCCTGATTTATGTGCAGACAATTAAATCAGGCAGTATTGCCTAAGCGATGTGGTAGGATCACTCAGTGTGACACCGCAATTGTAATGTTGCAAGCAATTTCCCCTATTCATTACATTGCAAAATATTGCTCGCTGGATTGCTCATACCCATCGAACGAAAGTTGCTTTCATCATCCTAGTTGCATTGCCTATGATATCTCCCTGTGTGACATCTCCAAGGCAATCTTGGAAAAGGGCCAAAAACGTGCGCGCTCCCGTGAAATTGCAGGCGAAATCGAATCGATATTGCGTCGTGTAACAGTACCTTAAGAGGCTTCTTCATTACAGAAAGCTAAGCTTATGTTCACATCACCTTTTAGCTACACTTTAGGCTGGTTTCACACCACGGTGCGATCCAGTTCGGGGCTGTCTGGGATGACCCTGACAGCCCCGGACCGGATCAGCACACAGAACCGGAGGGCCAAATGTGCCCTCCGGTCCTGTGTGCAGCCGGATGCTGCTAATTGCAGCCGCAGCTGCTGATTTTTTAAGACCGTGGCTAGCATGGAGCTAGCCGCGGTCCTGAAACAACAGCGGCGTGCAGCCACCAGTGTCCGGTTACCGGATCCTCCCGGTCCGGGGCAATCTGGCCCCATAGGCTCCCATGTTAGGGAGCGCCGGATTGCCCCGGCTCCAGGAGAATGCGGCAGATTCCAGGATTCGGCAAATTGGGGAGGTTCTTCTCCCCGGACAAAAAAATGATGCAAGCATCATTTTTGTGTCTGGAGAGAATAATCTGTATTCCCCCGGATTGTCCCGGAGTGATGAAACCGGATGGCAGAGACCGGTGCTGTCTGGTTTACACCGGACAGCCCCAGATCAAAAAATCAGTGGTGTGAATCCAGCCATAGAGGCTCTGTTGAGGCTTATGTTTAAAAAAACTGATACACAAGATTTGGGCATATTCTCCAATGGGTAAATTCATTTTTATGAAGAAGATGGAGTCACTTTGCGCTGTCAGACATCATTTTAGTCATTATTGGCCTAATTGAAACAGGCACCAAAATGCAGAATTTTGCTCAGTAGCTCATAGCTCATATCCAGCATGCCAAGGCAAATTGCAGAAGATTTGAAAAAAAAGGGTTAACGCTGTAAATATTGAGTCATTGCAACTTGTGAAACCCAATGTGGAGTGTTAAAGACGACATCATATGTACTATGTAGCTTCCGCCATATTGTATCCAAAGAAGCCATATTATTGGTTATCATGTCTATTCTGACTAGAGGCCTGTGTAACAGGTTGTTTAAGAGAAGTCAGCATAATTCAGCACATTCTTGTAATTGTCCTTGGTTTTAGATAAGACCACCAAGCTATATGTAGGCCAGAATGTACCAGTTCAGTTTAGTTCCTTATCTTCTGTAACTCTCTTAAAGGTCACTAATTAATCATCTCAAAACTGTCTATTCATCATATTTGTTATTGTATGATGTAACCTATTTTTTCTAAACTTCTGTAAACGTATATAAGGCTGATACAAACAATAAAGAATAGAGCTATTCACTTGAAGACCGAGTCTGTGTCATCAATTGAGTTATAGCCATTACCAGGTATACCTGTGTAGAGCTCTTTATATCAAATCAGTCTACTCTGGTTAGGTGTTTTTATACATCTTTCACAGGAGCACACAAAGGGCAGCAATAGATGGGGAGAGGAGTAGAACCTAGCCCTGATGTTGATAAACATGCAAAACAATCCATAATTATGTAGAAAGAAGGATTACAACACAAATACTACATTCACACTGTGCTTTTTGCATCCGTTTTATGGATCAATCAAATGAACTCCCAGCCAAGTCAATTGGTTTTCACTTATGGCCATTCAGACAGGGAATTTTTTGAGTGATCTGTCAAATAAAAGAGCTTGTTAAGGCTGAAGGCACACTGTCGTGCATCAAACACAGAGCGTGTTTGATGCACGACAGTGATGCGAGTGTTCTGCGTGTTTGTGGGTGTGTGTGGGTCAAATGTGGTGCGTGTGGGTGAGTGTGCTTGGCTGTATGTATGTTAGTGTGCTGCGATTGTGAGGTGTGAGTGCGTGTGTGCTGCGTGATTGTGATGCTGTCCACAGTCCTGAAGGACCATGGGCAGCATTTGTCGGGATATTTAGGCCACGTGCACACGTTGAGTATTTGAGATTTTTACCTCGGTATTTGTAGCCAAAACCAGGAGTGGGTGATAAATACAGAAGTGGTGACTTGTTTCTATTATACTTTTCCTCTGATTGCTCCACTCCTGGTTTTGTCTACAAATCCTGAGGAAAAAAACTCATCAAATACTCAGCTTGTGCACAAGGCCTAAAGCTCTGCGGCTGTTAAAGCCACAGAGTTTAAATGCCCCGCTTTGCCGATACAGTAAGTAATCATCTTGTACCGCTGTGTCAGTGGTGCAAGATGATTAATAAGCACCCAGCTGCTGGGCACTTTTATATATTTTTTGGGCTTTAATTGCATATGCAGAATCTGTGCGGCATATGAGCACAGATGCTGCATATGCGGTAATGAACCCCGGTAATAAAGGGTTAATATGTGGCAAATATGTTGACACCATGTCTCTAGGGAGTGACCACCCTCCCTAGAGACATGGTGACTAAAATCGTTGGTAGTTCAGGGGTTAAATAGCCAAATTTCAGAATTGCCGGCATTTGTTGGCTTTCTGCAATGTACAGTGAAAGCCGGCGGGTCCTGGCTGTCAGAGCGCGGTACCTACGCAATTAGCGAAAGTACATTGCTGGGCAGCGTCCTCAATGAGGAGCTGTCCCAGGTACTTACGCAAAGTGCGTAGTGAAGCCGCCACTCTCCATGGAGCTGAAGATTTCAGCATCACCTCCATGGCCAGAGTTTCAATGTGCTCTGGTCAGGGAGCTGATGCTGAAATCTTCAGCTCCATGGAGAGCGGCGGTTTCACTACGAAATTTGCGTAAGTACCTGGGACAGCATCATTGAGGACGCTGCCCAGCAATGTATTTATGCTAATTACATAGGTACCGCGCTCTGACAGCCAGGACCCGTCTGCTTTCACTGTACATTGCAAAAAGCTGAGAAATGCCTGCAATTCTGAAATTTGGCCCTTTAACCCCTGAACTACCAATGATTTTATGCACCATGTCTCTAGGGAGGGTATTCACTCCTAGAGACATGGTGCCAACATATTTGCCACATATTAACCCTTTATTACCGGGGTTCATTACCGCATATGCAGCATCTGTGCTCATATGACGTACAGATGCTGCATATGCAATTTAACCCCACAAAATATACAAAAGGGCCCAGCAGCTGGGTGCTTATTAATCATCTTGCACCGCTGACACAGTGGTACAAGATGATTACTTACTGTACCGGCAAAGCGGTCATTTTAAACTTGCCGGGTTTGACAGCCGGCGAGTTTAAAGCGATTTGCACGGCATACTCGTGCGAATATTGCACCGTGTGCTGTATGGGGGCGAGATTTTCTCGTCCCCATACACTTGCATTGCACTCAGTCAGAATCGCGTGCAGTCGCAGCTTTTGACTTGCAATACGAGTTAGGTGCAGGGGACTCACACCAGTGTGCCTGCCTGATAGGGCAACACTGGTCCGAGTGCAATGCGAGTTTCCCTCGCATTGCACTCATGCGAGTACCTCGCCCAGTGTGTTTTCAGCCTAAAGCCCAGTTACGCACACAGATAATTGTGCAGAGATTGTTCGCAGATCTCGGGTTGCAGTCAAATCATGGACACATTGTTCCATTTGTACACGGCCACAAAATGGGACAATCTGTCCATGATTTCACAGCAACCAGAGATCTGTGAACAATCTCTGCACAATTATCTGTGTGCGTAACTGGGCCTTTAGTTTCTTGGTGTTTTTCTCCTCTGTTTTAGCAAAAGACACCACTCTAAATAGGGAAAAAAGTGCACCAAAAATGCACAGTGTGAATGGAGGGTACATCTTTTGAAAAATGGATCAGTTCTCCAGCTGAAAAATGGACCAAAGCGGAAAGGAACAAAAAGGTAGCCAAAACCTGTCCATAGTTTGGCACTATGCATTTTTGTAGCGCACATCATAACGTGGTCTGCAGCGTTTTTTGAGTCGTTTTGGGAAACAGATGGTTAATTTAACATTGGAGTCTATGGCAAAAGCATCCGTTAACGCATGGCACATAAATGTACCATGCTTTAATGCATGCATTAATGCATGCATCAAAAACGATCATGTGAACGCCAGGGAAAAAAAACATCATTTTAACGCATCCTTTTAGCGGATGGCACTACTCAAGTGTGAACCTAAGCTCAAGCCATAACATACTGAATCAGTCCTCAAACGTTTTGATGTCTTTATTTCTTCTACAGCTGCAGAAGATACAGGTGGGCTCCAGTAGATTAGTATTAATGAGTTTTTTGTATCTTACACATCCAGGCCCTTGTCCAAACATTTGTTTTGTCCAGAAAACCTCTCTAAAGTAATAAGTTAAAAATGAAATAAGGCTAGGGTCATATTTGCGGGGTTTTTTAACATTCTGATCCGGTTTTGAGAATTAAAAATGCTCAAAACCGGATAAGGATGTAAAAAAATGCAAATGTGACCCTAGTCTTACTTATGGGATCCCTGGATTCAATGGCATCTGACAAAAATGTGTAAAATAACAAAATCTCTATACATAATCCTCAGTTTTTGGCTTCCGGTCACTGTGCCGGTATGACGTGCAGCGAGCGATGGCGCGCATGCGCCATCGCGAGCCGCCGACACTGACCGGAAGCCCTAAACCCCTGTCGCCGGACAGAACCTAACCCCACCAATGCCCGCCACCCCCCAGCCCCATCTTCCCGCTCGGCCACCGCCAGGGCTGCACCGTCCATTGGACAGTGTCAGCCCTCAGCACCCAGCAGCAGCCAGGGGGAGCGCCTTTACTACAGGGGGCCGCACCACATCAACGCCCGCCTTCAGACACCGTCCGCCCCAGCCTCCCGCGCCCGCCTTCCTGAGAGACACCGGCCTCCCCAACCTCCCCAGGTAAGATGGCGGCGGCGGCGCTCTCTCATTGTAGCCTCCAGCGGCGCCGGGGCTGCTGACTCCTCTCATCTCACCCACCCCCCGCGCCTCTACTAACCCACCTGCCGCCTCTGTCACATGCTCCCCGCACAGCCCCTGCTCCCCGCACAGCCCCCTGTGTCACCTGCTCCCCGCACAGCCCCTGCTCCCCGCACAGCCCCCTGTGTCACCTGCTCCCCGCACAGCCCCCTTTGTCACCTCCTCCCCTCACAGCCCCTGTGTCACCTGCTCCCCGCACAGCCCCCTGTGTCACCTGCTACCCGCACAGCCCCCTGTGTCACCTGCTCCCCGCAACGCCCCCTGTGTCACCTGCTCCCCGCACAGCCCCCTGTGTCACCTCCTCCCCGCACAGCCCCCTGTGTCACCTGCTCCCCGCACAGCCCCCTGTGTCACCTCCTCCCCGCACAACCCCCTGTGTCACCTGCTCCCCGCACAGCCCCCTGTGTCACCTGCTCCTCGCACAACCCCCTGTGTCACCTGCTCCCCGCACAGCCCCCTGTGTCACCTGCTCCCCATACAGTCCCCTGTGTCACCTCCTCCCCGCACAGACCCCTGTGTCACCTGCTCCCTGCACGGCCCCCTGTGTCACCTGCTCCCCGCACAGCCCCCTGTGTCACCTGCTCCCCGCACAGCCCCCTGTGTCACCTGCTCCCCGCACAGCCCCCTGTGTCACTTGCTCCCCGCACAGCCCCCTGTGTCACCTGCTCCCCGCACAGCCCCCTGTGTCACCTGCTCCCCGCACAGCCCCCTGTGTCACCTGCTCCCCGCACAGCCCCCTGTGTCACCTGCTCCCCGCACAGCCCCTGTGTCACCTGTTCCCCGCACAGCCCCCTGTGTCACCTGCTCCCCGCACCGCCCCCTGTGTCACCTGCTCCCCGCACCGCCCCCTGTGTCACCTGCTCCCAGCACCGACCCCTGTGTCACCTGCTCCCCGCACCGCCCCCTCTGTCACCTGCTCCCCGCACCGCCACCTCTGTCACCTGCTCCCCGCACCGCCCCCTCTGTCACCTGCTCGCCGCACCGCCCCCTCTGTCACCTGCTCCTCGCACCGCCCCCTCTGTCACCTGCTCCCCGCACCGCTCCCTCTGTCACCTGCTCCCTGCACCGCCCCCTCTGTCACCTGCTCCCCGCACCGCCCCCTCAGTCACCTGCTCCACGCACCTCCCCTGTGGACTCTGGTCCCCGCACCGCCCCCTGTGGACTCTGCTCCCCGCACCGCCCCCTGTCGACTCTGCTCCCCGCACCGCCCCCTGTCGACTCTGCTCCCCGCACAGCCACCTCTATACACTGCCGCCTGTATACTCTGCACCCCGCACAGCCGCCTGTATACTCTGCTCCCCGCACAGCCGCCTGTATACTTTGCTCCCCGCACAGCCGCCTGTATACTCTGCTCCCTGCACAGCCGCCTGTATACTCTGCTCCCCGCACAGCCGCCTGTATACTCTGCTCCCCGCACAGCCGCCTGTATACTCTGCTCCCCGCACAGCCGCCTGCATACTCTGCTCCCCGCACAGCCGCCTCTATACTCTGCTCCCCGCACAGCCGCCTCTATACTCTGCTCCCCGCAGAGCCGCCTGTATACTCTGCTCCCCGCACCGCTGCCTGTACACTCTGCTCCCCGCACCGCCCCCTCTATACTCTGCTCCCCGCACAGCCGCCTGTATACTCTGCTCCCCGCACAGCCGCCTGTATACACAGCCGCCTCTGTACTCTGCTCCCCGCACAGCCGCCTCTGTACTCTGCTCCCCGCACAGCCGCCTCTGTACTCTGCTCCCCGCACAGCCGCCTCTATACACAGCCGCCTGTATACTCTGCTCCCCGCACCGCCCCCTGTATATCTGCTCCCGCACAGCCGCCTGCATACTCTGCTCCTCGCACAGCCGCCTGTATACTCTGCTCCCCGCACAGCCGCCTGTATACTCTGCTCCCCACACAGCCGCCTGTATACTCTGCTCCCCGCACAGCCGCCTGTATACTCTGCTCCCCGTACAGCCGCCTGTATACTCTGCTCCCCGCACAGCCGCCTGTATACACTGCTCCCTGCACAGCCGCCTGTATACTCTGCTCCCCGCACAGCCGCCTGTATACTCTGCTCCCCGCACAGCCGCCTGTATAATCTGCTCCCGCACAGCCGCCTCTATACTCTGCTCCCCGCACAGCCGCCTGTATACTCTGCTCCCCGCACAGCCGCCTGTATACTCTGTTCCCCGCACAGCCGCCTCTATACTTTGCTCCCCGCACAGCCGCCTCTATACTCTGCTCCCCGCACAGCCGCCTCTATACTCTGCTTCCCGCACAGCCGCCTCTATACTCTGCTCCCGCACAGCCGCCTCTATACTCTGCTCCCCGCACAGCCGCCTGTATACTCTGCTCCCCGCACCGCCCCCTTATACTCTTCTCCCCGCACCGCCGCCTGTATACTCTGCTCCCCGCACAGCCGCCTGTACACACAGCCGCCTGTATACTCTGCTCCCAGCACAGCCGCCTGTATACTCTGCTCCCAGCACAGCCGCCTGTATACTCTGCTCCCCGCACAGCCGCCTGTATACTCTGCTCCCCGCACAGCCGCCTGTATAATCTGCTCCCCGTACAGCCGCCTCTATACTCTGCTCCCAGCACAGCCGCCTGTATACTCTGCTCCCCGCACAGCCGCCTGTATACTCTGTTCCCCGCACAGCGCCTCTATACTTTGCTTCCCGCACAGCCGCCTCTATACTCTGCTCCCCGCACAGCCGCCTGTATACTCTGCTCCCAGCACAGCCGCCTGTATACTCTGCTCCCCGCACAGCCGCCTGTATACTCTGCTCCCCGCACAGCCGCCTGTATACTCTGCTCCCCGCACAGCCGCCTGTATACTCTGCTCCCTGCACAGCCGCCTGTATACTCTGCTCCCCGCACAAGCCGCCTGTACACACAGCCGCCTGTATACTCTGCTCCCAGCACAGCCGCCTGTATACTCTGCTCCCAGCACAGCCGCCTGTATACTCTGCTCCCCGCACAGCCGCCTGTATACTCTGCTCCCCGCACAGCCGCCTGTATACTCTGCTCCCCGCACAGCTGCCTGTATACTCTGCTCCCGCACAGCCACCTGTATACTCTGCTCCCCGCACAGCCGCCTGTATACTCTGCTCCCGCACAGCCACCTTGTATACTCTGCTCCCCGCACAGCCGCCTCTATACTCTGCTCCCCGCACAGCCGCCTCTATACTCTGCTCCCCGCAGAGCCGCCTGTATACTCTGCTCCCCTCTGTCACCTGCTCGCCGCACCGCCCCCTCTGTCACCTGCTCCCCGCACCGCCCCCTGTCACCTGCTCCCCGCACCGCTCCCTCTGTCACCTGCTCCCTGCACCGCCCCCTCTGTCACCTGCTCCCGCACCGCCCCCTCGTCACCTGCTCCCCGCACCTCCCCTGTCGACTCTGCTCCCCGCACAGCCACCTCTATACACTGCCGCCTGTATACTCTGCACCCCGCACAGCCGCCTGTATACTCTGCTCCCCGCACAGCCGCCTGTATACTTTGCTCCCCGCACAGCCGCCTGTATACTCTGCTCCCTGCACAGCCGCCTGTATACTCTGCTCCCCGCACAGCCGCCTGTATACTCTGCTCCCCGCACAGCCGCCTGTATACTCTGCTCCCCGCACAGCCGCCTGCATACTCTGCTCCCCGCACAGCCGCCTCTATACTCTGCTCCCCGCACAGCCGCCTCTATACTCTGCTCCCCGCAGAGCCGCCTGTATACTCTGCTCCCCGCACCGCTGCCTGTACACTCTGCTCCCCGCACCGCCCCCTCTATACTCTGCTCCCCGCACAGCCGCCTGTATACTCTGCTCCCCGCACAGCCGCCTGTATACACAGCCGCCTCTGTACTCTGCTCCCCGCATCTGTTTTTAATCAGATGTTTATATTTGGAAATTAAAGATAGCAGACGTATGCGGCGAGTTGTGTGAGGTGATTTGTGCACATCGCTGTGTGTCTGTGTGAGTGTTGTGTGTTCCCTGGGTGTCTGTGTGTGTGTGTGTGTCCTGTGCGGGGTGAGTGCATGTGTCCCTTGGGTGTGTATGTTTTCCCTGTGAGGGGTGTCTGTTGTGTGTGTTGTGTAGGTGTCTGTGTTGGTGTGTGTGTGTCTTTGGGTGTGTTGTGGTTTCTGTGGGGTGGTGTCTGGTGTGTGTGTGTCCTGTTTGTGGTGTTCTTGTGGTAGTGTGTGTCCTTGGGTGATGTGTGTCCCTATAGGGTGTGTATGTGTGTGTGTGTCCCTGTAGGGGGTGCCTGTGTGGGGTGTGTGTGTCTCTCTTTGGGTGTGTGTGTGTGTGTGTGTGTGTCCCTGTGGGGTGAGTGCATGTGTCCCTATAGGGTGTGTATGTGTGTGTGTGTCCCTGTGGGGGGGGGTCTGTGTGGTGTGTGTGTGTTTCTTTGTGGTGTGTGTATGTGTCCCTGTGGGGTGAGTGCATGTGTCCCTATAGGGTGTGTATGTATGTGTGTCCCTGTGGGGGGGGTCTGTGTGGTGTCTGTGTCTGTGTTGTGTGTGTGTCCCTGTGGGGTGAGTGCATGTGTCGCTATAGGGTGTGTGTGTGTCCCCGTGGGGGTGTGTGTGTGTCTCTGTGTTGTGTGTGTCTCTTTGTGGTGTGTGTGTGTTTGTTCGGGTGCATGGTGTGTATCCAATATTGGGGCTGCACCTTAGCGACTATACACTTGTTGTTACTCTTTGTGGGCGTGTGGTGTGTATACATGTCCCCGTGCGTGGTGAATATCTCATGTTGGGGCCCCACCTTAGTGACTATATGCTGGTATGTGCTGTTAGTCTTTGGCGCTATCATTAAGCCCCTCTCATTCACAATTGTCAACTGGTAACTGTCACTTTTTCCCCATTATGTAGATAGGGGCAAAATTGTTTGGTGAATTGGAATGCGCGGGGTTAAAATTTCGCCTCACAACATAGCCTATGACGCTCTCGGGGTCCAGACGTGTGACTGTGCAAAATTTTGTGGCTTTAGCTGACAGCTGTCGATTTTCCTCCAACACTTTTCCTTTCCCTTTTTCCCCATTATGTAGATAGGGGCAAAATTGTTTGGTGAATTGGAATGCGCGGGGTTAAAATTTCGCCTCACAACATAGCCTATGACGCTCTCGGGGTCCAGACGTGTGATAATTTTGTGGCTTTAGTTGCGACGGTGTAGATGCCAATCCTGGACATACATACACACATACATACACACACACATTCAGCTTTATATATTAGATAAAGACTGTATATCATTGCGCATGTGCGACTTTGCTCTACAGCAGGTAGTCTGGGATTAGCTGCCTCAGAGCCAGCTTGCGCATGCGCAATGGGCAGCGCAAAGTCCTATGATATGGATATGATGTGATTTGCACGTCACACTGCCTTAGCACGCCCATCTGGGCGTGAATAATTGATCTGTGTGACGTCTCAAGCACTGAGAAGCCGCAGAAAGCAAGGTAATAAAAGCACTTTCAGATACTTTACAAATATCCTTTTTTTACACAAAGGGATGCCTACAATGCATTCCTGGAGGTGCAGGGACAGGTATAAATGGTTTGGGGGCTGATTTTTAGGGGTCAGGTTCCCTTTAAGGTGTAGTCTGACTGCCTCATTTACATAAGAAAATGTAAGTTTACAAATGCTTTTTTTTTTCATCTTTCACATTACACTATGAGCTCAGACAGGGATGATAAGAATAGTACTATGAAGCTGCAGGTACAGACAGTGATAGCTGGGGGGTATAAACAGCATGACAGGTTCCCTTTAAAAGGGACATTCAAAGTTAACAAGGTCCAAGATTATTAACAATTGTATAATAAAGTAATCATATTTATTCACTTGTATAGAGTCATTAATTCCACAGCACTATATATATTTCCATTGGGGCCACCAATCAAAATTCCATATCAGGATGTCTTTGGAGTATGAGAGGAAAGCAGAGAACCAGAGGAAACCCACACAAACACGGGGAGAACATACAAATTCCTTTCTGATTTTGTCCTATGTGGGATTTGAACCCAGGACCCCAGCACTACAAGACTACAGTGCTAAATACACATATATATTCTTACCAGGAGCAGATATACCATTAGAGAACCTCTGCAGCCGTACAGAGGTCCAAAAGGTAAAGGGGTTCATTTCCACTTGCAATGTAACAAGCAACTTGTATCAAGAACAGAAGTGTGGAGCCCACTGGGACGGGGTACTCGGTACTGGCCCGGGGTACTGCTGGGGATGTCACTGAGGTCCTGGTCCGTATATTAAAAGGACGGATGCACCACCAGCAATAATGATCCTGTCAGGAAGAGGGTGCTGCTTTGTCAACAAGAGCATATGTAAACAGGAGGTCCTGTTCTGGACCGTGTCCGGGTTCTCACAAGTAAAGGGATGTATTTACAAGGGATAAAGTTTGTCGTGATGCCACACAGGGGTTGTACTCAATGATGGGACCACCGCTGCAGCGCTGCTCTGACAGGAGGATGGAGGGATGGATGGGCTGCAACCAGATGGATGAGCCCGCCACGGGTCGGGCTGCTCCTGACAGGATAAAAGGTATGCAAAGTTCAATATACCTGGAATCAAACATGGACACACAGGCAGGGTTCACCGGGTTTACTTGTCAGTTCTTCACAGTTAACACAGCTCACGGTACAGTTCAGTTCTTAACAGTTCACAGTGCAGTTAACCCCGAGAACACTTGAACCCTCTGCAGCCAGGTTGTCACTCTGAGACCCCTCACTCCTTCTAAGTCCTTCCAGGCTGTTGTTTCTCTCTCTCTGTTGTCTCCCTGGGTTGTATGGCGGCAGCTCGGACCCTTGTGGGTCCTAGTGGTTGTTGCTGTGCCTTCAACCCTTGTTGTGGGAGCTCCAACGTGGAGTTTAAGCTCCCTGTCGGTTAATCTGGGAAGCCGGTATGGAATCTCTGTTCCCCTCAGAGCCGACACTCTGGTGTGTGCCTAGTCTGCAGTAACCCTCTCTTGCTAAGCGTTACCAGACTCCATCTAGCCCGTGTGACTCCAGTCCAAACTAGGGAAAACTACTCCACCGGTAGTTGGTCGGTGCTGCCGTGCTCCTCGGACCCGGTGATATCGGTCCGGTCTCTTTCCTCACACTCCCCGGGGAAGCTGGCTATGGACGAGCTTTCTCTTCATGGTTTCTGTAACTCTGTGGATTCTGCATTTCCATCAAGCCCAACCCCACTGGGATGTGTCACTTTCTTTCTGGTGTCTTTACCTCTCGGCTCACTCTGGCCTACTAACTCCTTCCTCCTCTTTTCCTCTATTTGTTCTCTCTGTCAGCTGATCTACATTGTTTCCCACCCACTTTCCTCTAAACCCACCACCCCTTGCCCACCTAGAGTCCCGGGCTCCGGGTTGGGTGCCGCCTCTAATGGTGTGTGTGTCCGTGAGGGTGTTTGTTCCCTATGTGGCCACCCTGGTCGCAGGGGCGCCACAGAAGCATTGGACTGCAATAGGCCCATATACTGTTTTTATCTTGCATAGGGTGCTTTTTTGTATGTGTCTGCCACTGGTTGTTATCAATATACACCTGTGTTAAGGTCAGAGCCATTTTATGTCATGCTCCATTTTCAGCTATGACTGTATGTATTTTAAAATACTTTTGAAGGGATTAAGCAACCTCTCAAATCACCTAGGGGAACAAATAAAAACAACTATAAATAAATAAAAAATTAAAATAGAAAGTCTATCTGTGGCTCCCCTGCGGTCTGGTCGTCACAGAGGGAGTACTGCACCCATTTCACAGGAGTGGTATTCCCGTCTGCGGTAACCAGGATGGAAAGTCCAGTCACCCACAAACACACCCAACACACCTGGTGCCAGGGATAACTGGTGAACTCAGGCAGTGAGACGGCTCAGGCAGCCCGTGTGACCGTGGGGGGAGAAAGGTGGTGGGTGGGAAGTGAGCAGGAAGCGGTCAAGGAAAGGAAAAGGACAAAGGGAAGACATAACGGGAAGTGAGAGGTCAGTTGGAAGAGAGCAATGAGAGAAGAAGGACCCAGTGGACTTGAGCGGAAATGAAACTCGTCTTGGGTCCCAAGGCAAGAGACCGCGAGGAGACAGAGGGATCCCTAGGGGCACGGGCAATGAGCGATCCACCCATGCGCCCAAGTCTGCAGTGAAGCAGAGGGGCAGGGCGAGCACCAGGGCCTCGGCTCTGAAGGTGGCGAGGATACTCCAAGCTCCAACCATGGAAATCGGTGGCCACGAGCTCTAGCAGAGCTGTGGCCTACTCCTGGTACATCCGCTGAGAAGGCAGCCGTTGTACTAGGATCAGGGGACATAGCCGGTCGCCCGAAAAAGGCCTATGGCTACTGGATTGGGGCTCTGTGCACGGAGGCATGTGCAGGAAGGAGGAGAGCAGGCAGCGCTGAGGAGAGGCCCGAGAGGAAAGGAACATGAAAGGTGTGTACTGGACAAGCCATGCTGGTTGCTAAGGACTACCCAGACTGCAGCTGTTCTTGAACTGTGACCTGTAGTACATGCAGAGACAACTGGAGTAAACCGGGTTTGAGACTCAGAACTGTTTGAGACTGCTATTTTCCTGCCTGAGGAAAACTGAGGTAGACTGAAATGCCACACAGACAGCAGGAGCCTGCCCGTAAGATGTCCCAAACCTCCCCTGCAGCCAGCCAAGCCCCACTGGCCCTCCGACACCCTAATATCCCCCTACCCCTGCCCTGGGGACCTGCTTCGCTAATGGGGAGCAAAACCATCATAGCTGCCATCCTATCATCCCCAGAAGTCCCGGACCGCAGCAATGGCCCCTAACAGCCGCATACCATTGGTGGCGTCACCACAACCACCCCTATAAATTTGCCTATTCTCTAACCCATCTATTCCTCTTTTTATTGACCGCCCATCTGGGTGGCCGCAGACCGGGTCACGCCACCGTGACAGCCCCCAGACACTCGAAGACATTGAGAGACCCGACTCTGAGTGCCCCACGGTCCCCACTGGGTCGAGTCATTTATCATCCCCCCCAAAAAAAGAGCTTGGGAAAAAAATGCTTGTACTTATACAAAGTTAATTGTTTTCCAACAAAGTGAAAAGGGAGATATGTAATGGTATATTTTGTTGTGTTGGCTGCAAGGGCAAGGGTACACAGCAGCTGGGCTAAAAATTAGTTCATGGTAATTGTGCCAAGCAGCTGTGGTCCTAACTGCACATGTAATGGTGGAAACACACTATCCTACTTACAGGCGAGTCTCTTGGACGAGACTCGGATAAGTGACCCTGAATGGCCTCTCCCTCTCAGGAGGGGAGTGTGATGCTGCACAAAAACACAAGCAGCTGACACTCCTATCCAGAGACAGAGAGACCGTTCAGGGTCACTGATCCGAGACTCGTCCGAGAGACTCGCATGTAAGTAGGATAGTGTGTTTCCACCCTAAAGGGTAAAGTAGTAGAGAAAAGTTTGTTCATAACGTCAGTTAGGATAATCAGAGAGATGTGTCTGGCACTGCAGGGGATCCCTAGGGATAGATGATGACAGCAGTGCAGGTGGTTAACACTTTTCTACCAGGCCTGGCTCCCAGGGTGATGAGGTGGGTAGTGGTAAAAGGTATAGTGGAAGAAGTAGACAGCAAGAGTCAGTCTTTGCTTTAACCTTTTACTGAGGTTTCGGTCGTGAGTCCAGGGTATGCATCCACCACCAGGCACGTGGTCTGGCCAGATTGATGAGAACTGTAGTCCACTCTACTGGGTGAGTAATTTGACCTTCCTGGTGATGTTCCTTGAGTTTTAGGTATCTTGGTGCCATCAGATTCCAGTACTCCTTCAAGGTTGCTGTGGATTACCTCCTGCCAGACGGGTAGTGCGAATCCTGCGGGTATGCATGCCTTTAGCAGTTCCCTGATCCTATCTACTACTGGCACCCCAGAGTGCTACACTTGAGTTGCTGCTGAGCTTGAAACTCACCAGCATCCACATTCACGTATCCAGCAGAGTGAACCCAATTACCATTACCATCAGACATGGCATTACATGATGTTACAGGCCAGGGTCACACATAAAATCTGTTTTTGACTTAAATCGTTTTTTTGGGAACATTTTGGACATTTTTTTTTTCAAAGTCCAAAAATGGATATGCGTTAATGCATGTGCATGTGCGTTTTTAAAAAAACACATGTGTTTTTATGCAGCAGCCCAAAAACGCTGTTAGCAGTGTTTTTGAGGTGCTTTCTAAAAACGCATGCCTTTTTTAAAATGGGGCCCTATGGGTGTCGCATGTGTTAACACATGGTACTTATAGGTACCATGCTTTAATGCATGCGTTGACGCATGCGTTTTTGGAGAAAAAAAGTCTCAAAAATTACAAAAAAAAGTCCTGGACCTCAGGAGACACTATTGGCACCCTTAGAAAAACTGATCTGTTTTTCTAAGGGCTTAAAAAATGGATTTGCATGTGTGACCCTGGCCATAGCAATACCATTTTGGGTGGCCAGACACAGGGGTGCCACATAGTCAAAGCAGAATTATATCCCACAAGCACAAGAGACAACATAGAATTAACCCCATTATGACCAATGACAAGTTTAGCTAAACTCGTCATGGTTTTGAACTGTCACTGCTTGTAAACAAACAATGGCAGTTCAAATCTAACAGCTGTCAGTGACAGCTAAAGGTCAGGGGCAGAGGTGTGGGGACCCTTTTTAGTGGTCCCCACACTCAGAGCGATGTGATTGGTCAGTCAATCTGACTGACCGATCACATCATGATTGCGCAGAGAAATGCGCAGAGAAATGCTGAATGTCAGCACTTCCCTGCATGATCTCTGCAGGAGCCGGGCTGTCAGCTGTGCTCAGCTCCTGCAATCATCTCCACTGCCCATCTACTGCTGTGCCCGCCCTACTGCCTCCAATCCCTGGTCTCCGGTCTCCTGCCTCCGCTCCCCTCACTCCTCTCTCCGCCACTTCCTCCTCCCGTCTCTCCTGCCTCCGCTCCTGGTCTCCTGCCTCCGCTCCCAGTCTCCTCCATCCTCTCCCAACTCTCCTCCCTCCTCTAAGCGCTTCCTCCTCCCCTCTCTCCTGCCTCTGCTCCTGCTCTCCTCCATCCTCTCCCCACTCTCCTCCCTCCTCTTCTCGCTTCCTACTCCCCTCTCTCCTGCCTCCGCTCCTGGTCTCCTCCGTCCTCTCTTCGCTCTCCACCCTCCTCTTCTCGATTCCTCCTCCCTCCTCTCCCCACTTCCTCCTCCCCTCTCTCCTTTCTCCACTCCCCAGTCTCCTCCGACCTGTGCCCTGTTCTCCTCCTCTGTCCGCTCCCTGCTCTCCTTCTCCATCCTGTGCTGCCTGGCCGCTCACCGGCTCTGCCCCGCTCCACTCAGCCTCATCCCTGCATGGAGGAGATGAGGCTGAGAGGAGCGATCTGACAGCCAGGGGCAGCGATCACTATGTGGTCACTGACCATGTGTCACCCCCTAAGTGCTATATAGGCTCTGGGGAGAGGGAGTGCAGGATTACTCCCCTCTCCCCATGGTGATCAGCCCATCATAATGTAATTGTGATGGGCCGATCAGCATGGTACCCAGAGGTTGCCATGGAGACATCTGGTAACTTGACCCAAGCCTCAGAGATCATGTGATCTCTGGGACTTGGGTCAGGTTACAAGTCGCCATAGCAACCTCAGGTTGCCATGGCGACATCTGGTAACCTGAGCTAAGTCCCAGAGATCACATGATCTCTGAGGCTTGGGTCAGGTTACCAGATGTCGCCATGGCAAACAGAGGTTGTCATGGCAACCTGAGGTAAACTCTGTTAACCTAGTACTTGAGTCAAATTTCCAGATGTCACCATGGCAACCTGAGGTTGCTATGGCAACATCTGGTAACCTGTCATGTATTTTCTGTTATGTACGCCCTTCAAAGGACTTCAGGTGTGATGTGGTCTCTAAAAAAATGGTTTTGTAAATTTTGCTGGAAAAATTAGAAATTGCTGATGACTTTTGAACCCTTATAACGTCCTAACCAAAAACATTTTTTGTCCAAAATTATGCTGATGTAAAGTAGACATGTGGGAAATGTTACTTATTAACTATTTTGTGTCACATAACTCTCTGGTTTAACAGAACAAAAATTCAAAATTGAAAATTGCTAAATTTTCATAAAATGTTTTTTTTTTCACAAATAAACACAAAAATTATCGACCTAACTTTACCACTAATATGAAGAATCGCTAGGATCCATTGAAGTGTTCCAAAGGTATTACCTAGGGATGAGCGAGTCCTAAATTACTCGGAATCGCTAGACCCGCACGAGTCCGAGCCCAGGACTCGCTACTCGTTGCGAGTCTAGCGAGTCCAATGTTAATGAATAGGGAACCGAGTAATAACGAATAATGCTATTTCCAAATCGCTGATGTGTCTCTGAAAGTGTGCGAGTCCAAACTCGCAGGTTTTTCTCTTATTTGGAGCCGATGATGGGAGGGGGAAGCGATTCTCGGACACACACCATGCTGTAAAAGCAAACATTTTATAATTTCTGGTGGCTTTCTGGGGGCTTGTAAAACAAGTAGCAGGTACTATTTCGTGAAAGGTACACACTAGAGGCTTAGGGCCCTTTCACATCTGCGTTTTTCGTAATTCGCGGCAGATGCGGTGAAAAAAACGCATCTGCCGCGTTTACCGCATAACCGTTCCACTTGCGGCGCGGTTGCGGTTTTTTCTATGCAAAGTATAGGCATACTTGCGGCAGGTGCGGCAAGTGCGGTTTTGCACTTGCGGCAGGTGCGGCCGCGAAAAAAACGCAGTAAGCCGCACCTGCCGCAAGTATGCCTATACTTTGCATAGAAAAAACCGCAACCGCGCCGCAAGTGGAACGGTTATGCGGTAAACGCGGCAGATGCGGTTTTTTCACCGCATCTGCCGCGAATTACGAAAAACGCAGATGTGAAAGCACCCTGCGATATTTTAAGACAGATGGATGGTACCGTGCGAGCTGCAGGCAGGACACCGTACAGCAACGCACTGGTACAGGAAAAAATTGTTTAGTGCGCAGAACCAGGCACTGTTAGGCTGCGGTGCTGGCTGCGTGCAAGTTTACAAGTACCATGCGAGCTGCAGGCAGGACACCGTACAGCAACGCACTGGCACAGGAAAAAATTGTTTAGTACGCAGAACCAGGCACTGTTAGGCTGCGGTGCTGGCTGCGTGCAAGTTTACAAGTACCGTGCGAGCTGCAGGCAGGACACCGTACAGCAACGCACTGGCACAGGAAAAAATTGTTTAGTACGCAGAACCAGGCACTGTTAGGCTGCGGTGCTGGCTGCGTGCAAGTTTACAAGTACCGTGCGAGCTGCAGGCAGGACACCGTACAGCAACGCACTGGCACAGGAAAAAATTGTTTAGTACGCAGAACCAGGCACTGTTAGGCTGCGGTGCTGGCTGCGTGCAAGTTTACAAGTACCGTGCGAGCTGCAGGCAGGACACCGTACAGCAACGCACTGGCACAGGAAATTTTTTGTGGAAAAATGGCACCAAAATTATTTGGTAGACTAGTGCCAAAAATAAGAAAAAGCTTAGGATTACAGCTCTGCGGAAAGCTGGGTGAACTAAGCTCTGAGGATGGTGCTGGATTCACTGTAAGGCTGCTCCTATCTCCCCTTCCTTACAGTCCTGTACAGCAATCCTCCGTCCTGGTAGTTCTGAAAAGAACTTTTGGGTTATGTGTGAGGAATCTTGACTCCTACACTCCGTCCTGTTAGTTCTGAAAAGAACTTTTGGGTTATATGTGACTCCTACACTGCCTAACTGTCCCTAGATCTGCTCCAAGTCTCCCTGCACTAGGTCAGCTCTTCTCAGGAATGTGCCCAAAATGGCGGGGGCAAGCCTTATATACTGCCTTGCCTGTCATAGATGACATAGGCATCACGATGGACAGCAGCCAATCATAGTCCTGACACAACCAAAGCTGCTATGGCATTACTGACTATGATTGGCTGTCTTCACAAGTTTTCTGACCTAACACGCAATGCTGACTAGTAACATAAAAGATTCTGGATTCGCGAGTCCCGAATAGAGAATACAGGACTCGGAATCGCAGACTCGCTAGGATTCGGACTCGTAGACTCGCTCAGACTCGCTGCTGTTTGGGGAGATTCAAGCTATATAGCGATGTGATAGAGCGAGTCTAGCGAGTCTAGCGAGTGAGATAAAGTAAACTCTGACAAAACTAAGATTGCCATTGACTTGCATTGGACTCGTTACTGAGCGAGTATTCGCTAAAAGACTCGCCGATTACCGAGTCCAGCGAGTCCCTTAAGAATCGCCGAGTAACGAGTCCTAGCGAGTAGACTCGCTCATCCCTAGTATTACCTCATAAAGGGACACCGGTCAGAATTACTAAAAACGGTCTGCTCATTAAGCTGCAAAGTGACTCAGTCTTTAAGGGGTTAAAAGAGAATGTAAATTTTTACTTAAATATTCATGATATCAAGGAGTGATAAAACTATCAGGCAAAACATACATCGGAGGTTGCTTGCCCTAGACTGGGAGTATACTTTGTACCATCTGGTCCTTCATATATTTGGTAAGATCTATTCTATTGCACATACTAATACAGTCACATGAAAAAGTTTGGGCACCCCTTTTTGATAGAAATAATTTCGTTAGTTCTTCCTTTGTTCGATAAACTCCATAGACTGCGTCTTCAGAACCAAAAGTGGGTTTTATTCGGGTAGGAAAAAATACAGAGATATATGGCAAGGCAATAATAGGCAGGTTTCCAGAATGACAGGCACGGGAGCCACAGGTGTCACACTCAAGATGGATTCAGAATAATGGCTCCCCGTCTCATGGACGGGGGTTTCTTTATACCAATTTTCCCCATAGAAAGTCATTGGATAACGTTAGTGGCCATTATTGTCAATGGATACATAATGACCTCATCCTGACAAAGGCAATAAAATATAGGTTGACATGAAAAAGCACACTAATTTCATTACTAACTACATAATTCACTTAGATTTATCTATGTGAATTATCTAATTATGAGCTTCTGGTCTTGATCATAATATAGCCTTATAGTCAAAGAAATCCCACAAAAAATAAGACAAATTCAGAACTGGCTTATGAACTGATTATAAATTTTGCTAAATGATCAGACCAAATCTAATTAACGTGTATCTGTTTTCTTATACAGGTTAGGTCATTGCTTATAGCTAGAAGACATGACATTTATATTTCTACTAACAGAGAAAGTTTCAAGTTACTTTTTTCAAACAAACAATATGGCCAACAGAGGCCTTGGTACCCATAGCCTCCGTCTAACACTTTTAATCTTACTCATTTTTATTTGTTTAAAATTGGGTTTTTGCAACAGCTATTTCAATGTGATATATGCAATAACTGATGGACACAGTAATAGTTCAGGTTTGAAATGAGGTTTATTGTACTAACCGAAAATGTGAAATATGCATTGTTTCAAAAATTGACAGGTGCAAAAGTATGGGCACCTCAACAGAAAAGTGACATTAATATTTAGTAGATCCACCTTTTGCAAAAATAACAGCCTCTAGTCGCTTCCTGTAGCTGTTAATGAGTTCCTGGATCCTGGATGAAGGTATTTTTGACCATTCCTCTTTACAAAACAATTCCAGTTCAGTTAAGCTTGATGGTCGCCGAGCATGGACAGCCCGCTTCAAAACATCCCACAGATGTTCAATGATATTCAGGTCTGGGGACTGGGATGGCCATTCCAGAACATTGTAATTGTTCCTCTGCATGAATGCCTGAGTAATTTGGAGCGGTGTTTTGAATCATTGTCTTGCTGAAAGATCCATCCCCGGCGTAACTTCAACTTTGACACTGATTGTTGAACATTATTCTCAAGAATCTGCTGATACTGAGTGGAATCCAAGCGACCCTCAACTTTAACAAGATTCCCCATGCCGTCATTGGCCACACAGCCCCAAAGCATGATGAACCCTCCCTCAAATTCGACAGTGGGTAGCAAGGGTTTTTCTTGGAATGCTGTGTTTTTGTGGCGCCATGCATAACGCCTTGTTGTATGACCAAACAACTCAATCTTTGTTTCATCAGTCCACAGGACCTTCTTCCAAAATGAAACTAGCTTGTCCAAATGTGCTTTTGCATACCTCAGGTGACTCTGTTTGTGGCGTGCATGCAGAAACGGCTTCTTTCGCATCACTCTCCCATACAGCTTCTCCTTGTGCAGTGTGCGCTGTATTGTTGACCGATGCACAGTGACACCATCTGCAGCAAGATGATGCTGCAGGTCTTTGGAGGTGGTCGGTGGATTGTTCTTGACTGTTCTCACCATTCTTCTTCTCTGCCTTTCTGATATTTTTGTTGGCCTGTCACTTCTGGCCTTTACAAGAACTGTCCCTGTGGTCTTCCATTTCCTTACTATGTTCCTCACAGTGGAAACTGACAGGTTAAATCTCAGAAACAACTTTTTGTATCCTTCCCCTGAACAACTATGTTGAACAATCTTTTTTTTCAGATCATTTGAGAGCTGTTTTGAGGAGCCTATGATGCCACTCCTCAGAGAAGACGCAACTAGGAGAACAACTTGCAAGAGGACACCTGAAATAGCTTTTCTCATGATTGGATACACCGGGCTATGAAGTACAAAGCTCAATTAGGTTACCAAACCAATTTAGTGCTTCAGTAAGTCAGTAAAAAGTAGTTAGGAGTATTCAAATCATGAAAATCAGAAGGGTGCCCATACTTTTGCACCTGTCAAATTTTGAAACAATGCATATTTCACATTTTTGGTTAGTGCAATTAACCTCATTTCAATCCTGAAATATTACTGTGTCTATCACTTATTACATATATCACACTGAAATAGCTGTTGCAAAAAAACAATTTTAAACAAAAAAAATGAGTAAGATTAAGAGGGGTGCCCAAACTTTTTCATATGACTGTATGTTCTCTTATCTTCATATGGACAGTGTCATGATAAATTTATTGGCATCCACTTTATATACTTTCTATACATTTCTATACATATTTTTCTTACCCCTAAGATGTACATTTATTTGCTTACTACATTTTGGACTATTTTGTACCCTCATACTCATGTGTCTATCTTCCTTTTAAATTTATATAAAAATTATAAATATTTATATAAAAATTACATGTACATAGACTTTGCATACATATATATTTTTGTAGTTCTCACCATTAGAGATGAGCAAACCTTTTAAAGTTCGGATTCGGTTCAGTTTGCCGAACGAGCATATGTTCGCCGAACATCTGAACCTCATTCAAATCAATGGTAGTCAAAATCAAGGGCCTAGAAAACACCTTCAAAGGGGCCCAAAAGCTGCCAAACACAGCTCAAACTGTTTTACAGTGGAGCCCCACTGCTTTGCCACAGACAATAATTTCCTACGCTATTATTTATTATTATTTACCAAGCTTCAGCGCCGCTGTCACACTCACCATGCTTCATAAACCTCAGACATCCTCATGATTTCCCTGAGGCTGTCTCAGGTTACACAAAGGGTATCATGCAGCAGGGAATCATGCTGTCTGACCTGAGATAACCTCAGTGGCTTCGGCTCTCCTAATACTAAAGCCGGCGTCACACACGTCAATGTCGTCAGTGATCTGATCGCTGGCGACATTGACGGCTGATCGCTGGTGAGCTGTCACACAGGCAGACTCACCAGCGATCATTGGACCAGCGACATCGTGGAAATGATTTAAATATCGTTTCCACGATGTCTGCAGGCTAGTATCCATGGCAAACTGCGGGTAACTAGGCAGCGCGCGCTGCCTAGATACCCGATGTATACCTTGGTTACCAGCCTTCTCTGCTCCGCTGGTATCCAAGGTACACAGCGGGTAACTAGGGTCCTCCTGCAGGATAGTGCAGTACGGCCCAAGGTAAACTATGCTCGGTTTAAATAAATGCAGTACTTTATGACTAGATGGGTAGATCACAGGTAGCCACTGTAGATTAGCCCACAACATCTGCAGCTAGTTAGCCTAGTATTGGCCCTACTGCATCCTCAGCATTACTTAGCATTGTCTTTGCAGCACGAGGCAGTTCAATGCAGTCTTGTAATAGGCTGTGATATTACAATTTACGATGCTGGAGGTGTGCATTTATATGATCATATTTTGAAAGGTCTGTGCTTTTTGGTGACACTACTCCATGTCCTCTCTCCTTGATGGATTAAACTTTTAGCCATCGTTTTCTGTTGTCTTCCCCCCAATTGACCTGTATTTTTTAATACTCACTGTTTTTTGTGTCATACTTAAATAAACTTTATACACTTGAGATTAAGGGGTGCCTTTTATCGGTTCTGTGCAGAGGCCTGCAACTTGTTCACCAGTCTCTATAGGGCAGTATCAATGCACCATTGTGCAGAAATAGTCCAGCAGCACTCAAGGAGTGAAGTAAAAAAAAACTTTACTGTAGTACAGACTATAAAAAGTCTCAAACACACACATATATGAATATACACAGTATTTATAAGCAAATTCCCACAGGGATCAGCAGACTCCATTACAATGGTGTAAAGTCCATTAAGGGCAGAGTCCATTGAGGGCTTTGAGGTGTAGCCCAAAGGCTGAAGTCTCATTAATCCAGCAGGAGGGGAGCGCAACTAGCGCTAAACTTGGGAAGGGAAAAAATAATATGAACAAAAAACAGGCCTCACTCTTGAGGAACTAAATAACAACTGAAAAAAGGCTTTCTGCAGACAAAATATAATCTAAGGGATAGGTCATTGACCCAACAACATGCCTTTTTCAGGGAATTTTACTTTAATTTGAGTGATAACTGTCTAGCAGCTTTCTCATCGCTGACTTCTAGGGAAGGGGTAGAGTGGACCCCTACAGTCCTAAAAGTCTGAAAACAGTGCACATTTTATGGATTTCCTTAGTATTGTACAGGTGCTAATGTCATCACCTGCAGAGGTAATGATTACACCACCTTGTACAATGCTAAGTAACTCCTGAAAGCATGCACTGTTTGTGGCCCTTGAGGACTGCAATTGGCCAGCCCTGTTCTCCAAAAGTATGTGTAGTCTCTTGCATCTCCATACCTCAGACAGTCAGGCCAGAGGCCAGCGGCTTGTTCTCCAGTCTCTGTAGGGCAGTATGAAAGCACCTGTTTACAGCAACAGTCCAGCACACCAGGAGTAAAGTACTCCTGGAACATTTTGGGTAGATTCTGGGCATTTTTTTTCAAAGTCCAAAAACGCATAGGAGTTAACGCATGTGTGTGCGTTTTTTTTAAAAACGCATGTGTTTTTATGCAGCAGCGTTTTTTTAACATGGGGTCCTATGGTGACACATGCGTTAACGCATGGCACATATAGGTACCATGCGTTAACGCATGAGTTTTTTGGGGAAAAAAGTCCCAAAATTTCCAAAAAAAGTCAGTGACCTCAGGGGACACTATTAGCGCCCTTAGAAAAACAGAATCCATTTTTCTAAGGGCTTAAAAAACGTATTTGGATGTGTGACTCTACCCTAATGCAGGTCTGCATTTTGCTGCATTTGCGTTTCTCTGCATTTTTACGGCTAAAAACGCATCCAAATGCATGCGTTTTTGCCCCATTGATTTCAATGGAAAATGCATTGAAAACACATGCAAAAACGCATGTGCGTTTGCAAAAACGCAATACGCATGCGTTTTTGCAAACGCAGCCCTAGATACAACAGCCCACGTTTTTTTTGCAAACGCACATGTGTTTTTTCATGCATTTTCTATGTGTTTTCCATTTAAATCAATGAGGCCAAAATGCATGCGTTTGGATGCGTTTTTAGCGGCAAAAATAATAGTAAAAATAAAAATCACTTCTTTTGGTTCAATTTACTATCCATAGTTTCAGCATGGTAGAGATGATACACACAACTTTGACCTACACACAAGGTTGTGTGCTTTGAATCCCTCCTTTTATATATGGAAGTAACTGAATATATTGCTGTGTAAAAAGAACGGAATCATCATCAATAAATTTGTTTTATATTTTATTGTGAATTCAATATTGCATCACACAATGAATTAACTGGGCTGTAAGTTTAGAGAGGATACTACTACTCAGTGTAGCTATACTTATGCTTTACACTTAAAGGGGTTATATGGGATATATATATAAAAAAAAAATGTTCCAAAGCATAACAGGCAGGTAGCTGGCACCTACGTGCCTGTTGTGTCTGGCAGCAGTCCCCGCTGTTCACCTCCAGCACAGAGCGGTCACAGGCCGCTCCTGCCAGGGACAGCATGGCAGAGTAAACACAGAGCAGAGCGACATTTCTGCTCTGCTCTCTGTGGAGAGGCTGGACAGCCGACGTCACGCTGATTGACAGCTGGGTCCCCTCTATCTGATTAGGGTAGCCAGCTGTCAATCAGCATGATGCGGCTCTGACGCTTGGCGACAGAGAGGAGGCATCCTTCCCTCTGTAGTCCAGATGTCAGCAGAAGCTGAAAACGTTGACAGGAATGGTCTGAGACTGCTCCGTTCGGTGGCGAACATTGCTGGGCACAGCAGGCAGGTAGGTGCCAGCTACCTGCCTGTTAGTGTTTAGGCACAATTTTCTTTTTATACACATCTTCTTTAATTAAACTGTATTATAGAATTGTTGCATATACAGTTTTCAAATAAATGCCTATCTCTTCCACTAGCTAAATGAGAAAGTGTCCAGTGCTTTACAAAAAAGCAACGTGACTTATGTGTACTCCTATGTCTTTGGCAGACTAAAGTCACATCAGATCCTTGGCTTCTCTTTCTCTATACTGATATCATAATCATTTTGACATCTGGAGGAGCTTGGATAAGCCAAAATATGTTAAGCAGCCTGCCAAATAGCTAACATTGAAAGATAAGAGCTAAGGATGCAGAGAGAGATTGTTCTAAAAGACTGGGTGGGCTGCAAGGTGCAGTTAAGAAGAACATATTATTTGCAATTGAAATCTCAATTTTCATTTTATAGATGTAAGGCTGGGGTCACACATAGAAGTCCGTTTTTGGAAGTGATTTCCATGACCAATCCGTTTTTTATAGGGTGCTTTTTGAGCCTCCTGCACCTCTGAACGTTTTTGGACTTAGTCATTTTTACATTTTTTTTCATTAAAAACGCATATGCGTTAACACATTGGTTAACGCAGGTGCCTATATGTGCCATGCGGTAACGCATGCGTTTCCCATAGGGCCCATGTTAAAAAAACGCATGCGTTTTTTAACTGATGCCAAAAACATTGCTAGCAACGTTTTTGGCTCAAAAACGGACAGAGCAATGTTTTGAGGCCCAGAAAAAAACGGACAGGGTGTTTATTACATCCAATCCGTTTTTCTGACAGTTTTTGGACTTAGAAAAAAAAAATGACAAAAATGAAGCCAAAAACGGACCAAGGGCTTATGTGTGACCCTAGCCTAAGACTGATAATGCAAGGCAGGGGTCCCCAACCTGTGACTTGGGAGCTATATGTTGCACATGGGCCCAAAATGTGTGGCTTGCAACAGTCTTTCAGATTGGTACATTAAAATCAGGTCTAGCAGCATAGTATGAAGAGAAGGTTTCCAGATATTAGAGGGGTTTTCCAGGCTTTTGGTATAATTCAGGTGTGCATCTAGGCTGCAAAATGTTGACAGTTTGTAATTTACATCCTTGCAGCATTTTGCTGGGTTACCTAGATATCACTATATTACGTCTGCAGGAGACGACAAGGGGGTGCGTCTTTAAGGAACTGGTCATTTACACTGTTCTACAATCCTTCCCCACACAGCGGCAAACCTGCCCCAATGTGTGTATGCCCGTTCACTGCACACTCACTGTGCCCACCCCCTCCCATCTCCAGCATGCATTGCCCGCCCTCCCCAGCTTCAATATGCCCGCCCTTCCTAGTGTCCGTATGCCCAGCCATTCTACATTTGATGCACTGAGAGCGGTCATCTCTGAGGCACTGTGATGAATCCACAGCTGTGAGATGACCGCTCTCAGTGCTGTGTGAGTGCTCACCATTTTCCCCATGCCGGCGCTGATGTTAGGATGAGTGCTGATGCCACACAGCCTCCCGGGCATGCCCCCTCTGACCTCATGGCCGCTCGGGCCCGCCTCCTCTGCATTGAGCTGCCGCTCGGGTCCACCCCTTCTGACCTCACAGCAGCTCAGGCTCGCCCCCTTTGGTGGCTGTGAGGTCAGAGGGTGCTTGCCCGGGCGGCTGTATGGCATTAGCGCTCACCATAAAATCAGCGCTGGCACAGGGGAAATGGTGAGTGCTCACAAAGCACTGGTAGCGGTCATCTCATGGCTGCGGATTTGTAGCAGTGCCTTAGAGATGACCACTCTCAGTGCATCATGTGTGGAGTGGCTGGACATACTGACACTGGCAAGGGTGGGCATATTGAGGCTGGGGAGGGCAGCAATGCATGCTGGAGATGGGAGGGGAGCAGGCACACTGAGTGTGGAGCAGCCAGGAATACACACACTGGGGTAGACTTGCTGCTGTGTGGGGAGGGCTTGTAGAACAGTGGGTGTGAACAACCAGTTCCTAAAAAAACACACCCCCTTGTCGTCTCCTGCAGATGCAACATAGATGATATTTAGGTAACCCTGCAAAATGTTGACAGGATGTAAATGACAAAATGTCCACATTTTGCAGCCTAGATACACACATGAATTATACCAAAAGCGCAGACCACCCTTTTAACTTTAGTGAGTAGGCACATAAAGAAGAGAAGATCTGGATGAGCATATACTGGCAGGTGGGATATAGGAAAAATAAATATTGTGAGCTAGAGATAGAATAGTACTGTTAACCAGAAATATGTCTAAAGCTCGACACAATATTGTAGTGAGTGTGCTTGATATTGGAAAAATTAAAGTGTAAACCCTTGGATGTAGGTATACTGTCTTTATAGGAGGAAGGAGACATAAAGGTCTCAGTGTGACTTCTGTGTGGAAGCTTAATTAAATTTTTCAGCTGAAAGATATCTTCCCTAGATGCATCAAGAAAATAAGTTGATGCAGTTTACTAGTATACTTTTATTACAAAACCTCCAACTATGGCTAGGTTCACATTTTGAAGGCAAAATGCGGTTACCACATCCAGTTCCAGATGTGGTAATCTCATATCCCTTCAGACTAATTTTGCCCTCCAAGTGTCCCTAAATCCGCATGCGGTAATCGGATTGCTACTTAATGTGGCATCCGGTTGCCGGATACAGTAGACGTTGTGGTAATACAAACGTTCCCCGGCTTCCCAGCATGGTTTTTGTTGTCCGGGAATTAAATCGGTTGAAATCTGATTGTCCTGGATCGGGAAAATCCGGTTTTGTCCAATTTTTGCAAGGGACTACAGGAATCGTCCATGATCCTTTTGGTCCCGCAAACTGAAAACAGATTCACCCGGATCCACCCGGACAGCACAAAACCGGAGCCATAGGAAAAGATTGCGGCAATACTGCCATTCATGTGTGTTGCGGTACCCGATCCGGTTACCGTACCCGGCTCCACTCACATCTGCGGTCTCCAATTGAAATCCAGATATGGATTAGAAACCTGTCCGAAAAACGTTGCTTGCATGATTTTTCCCGCACATCGGAAAATCGGATCCGGGAAACGCAACGCTGTTGAGGCGATCCGGTTTTTGTATTGCTGCCTATGGGTGCGGATCCAGTTTTGAGCATTTTTCATGCTCAAAACCGAATTAGGATATGCAATTGCAACCGCAAATGTGACCCTAGGCTATGTCCAATTCACTGTCCCAATTCTTGGCATTGACACAGAAGAGAGCTTCCTCTCCTGTCTCTTTGTTGGTCACATGCTTGTAGATGGCTGATTAGCTTATTTCATATCCACTCCTCTTATTTGTCTCTGCATTTACTTTGATAGATAAAGGGTCAAGCTTTGTTTGATCTTGAAATGAGTCTGACAACTTATTTTACATCCAAATAGATACTGTAATTACAAATTAAGAAATATTATGCCAAGGACAGGAGGTGAACATTAATAATTTCGAGTGCTCGGCTTTAATAAACATGGTATAGCTATTACTGGTATCAACTTGGTATCTAGAATAAAAAACAATAATAATGTCTGCAGAAGAAGTTTAGAACTAGAAGTCAAAATACAAGGTCGAAAAGAGTTAATAGAACAGAGAATGTAAATGATGTGCACCACTATGGATAGCTAAATCCACCTGTGCCATATACCAAGAGAGAATAAATGTTAAAAAGGAAAAAAGGGTTTATGTAGGCACCAGGATGAAATATCAATAATGCATATCAAGCAAATGAGGCATAAGAAGTTTGATAAAAAACATATACAAAAACTTATAGACACATAACAAAATGGTTACATACATAAAGAAAATGGTTAAATTAAAAGCATTTAAAAAACACATAGAGATGAATGTATTGTGAGAACAGTACTCATGATAAGGCTACAAATAAACCCATTTTTAAGCCACATGGTTGTCCATAAATACAGTGGTTATCTAAACTATATAAGAAGCTGTAATGCGAGCAGAGGAAACCACAGATGTGTGGAGTCTGTAGAAATATGGCAATGTAACAGGATAAGAACACTACTTATGTTAAAAAAAACACCATCTGCACACACTATCCAACAAAGGAAGGGAGGAGACAGGTGGTACAAATATGCAGATATTAAACATTGATGCTTATAAATTCATGCCGGTTATAATCACCATACTGCGGTCCGACATATGACCGAAATGGTTAATCATATACAAAACCAGAGCTCCTGCATGCATAATGAAGTGTAGAAAACACTGTGAACCCATAATAATAATCAGGAAAAACCAGGGCTGAGGGTGAGTAGAGAGTACATGAACCCTATGAGTTACGCCAGGAATGGCTCTGTCAGAAGTACATCTGACCATTATTCCTGTATGTATATATACAGTGCTGGGCAAATTAATTGGGACAAAACATTTTTTAAGTAAAATCGTAAGTTGGTTACCAGTCAGTGATTCAAACCAGTTTTAACTGCATTGAACAGGTGTGAGTGTACAACCTTGAGTAACAAAATGTGGTTTGACTGGTTTTAGTCAGAAAATAACAGCTAGCTGCCCCCTCAGCTTCAGTTGAGAACTTGTTTCTGTGAGGAGTGGTTTAGTGTACCTTTTCTCTCAGTGTGATTCGTGCCTGTAAAAATGGATGTTACTCCACAGAAGAGGTCTAGAATTATTACTCTTAATGAACATACAAGAGAAATCTCCATACAAGTGTGGTTTCATGATGAAGAATTGAAGAATTTATGCAAAAACGTGGTAGAATTTTATTATTAAATATTCAAAAATATGTGTTTTTTTGCTTTGTCCCAAATAATTTGCACAGCACTCTAGTGTAAGCAAAGGGAAAAAGCATGTGTTACAGATTAAGAAGATAATTGCACCTTACTTTGTTTGCATAGTGTGCTAAAGAGGATTTAATTACATAGAGGTGGCACCTTCAAAATTGGTACCAATTAAGGGCCGCTTCACACTGCGGCATGATCCGGTCTGGTTCTGTCCGGGAGGACCCAGACAGCTGCGGACCGCATCAGCACACAGGACTGGGGGGCTATTATGCCCTCCGGTTCTGCGTCCAGCAAACGCAGCTGCAGCCACTGACAGGTCAGGACAGCGGCTGCAGCTGCGTGCGCTGCACACAGGACCGGAGGGCATAAAAGCCCCCAGTCCTGTGTGCTGATCCGGTCCGCAGCTGTCTGGGTCCTCCCGGACAGAACCGGATCATACCGCAGTGTGAAGCGGCCCTTAGTAGACCACTTGTATCAGGAGTGTCCCATGCTGTAAATTTTGCCTCCATTGCACGCTGTGCACATGACACATCTGGAAGCGCTCGATGAAATGCCATGTGTTCCACATGCGGGAAGTGAGGGGAACTGGAAATCCATCGCGAAGGCAAAAGCAATTGAGTTCCAAGAGGAGGAAATGGGTTGTAGCCCATAGAGTCCTCAGGAGTGTTATGCACTTCCCATGAGACATGTCACATGTACAAAGCTCCGCCCATAGGCTGCATAGCACCAGCAGACCAAAAAAAACTTAAAAATAGGCATAGTACTCACCTACAGAGCAGAAATAGGGGCAAGGATAGACACTCATAAATTGTTATTTGCACACAGAAAACCTAGAGCAATTATTATATTGTTATTAACATATATAGCAGCCTAATGGAAACAGGAGCCTGCAAATGTACATAGCTCTGTTTCTAAAAATACAAATGAATCAATTACCGACATATTAGCAATATACATGAATGTGCTTGGGAATCTACAATGAATCAATTACCGTCAAATAAGGATGGGCGAATCTACTCACTACTATTCGGGACTCGCCTGAATAGTAGCGGACTCAGGGGACTCGCTACTCCGCCGAGTTTCCTTAGGAATTACTCGGGGGTAGCGAGTCCCTGTACTTTTGCAGTGTATCTATACAGATACACTACAAAAGTACCCTAAAAGTTAATCTAAGGGGTTAAAAACAATAAACATTCATACTCACCTTCTGTGGGGCCTGTACCTTATGTACCGGGACCGGTACCGAAGACCTCCGGACGTCACAAGACCTCAGATCACCGGGAGAAGATGGGCTGAAGGACCTGTGAGATTTCAGCCAATCAGCATGCGGCAGAGCAGTCACATGGGTTTGTCATGTGGCCGCACTGCCAGCCAATCAGATTGGCCAGATCGCTCATTGCCTAGCAATAGGGGTACCTGTGAGGAGAAACAGGGCCAGCAGCCTAGCTAAAGCGGTAGCAGAGCCACACACACAGCGCAGCAGTGGGAAGTTGAGGACCCGGACAAAGTAGGAGCAACCCGGCCCCGGTACAGACTCCGTGGACAGTACTTGCTGAACAACAACTCCAGTAAAGCCTTGGAAAACTTGAAAACCGTGAGTGTGTGTGATCCTTGTGCTCAAACCCTGCGTACCCTCACAAACTACCATCATCTCTACTAATACCACTATCCTGGAACATCCATAGCACCATCTATAGACTATTACTACCACTGCCTCGGGGAACCCAGCTCTACCTGCGGAGAGCCATTACATCCCCAGCTGCCCAACATCTTCCCCGGAGGTTCTGCAGCAGCGATGGTCACCCTGACCACAACCCGTGGGTGGCGTCACGACAAACAATATCCCCTGTAAATACCCCTTTCTCCTTCGTATCATTGGGGGACACAGGACCATGGGTGTATGCTTTTCTGCCACTAGGAGGCCACGCTAAGTGAAGATTAAAATTGAGCCCTTCTTCCTGCAGTATACACCCGTACGTAGGCGTAGATCTTCATTTTTAGTTTAGTGTCGCAGGAGGCACATGCAGTCTGTAGTTCAGACCACATCTACCATTTTTTACGTGTAATTTTTTATTTTTTATTGACACTATTTCATTCTCTATTTTTACTACTGCTCTCCTAAGAGCATTGGGACCTGAGGGCAGCGCATCACTCAGGGACGACGGATCCTCATAAAGGACCCCGCTCTCCCAGCCCAGAGCCAGCAACAGCCACGGGTCATAACTGCATCCCCCTGCACGACAGAGGGATGCACAGACCAGCAGCACTCACAGGGCATGATGCATCCCCCTGCTGGACAGAGGGATCCACACACCACATGGACAGCTCTCACCTCCTCCAACAAAGGAGCAGGTGATTGAGCCCAAGCAGCCAGCACACACACTCTGCGCACCGATCCATCCCTAAGGGATATGGTGCAGCAGTGGCTGCAGTGTCTGCACCCACTCGGGCCACCACCTCAGGCACCACAGCCAGGCTCCCCTCCTCCCTACCGCGGCGGCCCCAGGTCGAGACACGCACCGCTGGTAAGTCTGGGGTGCGCACCCATGGCAGGGAGCTGGGGCACCATACCCCTGCATCGCGTGCTACCAGACACCACCGCGGGCACCCTGGGCCGCTCCCGGGAGCCTCAGATACTTTAGGCCTCGGTCTGGGCCTACCGCTAAATGCTGCCCATGGCCCCAGCTCATTGGCCACGCGCGCATCAACACCCCACCTTGTAGAGGCGGGCGCGATGATGCGGACAGCCGCTCCACCATTGGCCAAGCAGCCCATCACTCATGATCAGGCCCCCACCTCATTGGCCGAGCATTACATCACAGCCCCGCGTCATAGGGGCGGGTGCAAGGGCAAGGCCCCAACTCCACACTACAAGTGGCTGCTGAGCATGTCGCTCAAGGCCAAAACACAGCCCACTGGATAGGGACACAGCCCCAATCACACCCCCAAGACCGGCGCGAATTTCCAAACAAAGCAGCTACAGCTGCACAAATGCACAGCCCTCAGGTAATAAACCAGGGCTAATACCTGCCTACCTCTCCCCTGGCCCAACTAAAGTAGGGTGGACTTAGCCCCCTAACAAGGGAGGCTGCACAAAGCCCACATACCACCCAGGGACACATTCACGTCACAATCCCTTTGTTCCAGTGATTCTGCAAGACAGACACCTCAGCACCTCACGGACAATACAACAGGGGACACAGGATCCGAGTAAGCTCCATTTGGGAACCTCTTTCCTGCAGATTTGCACCCCTGTCCAGCGGCAGCTTACCTGCCCTCATAACAAACCACTTAGTACACTGCAGTGCTATTTCTAACAGTAATCGGGTACACAATGGCAGATCCCAAACCGTCCAAAGAAAAAAGCAAAAACAACGCAGGGAACAAGGCATCCTGCACCAGTTGCCAGATCCTGCTCCCACGCAAACATGCATCCCAATGGTGCAAGGACTGTGAACCTGAATGTCCCACTGAGATTACCACTGACGCAGGTCCCAGTACGTCTGATGTCCCTCCATGGGGTATGACACTGTCGTGACAGCTAGACTCAATAGTCCAAATATTGCAGTCCCGTCACGACCCTTACACAGCCTATGACCACAAAGATCACTGCTCCCACCCCATTCCCAGACTACGGCACCCCCACCCTCTAGGAGACAGACTAGTACTAGCCCGAAGTAACAGGTCCTGCTCCCCTTCACCTGGTCGCTCCGAATCATGCTCCGAGGGCGAACTGTCAGAACCAGATGCACCCTACGAGAATGACACCATGGAAACCCAGGAATTGGTTAACAGCCTCATTGAAGCTGTTAACAGGACAATGAACATTAAAGATGAGCGCACCACCACACCAGAGCGCAATTTCTCATTCACAAAGGCTAAACGCCCTCGCCGTGTTTTTTCTAACCACGAGGAGTTTAACGACATAGTCCAATGACACTGGGACCGGCCTGACAAACTCTTTGCAGGCCGGAAGGCCATCAAAGCCAAGTATCCCTTTGCCCCAGACCAGCACAAAAAATGGGCTGAGTCACCAGCCATGGACCCCCCAGTGTCGCGCCTAGCTAACAAGACCTTGCTTATTTTCTCTGAAAGTTCATCTATCAGGGATTGCATTTTTTTATGAGTTTTTATGAGTTTTTTCTATGTTTTTAAGTCCATTCGGTGAATGATGTAATACAACTCAGACATGTCGAAAAAGGCATGTGGTTAGGACTGGTAAGCGTGAGGGCCCTTGAACGTGGGTTACCGGCTTACGTATTTCGGCCAAAATACCCACAAACACCTCACATTTTCATCTTTAGTGTTTTATTGCATTTTTTTATCTGCAGTGTGAGGCTGAGCCCTCTGGGGGGCGTCTGTCATTTTGTGAGGCATGTAATCAGTGCGGAGCAGCCCGTCTGATCTAATAGAAGGGCGTGACCAATAGGCTGCTCTGACACTATGCCTTGCATGCACCGTGAATGGCAGAGCCCTATGGTAACCTCGTGTCTTTAAATGCCACCAGTCACCTCCCTGACAGCATGGCCGGACGCTGGTGCCACAACCGCCCCCACTGTGGGTTGCAGGTGATTGAGTACCGGCATATAGACACCTGTGTTGCCTCTCAGAGGAGCTGGCAGCCGCTGCTAAGTGCAATGGGTATTTACCTGGCAATTTTTGGTGAGTTTTTTCTATGTTTTTAAGTCCATTCGATGAATGACATTAAAAAAATACCACAGCAAAGATTTTAGATGATTAAAAATCCTACCAATCGATCATGTCCCCGAAATTCAAAATAACAGGAGGGATGCTCTACATAAAAAAGAACAATTTTGAATCTATAGATTAGACACCTTGAAACCCAAAGGTTTAAATCTGTTAAGTGAAATAATTTGAATGTTGAGAGATTTGGAATCTGCACATGATCCACACATTCGCTTTGGCTCCTTATATGATGTGGCTTTTGTTTCATTGTGGTCTTAATTATACGGTTGTGGCCAAAAGTATTGACACCCCTGCAATTCTGTCAGATAATACTCAGTTTCTTCCTGTAAATGATTGCAATCACAAATTCTTTGGTATTATTATCTTCATTTGATTTGTTTTAAATGAAAAAACACAAAAGAGAATGAAGCAAAAAGCAAAACATTGATCATTTCACACAAAACTCCAAAAATGGGCCAGACAAAAGTATTGGCACCCTCAGCCTATTACTTGGTTGCACAACCTTTAGCCAAAATAACTGCGATTAAGCGCTTCCGGTAACCATCAATGAGTTTCTGACAATGCTCTGCTGGAATTTTAGACCATTCTTCTTTTGCAAACTGCTCCAGGTCCCTGATATTTGAAGGGTGCCTTCTCCAACTACCATTTTTAGACCTCTCCACAGGTGTTCTATGGAATTCAGGTCTGGACTCATTGCTGGCCACCTTAGAAGTCTCCAGTGCTTTCTCTCAAACCATTTTCTAGTGCTTTTTGAAATGTGTTTTGGGTCATCGTCCTGCTGGAAGACCCATGACCTCTGAGGGCCACTCAGCTTTCTCACACTGGGCCCTACATTATGCTGCAAAATTTATTGGTAGTCTTCAGACTTCATAATGCCATGCACACAGTCAAGCAGTCCAGTGCCAAAGGCAGCAAAGCAACCCCAAAACATCAGGGAACCTCCGCCATGTTTGACTGTAGAGACCGTGTTCTTTTCTTTGAATGCCTCTTTTTTTCTCCTGTAAACTCTATGTTGAAGCCTTTACCCAAAAAGCTCTACTTTTGTCTCATTTGACCCGAGAATATTCTTCCAAAACGTTTTAGGCTTTCTCAGGAAAGTTTTGGCAAACTCCAGCCTGGCTTTTTTATATCTCAGGGTAAGAAGTGGGGTCTTCCTGGGTATCCTACCATACAGTCCCTTTTCATTCAGACGTTGACGGATAGTACGGGTTGACACTGTTGTACCCTCGGACTGCAGGGCAGCTTGAACTTGTTTGGATGTTAGTCGAGGTTCTTTACCCACCATCTGCACAATCTTGCGTTGAAATCTCTTGTCAATTTTTTTTTTCTGTCCACATCTAGGGAGGTTAGCCACAGTGCCGTGGGCTTTAAACTTCTTGATGACACTGCGCACGGTAGACACAGGAAAATTCAGGTCTTTGGAGATGGACTTGTAGCCTTGAGATTGCTCATTCTTCGTCACAATTTGGTTTCTCAAGTCCTCAGATAGTTCTTTGGTCTTCTTTCTTTTCTCCATGCTCAATGTGGTACACACAAGGACACAGGACAGAGATTGAGTCAACTTTAATCCATGTCACATGGCTGCAAGTGTGATTTAGTTATTGCCAACACCTGATAGGTGCCACAGGTAAGTTACAGGTGCTGTTAACTACACAAATTAGAGAAGCATCACATGATTTTTCTAACAGTGCCAATACTTTTGTCCACCCCCCTTTTTATGTTTGGTGTGGAAGTATATCCAATTTGGCTTTAGGACAATTCTTTTTGTGTTTTTTCATTGAAGACAAATTAAATGAAGATAACAATACCAAAGAACTTGAGATTGCAATCATTTTCAGGGAGAAACTGAGTATTATCTTACAGAATTGCAGGGGTGGCAATACTTTTGGCCACACCTGTATATACATCTAATATAATAAGCTGAATGTGTGTATGTGTGTATGTGTGTATATCCGGGATTGGCATCTACACCGTCGCAACTACAGCTACAAAAATTTGCACAGTCACACGTCTGGACCCCGGGAGCATCATAGGCTATGTTGTGAGGTGAAATTTTAACCCTGCACGTTCTAGTTCACCAAACAATTTTGCCCCTATCTACATAATGGGGAAAACGTGAATGGAAAAGTGTTGGAGGAAAATCGACAGATGTCAGCTATAGAGACAAAATTTTGCACAGTCACACGTCTGGACCCCAGGAGCGTCATAGGCTATATTGTGAGGTGAAATTTTAACCCCGTGCATTCCAATTCACCAAACAATTTTGCCCCTATCTATATAATGGGGAAAAAGTGACAGTTACCAGTTGACAGTTGTGAATGAGAGGGGCTTAATGAAAGCACCAAAGACTAACAGCACATACCAGCATATAGTCACTAAGATGGGGCCCCAACATGAGATATTCACCACACACGGGGACATGTATACACACCACATGCACACAAAGAGTAACAGCAAGTGTATAGTCGCTAAAGTGCAGCACCAACATTGGATACTCACCATGCACCCGAACAAACACACACACACCACAAAGAGACACACACAACACAGAGACACACACCTCCCCCAAGGGGGGACACACACACTCTATAGCGACACATGCACTCACCCCACAGGGACACACACACACCACAAAGAGACACACATAACACAGACACACACACACCACACAGACCCCCCCCACAGGGACACACACACATACACTCCCTATAGGGACACATGCACTCACCCCACAGGGACACACACACACCACAAAGAGACACACACAACAGAGACACACACCACACAGACTCCCCCCCCCACAGGGACACACACATCTACACCCCAGGGACACACACACCACACAGACAAACACAGATGTGCACAAATCACCTCACACAACTCGCCTCATACGTGTGCTATCTTTATTTTCCAAACATAAACATCTGATTAAAAACAGCCAATGTGCAACACATGTGCATTTAGGGAATTAAGGCAGATGTCAGTCACATGAGTCGTCTATTATGTGTATGTGTGAGGTAACATATACTGCCCGGCCAGGGGGAGGGATTACTGTTGGCTGGAGATTTATTAGGCTGCCTATAGCAATCAATCACAGCTCAGCTTCTATTTTCCTATAGGTCATTAATATGACATTCAAATTCAATGTTGTTATAGCTAACAGCAGTTATTTATTAACCCGGGCGTAGCCGGGTACTACAGCTATCTAATATATAAAGCTGAATGTGTGTATGTGTGTATGTGTGTGTGTATATCCGGGATTGGCATCTACACCGTCGCAGCTACAGCCGCAAAATTTTGCAGAGTCACACGTCTGGACCCCGAGAGCGTCATAGGCTATGTTGTGAGGCGAAATTTTAACGCTGCGCGTTCCAGTTCGCCAAACAATTTTGCCCCTATCTACATAATGGGAAAAAAGGGAAAGGAAACGTGTGGGAGGAAAATCGACAGCTGTCAGCTATAGAGACAAAATTTTACACAGTCACACGTCTGGACCCCGGGAGCGTCATAGGCTATGTTGTGAGGCGAAATTTTAACCCCGCATATTCCAATTCACCAAACAATTTTGCCCCTATCTACATAATGGGGAAAAAGTGACAGTTACCAGTTGACAGTTGTGAATGAGAGGGGCTTAATGATAGCACCAAAGACTAACAGCACATACCAGCATATAGTCACTAAGGTGGGGCCCCAACATGAGATATTCACCACACACAGGGACATGCATATACACCACACGCACACAAAGAGTAACAGCAAGTGTATAGTCGCTAAAGTGCAGCACCAACATTGGATACTCACCACGCACCTGAACAAACACACACCACAAAGAGACACACACAACACAGAGACACACACACACCCCCAAGGGGACACACACACACTCTATAGCGACACATGCACTCACCCCACAGGGACACACACACCACAAAGAGACACACATAACACAGACACACACCACACAGACCCCCCCACAGGAACACACACACATAGCCACCCTATAGGCACACATGCACTCACCCCACAGGGACACACACACCACAAAGGGACACAGACAACACAGACACACACACCCCACACAGACACCCCCCCACAGGGACATGCACATACACACCCTATAGGGACACATGCACTCACCCCACAGGGACACACACACCACAAAGAGACACACACAACACAGATACACACACACCACAGACCCCCACACAGGGGCACACACACATACACACCCTATAGGGACACATGCACTCACCCCACAGGGACACACACACACGCACCACAAAGAGACACACACAACAGAGACACACACCACACAGACCCCCCCACAGGGACACACACATACACACCCTATAGGGGCACATGCACTCACCCCACAGGGACACACACAACCACAAAGAGACACACACAACAGAGACACATACCACACAGACCCCATCCCACAGGGACACACACATACACACCCCAGGGACACACACACCACACAGACAAACACAGATGTGCACAAATCACCTCACACAACTCGCCTCATACTATCTTGTGTGCTATCTTTATTTTCCAAACATAAACATCTGATTAAAAGCAGCCAATGTGCAACACATGTGCCATATAGGGAATTAAGGCAGATGAGCTGTATATTATGTGTATGTGTGAGGTAACATATACTGCCCGGCCAGGGGGAGGGTTTACTGTTGGCTGGAGATTTATTAGGCTGCCTATAGCAATCAATCACAGCTCAGCTTCTATTTTCCTACAGGTCATTAATATGACTGTCACGATTAGCTTAGTCAGGACCTGCAGCTCTCTGGCCCCCCTTAGTCTGCTGGCCAAATCCGGTATTGCCAGAGGATAAGAGAGGAGCCCAGCTGCCCTAATTTATGTTGTCTACTGCGGCACGTGATGTGACCGGATGTATATATACCACCAGTTCCTGCTAGGAACGTATATATACCTCGATCCAGTCACCCTCAGGCCCACAATATCACATAAATACAAAACGTTATGCTGCCACCACCGATCTCTATCAGGTGGATTGGTTACCTGTACGATAGCGTAAAAAAAGAGCAGGGAGGTCGTGAGAGCTCGTTCATAGGACAAGGAGATCGAGACTAGTAAATTAGAATAGTTTACTCCGAAGATGGCAGTGATTATAAAAGATTTACAGAATATTATATAAGAGACAATATACAATGTATGAATAAACAGTTATAAAAAATAAAAGGAATAAAGTAAGAAAAGTTTCAGACCTAGGTACGCTTGGTACTTAGTTTCTTGGAGGAGGCCCCTCTCCTGGATGGCATGATTCTGTCGTACAGTTAGCTGGTCTGGACTGTCAGGCCTCTGGACTCCTGGAGCAGAATGACCCAAAAATGTCCTCTTTGCTTTTATTAACCAGGGGAAATCTGTGACCCCCCCCTCTGCAGAGGACCATCCCAGCGGGGAGGGATCACTCTGAGACCTCCTATCTCACCATGCTTAATAAATCCCCATCCTTCATATCTGTGGATGGGGCAGTCTCACAATTATGATTTATAACTCATATTTCAGGTCAGGTGATTCTGAGAAGTTTGATACCAAATATGACTTGCTTGTCATATTTAGAATGGCAGCAATCCATTCCCAGGTTCCAGAATGTGGTACAACTGTACAAAACACATCATGGAATGCGCAACGCGATAAGTCATCTAAAAATGTGAATTCTGTGTTTGTAGCATGAACGGGTCGTCTTAAATTCAATATTGAAAACACGGTGAATTTAGACAAAAGATTTTCTTTAGAGATGGACAAACTGGTTTAGACTGGAGTCCATCTCTACTCCCTTGAAAGTTATTTATTGGGGTCGTAAATATTTTAGCTGGGGGGATGCATGGAGAGAATCTCTGTATGCTGCACACAAACCAGCTAAACGAGAGGAGGGATGAGGGAGTTAGATCTGTCTCTGCAGAAAAAATCATGAGCAATATTCATTTTCATGACACCTCCCCTCTTTTCGATGACGCTATGGAGGAAGAACCTCTCGGTACTCCTCCAAGCGTGTCCATGTGGGCTCTCCCCGCCGGGATAACCCATCGGCATTGCCATGCTCGCTGCCTTTTCGGTGCTGTACGGTAAAGTCGTACTGCTGGAGCGTGAGGCTCCAGCGTAGCAACCTCCCGTTGGTACCGGACAGGGAGTTCAGCCAGCTCAGGGGGTTGTGGTCAGTCACGACAGTGAAAGGGCGCCCGTACAGGTAGGGCTGTAAGCGTTGCAGAGCCCATACAATGGCCAGACACTCTTTCTCTATCGTGGAATAGGCCACTTCCCTCGGGAGGAGCTTTCGGCTGAGGTACAGCACTGGGTGCTCTTGGTTCCTTGAGTCGACCTGGCTGAGCACAGCTCCGAGGCCAAACTCACTAGCATCAGTCTGTACTAGGAATGGCTGCTTGCCGTCAATCGCCCTCAACACAGGGGAACTGCTCAGGGCCGTCTTCAGAGCCTGGAAGGCGACCTCGCAGGCCTCGGTCCAATCGACTGCATGGGGTAGGTTTTTCTTGGTGAGGTCTGTGAGAGGCTTCGCAAGGCTACTATAGTTTGGCACAAAGCGCCTATAGTACCCTGCAGTGCCCAAGAAGGACAGCACCTGCTTTTTGGTCCTGGGGGTGGACCAGGACACTATAGCGTCCACTTTCCCGGGCTCTGGTTTCAGCGTGCCCCGCCTACCTGGTGCCCCAGGTAGTGGACCTCGTTCATGCCCATCTGGCACTTTCCTGGCTTAATGGTCAAGCCTGCCTGGCGGATGCGCCCGAGCACCTGCCGCAGATGCTTGAGGTGATCCCCCCAGGTGGGACTGAAGACGGCAATGTCATCCAGGTACGCCACAGCGTACCTCTCCAGTCCCAGGAGCAGGGAGTTAACCATTCTCTGGAAAGTGGCCGGGGCATTTTTCATGCCGAATGGCATGACCGTGGATTCGTACAATCCAAAGGGGGTGATAAAGGCTGACCTCTCCTGGGCCTGAGGGCTCAAGGGGATCTGCCAACATCCCCGACTCAGATCCATAATGGAGAAATAGCTTGCACTAGCTAACCGCTCCAGCAACTCCTCAATGCGTGGCATTGGTTGTGCATCGGAGGCCGTGATAGCGTTGAGCCCCCTGTAGTCCACACAGAATCGGGTGGTCCGGTCCTTCTTTGGCACCAGGACTACAGGTGAGGCCCACGAGCTCTTGGACTGTGTAATCACTCCCAACTTCAGCATCTCATCGATCTCCTGGCGCATGACGTGCTGCACCTCGTCAGAGATTCGATAGGCTGTCCGCCGGAGTGGGGCATGATTACCGGTGTCCACCTCATGGACCGCCACCGCCGTCCTTCCAGGCATGTTGGTGAACATGACTTGGAAGGATTCCAACACCGCTCGCATCTGAGACCACTGGCTTGTGGATAGCAAGGTGCTTATCTCCACATCCTCAATGGACCCGCTGGCCTTCGCTTGGGCCAACATGTCCAGGAGGGGATCTTTCTCCCCCTCCTCGGGCAGGTTGCAGACCGGTAGGACACAGGGCCCACGTTCTTGATGAGCCTTCATCATGTTGACGTGAAAGGCCTTCCGCCTACCCCGCTCGGGGTTGAGGGTGACCACGTAGGTGACTGAGTTGAGCTGTTGGTGAACGACGTAAGGGCCTTCCCAGGCTGCCTGAAGCTTGTCCTTTGGTACGGGGACCAGCACCCACACCATCTGACCCACCTGGTAGGTCCGCTCGCGGGCGTTCTGGTCGTACCAATGCTTCTGGTCAGCCTGGGCTTGCGCCATGTTGACATGCACCAACTGCGTCAAGGTCTGCATTTTGTCACGGAAACGCATGACATACTCCACGATGGACACTCCTGGGGTGCTCTGCTTCTCTTCCCAGGTTTCTCTTACTAAACCAAGGGGTCCCCGGACTCGTCTGCCATACAGGAGCTCGAAGGGAGAGAACCCTGTCGAGGCCTGTGGGACCTCTCGGTAAGCAAATAGCAGGTGTGGGAGGTAACGTTCCCAGTCGCGTCCCTGGGACTCAACCAGCATTTTCAACATCTGTTTGAGGGTAGCATTGAAGCGTTCGCACAAACCATTGGTTTGAGGATGATATGCACTTGATACCAGATGCTGCACCTGCATTTTCTTACAGAGGGCCTTCATTATGCCGGACATGAACTGGGTCCCCTGGTCGGTAAGCATCTCCCTGGGAAATCTAACTCGGGAAAAGATGGCCAACAGGGCATCCGCCACCTTATCTGCCCTAATTGAAGACAGAGCTACTGCCTCTGGATACCGGGTAGCAAAGTCTACCACAGTAAGGATGTATTTCTTTCCAGAATGGCTGGGTATGGGCAGTGGTCCCACAATATCCAAAGCAATCCGCTGGAAAGGCTCCTCTATCACTGGCAAAGAGTTCAGGGGTGCTTTAGGAGCCGGCCCTGATTTTCCCACTCTTTGACACGTGATACAGGAGCTGCAGTAGTTTTTCACATCTGTCCCCATTTTGGGCCAATAGAAGTGGTGAGACAACCGGGCCTTGGTTTTCCTAACCCCCAAGTGTCCAACAAGGGGAATCTCATGGGCAATCCGCAACAACTCATCCCTGAATTGGTAGGGAACGACCAGCTGTCGTTCTCTAGGCCAATCCTGTTGGGGTGTATTGGGCACTGTCTCCCGATACAACCTTCCTTGGTCCCAGAATACCCTCTCCTTATCCGTCTCGGAGGGGGGCTTACTGGCGAGGATCCTTAACGTCTCTAGGCTAGCATCTGTATGCAGAGCTGCCTGAAACTCCTGGCTGGAGGCAGCCAGGAGGGACTTTAAGGCCACATCCTCCTCGGGACTCTCTGGGACCTGCTCTGGGTCCGAAACCGGTTCGGTTATTCCTCTGGCTGAGGAGGGTCCAGAAGTCAGGGGGTTCCTGGCGTTCTGGGCACTCTGACTGCGGGTGACGGCAGCTATGTAGGCCGTCTCCCCGGGGAATAACACCGTCCCATCAGCCTGCCTGGCTGTGGGTACTACTTCCCCATCCTCCCCTGTTACCTCAGGAGCAGTGCTCATCATGGGGCAGCTACCATCAGCCAGGTCACCGTCTGTGGTGACACTGATCAGCTGCATGGCCCCCCCTGCTTCATGGGCCCTGGGCTCTTCCCATCACCCTTAGCACTAACGCTTGCTCCTGTTAGGGGATCCTCAGCAATATCACCCCGCAGAGTGACATGGCTGAGTTCTCCTGTACCTCCTGATACATTGTCATCATCATCATCATCAACATCATCAACATCATCAGTTAAAGCATTGACATTCCCATCATTAGCATTAACCTTACCAACCATATCAGATCGGGGAGGGGAGTCAGGGACATAATAAGCAAACATTTTTCCCAAATCAGTCCCCAGTAAAACATTTGTGGGCAAGTTTTCGGACACCCCCACTTCCTTCACCCCACTCCCCGCACCCCAATCAATGAAAACCCGGGCCATTGGCAGGGGACAGCGGACGCCCCCAATCCCGGTGACAGTCAGGGTTTTTCCTGGGATCAACTCTTCGGTGGACACCAGTTCAGGTCGGATGAGGGTTCGTTCGGCCCCAGTGTCCTTGAGGCCCACAGTGACAGTGTCCCCCACAGTGACAGGCTGCAAATTTTCACAGGCCCTCCCAACCGACCCACCCACAAAAAAAACTGATGCCTTCTGCCCTGGAGCCTTGGGTGGTAGATTCTTCCTCTGCTTCTCTGGGCAAGTGGCACTGAGATGACCGGTCTGGTTGCAGAAGTAACACTTGCGGAGATCGGCTACCGGCCGAGTGGGGTTGGCAGGGGGGCCAAGGCCTCCAGAAGGTCGGCTGGCTGGGGTAGGAGTGATGTTGGATGGCTTACCCCCCTTCCAGCTGGTGATGATCTGCTTCCGTCCCTCTGGTCTCCGGTTGGCCTCGTAGGTGTCTGCGATCTGCGCTGCTTTGTTCGCATCTGGTGGCTCCCGATCCATCACGAACTGTCGCACCTCAGTGGGGCAAAGATCTTTTCACCATCAAATCCTTTAGCTGTTCAAAGGTGGTCACTTCCAGTCCTTGAATCCACTGCTCGAAGTTGGTTCTGAGCCCATGGACCACATCACTATAGCTGTCGTGTGGTCCACGCTGGAGGTTCCGGAACTTTCTGCGGTACACCTCAGGAGTCAGCTGGAACCTCTGGATTAGAGCCTTCTTGATGGCCTCATAGTTCCCATCTAGTTCTCGAGGAAGAGCCACAAACGCCTCTAGCGCTTTGTCTCTCAACTCTGCAATGAGGTACGGGGCATACTGGTCACGTGGCAGCTGGTACTGTAAGCAAGCCTTCTCAAACCCCCTCAGGAAAATGTCCAGGTCACCTTTGTCATCCAGCACAGGGAAATGCTTTGGATTCGGCTTGAAGGTGGTTGAACTGGTCGATTCAGAGTTCAGTGGGGTAGATGACTGCCTTTCCAGCTGGGCCATCCGCAGGTCGTGCTCTCTCTGAGCTTGGGCCTCAGCCCGTCGCTCTGCAGCCTCTCGCTCGGCTCGCCGCTCGGCTCTCTCAGCCTCCTCGTATTGCTGAATGAGCTGCAGGCGTCCTTGGGAATCCTCAGCGGGATATTGCTGTAAAGCCAGTTGCAGATAGGGGTCCATGCTGACCTGGTCACTGATGCAGCGTGCGTCTACAGGTGGGACCCCTGCAGGAACACCTTCTAGGACTTGGCTTACATCCACAGATGGGGCCTCAGCAGCAACACCGTCCATGCTCTGACTGACCTCTGCAGCCGGACGCTGTGCATCAGCACTGACATGGCTTTGGCTGGCCTCTCCATTCTCTGGGCTCTGGTGACGGGCTTCCTCCACATCCAATTGCAGCAGCATCTGCTCCATCTGCTTCTTGGTTCTGCCGGAGGGGTCTATATTCCTGTATTTGCACAGGCAGGCGAGAGCATCCTTGTTATAGTCTTTATACCAGCTTTTCACTGCTGTGGCCATGATTCCAAATCAAAAGATAGAATAGAAAAAACAAAGAGGGGGGGGGGGGTAACTGCTACACACACAGTATTGTCTCAGATCTAATAACCACTGAGTTCGATCTTCAAAACTTTGTGCAGAGTTCTTGTAAGAACTGTGCAAGTTTTTAGTGAGAGGAATGATTTCTCAAACCAGATCACTAATGTCCTATGATCCCACCGCTCTGCCACCAATTGTCACGATTAGCTTAGTCAGGACCTGCAGCTCTCTGGCGCCCCCTTAGTCTGCTGGCCAAATCCGGTATTGCCAGAGGATAAGAGAGGAGCCCAGCTGCCCTAATTTATGTTGTCTACTGCGGCACGTGATGTGACCGAATGTATATATACCACCAGTTCCTGCTAGGAACGTATATATACCTCGATCCAGTCACCCTCAGGCCCACAATATCACATAAATACAAAACGTTATGCTGCCACCACCGATCTCTATCAGGTGGATCGGTAACCTGTACGATAGCGTAAAAAAAGAGCAGGGAGGTCGTGAGAGCTCTTTCATAGGACAAGGAGATCGAGACTAGTAAATTAGAATAGTTTACTCCGAAGATGGCAGTGATTATAAAAGATTTACAGTATATTATATAAGAGACAATATACAATGTATGAATAAACAGTTATAAAAAATAAAAGGAATAAAGTAAGAAAAGTTTCAGACCTAGGTACGCTTGGTACTTAGTTTCTTGGAGGAGGCCCCTCTCCTGGATGGTATGATTCTGTCGTACAGTTAGCTGGTCTGGACTGTCAGGCCTCTGGACTCCTGGAGCAGAATGACCCAAAAATGTCCTCTTTGCTTTTATTAACCAGGGGAAATCTGTGACCCCCCTCTGCAGAGGACCATCCCAGTGGGGAGGGATCACTCTGAGACCTCCTATCTCACCATGCTTAATAAATCCCCATCCTTCATATCTGTGGATGGGGCAGTCTCACAATTATGATTTATAACTCATATTTCAGGTCAGGTGATTCTGAGAAGTTTGATACCAAATATGACTTGCTTGTCATATTTAGAATGGCAGCAAATCCATTCCCAGATTCCAGAATGTGGTACAACTGTACAAAACACATCATGGAATGCGCAACGCGATAAGTCATCTAAAAATGTGAATTCTGTGTTTGTAGCATGAACGGGTCGTCTTAAATTCAATATTGAAAACACGGTGAATTTAGACAAAAGATTTTCATTAGAGATGGACAAACTGGTTTAGACTGGTGTCCATCTCTACTCCCTTGAAAGTTATTTATTGGGGTCGTAAATATTTTAGCTGGGGGGATGCATGGAGAGAATCTCTGTATGCTGCACACAAACCAGCTAAACGGGAGGAGGGATGAGGGAGTTAGATCTGTCTCTGCAGAAAAAATCATGAGCAATATTCATTTTCATGACAATGACATATTCAAATTCTATTTTGTTATAGCTAACAGCAGTTATTTATTATCCCGGGCGTAGCCGGGTACTACAGCTTGTACATATATATATATATATGTTTGTTTGTTTTTTTTAATGTAGAAGGAAAACCGGGCACTGACCTTATGTTGCTGCAGTTGAAATTGTGGCACAGATCCAGGTCCAGCGTTGCTCAGCCGTAGGACATTTTTATCCATAAAGAAAGAAGAAGGCGGCACTCATTGGACCGGTGACGACAGGTTTCTTTATTCCAGTCGCGGTATTACATCAGGTGGAGGGTGCGGGGAGGGAGGTGCTGGGATGACGGAGCCCATTTCTAGTAGTGCTTACTCTTCAACAAAGAAACCTGCCTTCACCGGTCCAATGAGTGCCGCCTTCTTCTTTCTTTATGGATATATATATATGTATGTGCTATCAATGTACCCATATTGTAGGTTATTTGGATACATAATGAATAATTCCCCTTTTCTTGGTAACTGTTATTTGACGGTATTTGATTAATTGTAGATTCCCAAGCACATTCATGTATATTGCTAATATGCCGGTAATTGATTAATTTGTATTTTTAGAAACAGAACTATGTGCACTACCAATTAGGCCAGTTTCACACCATGGTAGGTCTGTGGTTGTCTGGTGTAAATCTGACATCCCCAGACCCAATTTTGACATAATGCAGCCCTATGGGGCCCGATGTAGTCAGATGGCAGCTATGTGCCATCCAGTTTTCATCTGTCCTGGAGGATCCGGGAGAATTTGGATTATTCTCCTTGCAAGCAACGTTTTTGTGTCCAGAGCAAAAATTTGCCGAAATCGGATCCTTTTGGATCCGGGGCGATCCGGTGCTCCCTAATATGGAGGACTATGGCGCCGGATCGCCCCGGATCCAACAAAAAAATCGGATCCAGGAGCCAGGTGCTGGAGTTTAGCAGCAAGCGCTGCTAAACTTCAGCACCACGACCTGTCACCTGCAGAGATTTCAGGACCGCGGCTAGCTCCCCGCTAGCCACAATCTTGAAATTTCAGTATCCGGCTGCAAACCGGATTGGAGGGCATACTTGCCCTCCGGTTCTGTTTCACAATCAGAATTGGGTCTGGGGCTGTCCATTGTAAATGGATCGGATCTCTGCCGTAGTGTGAAGCCAGCCTTAAAAATAAGATTATATATTATTCCATATATATTCAGAAGGTCTCTATAGTGTGATGCCATCTTCAACATGCTAGATGAATGAATAATAGCACTAAATGGAAAATTCACAGGGAATCACAATAAATTCCCTATATAGTGGCCATCTAATAACACCCTCAGAATAAATTAATAAACATATAAAATAATAAATATATAAAAATAAATAAATAAAATACATAAATAACAGACCTTGATTGTGGTTGGTTCAAGTACCTTGTATGGCACTAACTTGGTTTTTTAATTCTTATTTATTTTTTATTATATCATACAACAAACTTTAATTATCATATTTAAGTTCTGGTATTTTTAATGTATATGAAATGTTTTAAATGTATACTCTTTTTAGTGTACTCTTTTTAATGCATTTTGGTTTGATGACTGCTAGCAAGGATTAAAATACAGTGGCTCAAATTCCACCCTGACGTAACAGCACACTCCCACTGACATCATGATCATGTGATTGATTGGTTATTTTGATGTTGAGTCTATATATATATATATATATATATATATATATATATATACACAGTGCCTACAAGTAGTATTCAACCCCCTGCAGATTTAGGTGGTTTGATAAGATGCAAATACGTTAGAGCCTTCAAACTGCAAACGAGAGTAGGATTTATTAACAGAAGCATAAATCTTACAAACCAAAAAGTTATGTTGCTCAGTTGAATTTTAATAAATTTTAAACATAAAAGTGTGGGTCAATTATTATTCAACCCCTCAAACCACCAGCATTCTGTTTGGTCCCCCTAAAGTATTAAGAAGTAGTTCAGGCACAAAGAACAATGAGCTTCACATGTGTGGATTAATTATCTCTTTTGCCAGCCTTTTCTGACTATTTAAGACCCTCCCCAAACTTGTGAACAGCACTCATACATGGTCAACATGGGAAAGACAAAGGAGCATTCCAAGGCCATCAAAGACAAGATCGTGGAGGGTCACAAGGCTGGCAAGGGGTACAAAACCCTTTCCAAGGGTTGGGCCTACCTGTCTCCACTGTTGGGAGCATCATTCGGAAGTGGAAGGCTTATGGAACTACTGTTAGCCTTCCACGGCCTGGACAGCCTTTGAAAGTTTCCTCCCGTGCCGAGGCCAGGCTTGTCCGAAGAGTCAAGGCTAACCCAAGGACAACAAGGAAGGAGCTCCGGGAAGATCTCATGGCAGTGGGGACATTGGTTTCAGTCAATACCATAAGTAACATACTCCACCGCAATGGTCTCCGTTCCAGACAAGCCCGTAAGGTACCTTTACTTTCAAAGCGTCATGTCAAGGCTTGTCTACAGTTTGCTCATGATCACTTGGAGGATTCAGAGACAGACTGGTTCAAGGTTCTATGGTCTGATGAGACCAAGATCGAGATCTTTGGTGCCAACCACACACGTGACATTTGGAGACTGGATGGCACTGCATACGACCCCAAGAATACCATCCCTACAGTCAAGCATGGTGGTGGCAGCATCCTCCTGTGGGGCTGTTTCTCAGCCAAGGGGCCTGGCCATCTGGTCCGCATTTATGGGAAGATGGATAGCACGGTCTACCTGGAGATTTTGGCCAAGAACCTCCGTTCCTCCATCAAGGATCTTAAGATGAGTCGTAATTTCATCTTCCAACAATACAACGACCCAAAGCACACAGCCAAGAAAACCAAGGCCTGGTTCAAGAGGGAAAAAATCAAGGTGATGGAGCGGCCTAGTCAGTGTCCTGACCTTAACCCAATTGAAAACTTGTGGAAGGAGCTCAAGATTAAAGTCCATATGAGACACCCAAAGAACCTAGATAACTTGGAGAAGATCTGCATGGAGGAGTGGGCCAAGATAACTCCAGAGACCTGTGCCGGCCTGATCAGGTCTTATAAAAGACGATTATTAGCTGTAATTGCAAACAAGGGTTATTCCACAAAATATTAAACCTAGGAGTTGAATAATAATTGACCCACACTTTTATGTTTAAAATTTATAAAAATTCAACTGAGCAACATAACTTTTTGGTTTGTAAGATTTATGCTTCTGTTAATAAATCCTACTCTCGTTTGCAGTTTGAAGGCTCTAACTTATTTGCATCTTATCAAACCACCTAAATCTGCAGGGGGTTGAATACTACTTGTAGGCACTGTATATATAGATATTGCAATGTGGCTGTAACTCTATACATTCTCTGATGAAGGAGCATAGCAGGCTCTGAAACGCGTTGAATGGATTTAATAAACCCTCATAAATAGAAGACTTTGACTTCGTGGTCTTTGTAGCAGCGCTGAGCTACAACACACCGTACCTATTGAATCTTACAAATTAACTCTATACTGGGAAAAAAGTTAGAAGTACTATTTAGAGCATATTGAGCTTAAGTACAACCAACATAGTAGGGAAATCCCAAAGAAGAATGGGTACTGGGATACACATAGTACAGTGTCAAAAAGACAACAATTCCAATGTATGACAGCGCTGTCATACTTAAAAGACCCTTATAAAATGTTCAGGTACTTATCTATGGCAGTAAGAGTTTACCTTTTATAGAAACCTGTGATACAATACAAGGTCGAAAAGAGCTAATATGACAACACCATGTAGAACTAGGATTGGGAGGGGCTGAGAAAGTACGATCCCTCCTGTAACAGTTCACACATGTGTGGTGTTGAGAGCACAACTCTTGGTGTATGGAAATCAATGACCTTCCTGCTGCCATATCCCACAAAGGAAAAGCAGAAACATTGTCCTAGTGCCAGACAAATGAAAGTCTATTAAATATTTTTTTTTGTACTGCCTTTTTGTGTGGTAACTAAAGGGTCCTATTTGGATATGGCTGGTCACAGACAAACACAGAGCCAGTTTTAAGTTTAACTGAAAGTTTACTCTGCTGGTGTTAGGGATAGGGAGTTAATGCAACACAGCTTTCACCTGCTCCACACCAGTTCACGTATATTCATATATAAATAAACATATGCCCATGGGCTTATACTTTTTGCCCATTTATACATGATTAGGTTTATAGATATATGCATATAAACACACACCTAGCCCAGAGGACCAGGATCAGTGTGCCTTGCCAAAGACTCTACGCAGTGTAGCTAGAAGCTGCAGGAGACAATTTACCTAACACAGAATACCTCAGCAACCGAATTAACTCAGCACTACCAGAATGGTAGAATATACACTATTTGACTTCTAATACCCAGTTATCTGGCTAATAGTGCCATAACAACCCCCTAGAGTTAAACACAGATCTATGACTTTGATAACTGCCATAAACGCTTGTTCGGCACCAAAACCGTCCCGATTTATTCCCACCAAAAATAACCAAGTACATACAAAGGGCCTGAGCTCAGGGACTTAGTTACCATCGCAACTCCAGAAATTAGGGGAGATAAAGGTTCCTGATGACCCAAGCACAACCCAGATAGGGAAAGGGAAGAAAACCAAACACGTTCTTCACCAACAAAGTTGCCATGAAAGCATCTTTGTTGCAAGGTAAAAATTAGGAAAATGTCCTTCTCATTCTGGCAGCACGCAGTAAATTTTTTTGTGGCAGAGTGGGGAGAAAATAAAAAAAAATACGGCAGTCCTATGCTAATTTAGCACTCCGTGTTAGATAGTCCTGCAAAGGAGGACCAGCAACAAGACAAACCGCTGTCTCCAGTCCATGCACACTTGACTTTCTGCCGCTTCACGCCCAATCCAGACCATGACCTGACTTTTATACCATCCGAATTGGAGCTCCCTGGTGGTCAGGGAGAGCCACTGCAGGCTGCAATACTTGTACACCCTTATGCTACGTTCACGCACAGTGTTTTTGTGAGGATCTGTTTTTGGTGCAAAAACTGCTCCAAGAACGGATCTTCACAGAACGCAGCGTTCCATGTGTGAACGGCCTGCGCTTTCTTCCTGTGCTTTACGTACCTCGCTGCGCTCCTTTGGTGACCCCCCCACAATGTCTTCTGATCTCCCACCTGGCCGCAGCAAGCGCGAGCTCTAGGACCTCCCACAGCACCATGTGCCGGTGCTGTTTAAGGTCTTGCACAAACTCCTACGGTGTCAGCAAGAGAAGAAATCACCGGGGGGAAGGCGGCGAGGTGGGTAAAAGCGCAGGGACCGATCGGGATCGCTGGGACATTGAAGGCTGATCGTTGGTGAGTGGTCCCACAGATAGACTCACCAGCGATCCGGACCAGTGAGCACGCTGGTATCCAAGGTAAACAGTGGGTAACTAAGCGCTGCGTGGCGCTTGGTTACCCGCAGTTTACCTTGGATACCAGCTTCCAGCATTGCTGTGCTGCACTGGGAGCTTGCTGATCGTTGCTCTCCCGCTGTCACAATTAGCGATGCTGCACGTTTAGCGGGCGACCAACGATAGATTTATGAAACGGTTCATAAATCTGCTATCAACAATCAACGATTCATCGTTGATCGTTGATAGGTGTCACACGCAATGATGTTGTTTACACATCGCTGCAACGTCACCAAACCGCTTGAGAAGTTTGTCAGTTGACAGTTTTTAGGTAACCCAAGATTTTTACTACACTTCACAGATTGCACTGAACAAATAAAAGAAGGATTTGCTTAGAATAAATAACATGATAGAATATATAAAACAATGATGTTGAATTATAATTTTTACATGTGCATGAATTATCCAGGACTTTCAGTAGTATATTGTTCAGTTAAATTCCATAGAAAGAGTATTTACATTTAAAAAATATATTTTTTTTTAGGTCCACGGACACATATGTAAGGAATTTAGTTTGGCATCATAAACATAAATCAGAGAAAAGGATCAAAAATATAGAAAAAATATATAAAATTTGGATAAGATGTTTTTACAGGCCTTGGATTAGTAGTCCTGTGGAGAAGGCATAAGAGACAGAGACATGGTGAAACTGGGAGTTAAAGCTAAGCCAAGGAAGACTGGTCACCATGAACATTATCTGGGAACTACTGGCCTTGGCCTTTACCATGACTGTAGCAAAGTCTTCAAGTTTCAAAAGATCAAGAAATCCAAAACAGAGGTCAGAAGGTGAGAGATATTTGTCACACTATCTTGGAGTCTGTACATATGATGTGAAAATTTCCATGCCAGGGAAAAAATAAAGCTGGGCCAAATATATTCTGAAACAGATGTTATAACCAGTCAAGACAAACGTCAGAAGGGTAGAGTACTTCTAAATGATATTAATATCCAGTAATATTTTTGATTCAGGTGAAACAACATTACTAAGCAAGTTCTATTGTGATAACTGCCCATTCGTTTTTTATGTTGCTTTATATATTTTTTCATTTATCCATTTTTAACAACTTTTTGGTTCACATTTATTTATGTAAAAAGGGTCCAGTGTCTCCAATCCAATCCCTGTCAATAATTAGAGGTGTCGGGCCCCACGGGACTGGGGTACTCGGTAATAAAAAGGGGATTATTTACAGGGGAAATGTCAAGGGTGACGCCACCCACTTGGTGCGGCCAGTGATGGGGGCCGCCGCTGCTGCAGAACCTCCGGGGGTGATGTGAGGGCAGCGAAGATGGTATAGTTCCAGTGGGGGGAACTGTATCCCCCGGAGCAGTAAGGGTTAAAGTCTATTGGGGTTATAGATGGTGGAGAAGGGTTAAAGGACACACACTCACGTTTGGTAGACACTGATGCAGTTCTCTTCTTGTCCTGATGCTGCAGAGCTGACAGGCTGGATCTGTAGGGAGGAATCGTGCTGAATCTGGAGCAAAGGTTGCAATCAATACACAGACTCACAGTTTTGCTGTTTTCCAAAGCTTTACTGCAGATGTTGTTGCAGGTTATAGTCCACGGAGTCTGTAATGGGGCTAAGCTCTCTCCCAACCCTGTCCGGGGTCGTCAGCGTCCTTATGCTGCACTGTGTGTGTGTGTCCTGGCTGCTGCTATTAGCTGAGCTGCTGGGATTCTCACGTCTCTCTGTGTTCTGCTGGTACCACTTGGCTAGGCAACTTGAGTCCTCTGTGCTGTGCTGAACCCTCCGTGTTGCTTCGCTCTGGTACTAGGGGGCATCTAGAGATCCCACTGTTCCTGGATTCACTGTGCTGTGGGTGCCAGACACAGTACCGGATCCGGTGTCCGTTCTGTGCGTTCTTCTGGGGCAAGTGAAGGTATCACTCCAGCTCCCAGATGTGTTCCTCTGTCTTTCGTTCTCCTGTTCCTCTGACCCTTGCTAGGTCTGCACTGAGCTAACTCTGCTCTGTGTCCTCTTCACAGCCCTGCTCCGAGCTGAACTGAGCTCTCCCTCATGGGCAAGAGTATATAAGGAAGCAAGTGGTGCTCCCCCTCTTGGCCCAGAGGTGGTAGTGTTTGTCAGTGTGTAGTGGGGGAGAGAACCCATGTGATGTTATTGTGGCACATTAACCCATGGGGTGCCACAGAGGCAGCTACTGACCCTCATCTAGTCATAAAGTAGAAGGAGAATAGGCTTGCAAATAGTGATGAGCGAGCACTAAAATTCTCTATTGCTCAAAACTCACATCGAGTATGTAGAACGCTTGGATGGGCTCAACTCGAGTACCGAGTATAATGGAAGTCAATTGGAAACGAGCATTGTTCCTGAAGACCAAACCAGGAGGGCTAGTGAGGCCTTAAAATACCGTAGCTGAAATGGATGGAAACAGAGTTCAAATGGAATGGGAACAGCATACAAAAGATGACTGGATGATCTCTGACTCACAGGTTGCTGCTGGGAACAATGTTATCAGAGCATTAGGCTGTATGCACACATTGCTTTTTTATTGTGTTTTTTTTATGTGTTTTTAAGTGCAGATTTGTCACAAAACCTCAAGGGAATTCTGATTCCAGCAAAGTAGTGAGAATCCTGAAGTGTCATGCACACATTGCTTATTTGTGGATGGCAGATTTGATACGAAAACAATCTGCAGTGTGTCATTTCTTTGGGATATGTGCATACATTGAGTATTTATTTGCAGAAATTTCAGAACCATTTTTGCATCTCTTAGGAGGAAAAATATAGCAGCCAAAATGCGCACTTTGCTAAATGTTTGCCGCGTTTTCAATATGTTTTTGCATGTGGTCACCAATGAATAATATATCATTGACTGGTGATTTCGTAGAAAAACGAGGGTGACAAATGCATGCAAAAATGAATAAAAAATGTATTTTTGCTACAGTGTTTTTCCTGCCAATAGATGCAGAAATAGTGGAGGAATTTCTGCAACCAAATCTTCAATGTGTGCACATACCCGTACAGTCCTGCTATAGGTATGCTGATGCTGCAATTTAAAAACAAAAGTCTTTTTTGGGGTTTCATACTTTCTTTTCTCTATTTATACTTTAAAGTTTGCAGGTGTATACTATATCCCTAATAAAAAATGTGCAAGATGTGTGTTAATTGACAGGGAAGTGGTCATGCTGCTGCTGATGCCTACACAGGTTGAAGTCATGGACTAGGTGAAATTGACAAACACGCTCATCCACAATACTTAGCTTCTTATCCCACTTTGCAGGGTGCGCGGGACACTGCTCTTGCAGCCAAAACAGTATGAATGAATGGTCAGTTGGATGGAAGATAATGTATCCAGTATGTTTCCTAGCACCACCTTGTCTTCTACATAGTCCAGTCTCACTAGCCAAGAGTCTAGACCACATAATCCTCACCCTAATTCAACTTTCTTTCTCCATGGTGAGTCCCAGTAGACAAGTAATCCCACACATGGACATTCTGTAGAGCTTTTTACTTTTCAGTTTATTGATTCTAGCCTCTTGCCCAAATCAAATCAGTCAGAAGGAGACATTGGTGGGGACAATAGTGGGGAATGGCAATTTTGCCTCAAGAGGTTGATAATGACAGACACAATTGCGAACAAGTGATGTTGTTAAGTCAGGAGGACAAGCGTGCGGAAGTGGAAGACAAGGTAGGAGATGATAAAGTCACTGACCCAACCTGGGAAGGTGCCATTCAGAGTGAAGACAGCACAGAGGGGCAGAGATCCACAGCACCCAAACAGGCAGGAAGAGACAGTGGGGTATAGTACCCACATGTGGCAAGGTTCCAGGCAAGGGTTAGGTGTTACTAGTCTGGCGCTCTTTTAAAGACAGTGCAGATGTCAAAAGAATACTCATTTCCACCACCAGCATTCTCTGGCACATGTCATCAAAGCACCTGAATAGGAGGGTCGAATGCCTGGTTCCTCCATCTCAGGTAACACCACTGCCTCTTCCCCTGTGCCACATGTTTGCCAATCTCCTGTTCAGGATGCAGGTGCGGATTCCTCCTACCCTGCACTTGTCTTTACACATTGAAAAGAACCAGCAGAAACCACCTCCAATTTCTTGTCCTAGCGCAGTGTTCTGCTGTATCTATTCCATGCCTTGGAGCACAAACGTAAATACCCAACCACCTACATACAGGCCCGAACACTAAATGGGCAGATTTTCAGAGACTGTTTATCCTGGAAATTTTGCTACTTAGGCTTGTGGACACTGAGAACTTGCAAACCACATGTAAGTGGCTGTCCCTTGGTTTTCGCCCCCCAGCCACCACTATTTTTCCCAGTGTACCATCCCTGCCTTACACCAGCACGTGTCCCATAATATCGTCTGTGCCCTAACCAGTACAGTTACTGGAAAGGTTCACTTAACGACCACCATGAAGACAAAAACTTGTGGCCAGGGACACTACTTTTTCCTGATGTAACACGGGTTAACCTTGTGGAGGCCGGTACCGAATTGGGCCCTATGATGGCACTAAGGTTTTATGGGCCCTAGTTCTATCAGAATTTCCTCCATCTCCTAAATCAGATCCTGCACCCCCTCCTTCTCAATCTCAGAATTGTCATCTTGTAGCATGTCGTCCATATCAGTCACAAGATAGAAGCACTGCAGCAGTGCCTTGTTGAAGTTTCAACAGGCTGTGCTGAAACTAATTTGCTTAGGAGACAAATAACACACCATCACAAAGTTGTAGAAACTACTGTATAACAGGCCATACATATCTATGGCTCTCACCGCTGAACCTGCAACGAGGCATGGTCAAGTATGATAATGGCCGTAACCTGGTGGAGGCTTTGAAGCTTGGTAAGTTTGCACGCATACCATTCCTGGTCACCATGCTTAACAAAGTCTTCCAGTTTCTGAAAACTTACCTAGATTTGCCTGAGCTACTTGTGAAGGTACTCTACATGTGTTACAGCTGCCGCCAGTCTGGCCTTGTTGCAGCAGCGCTTGCAAGTGCCAGGTCACCGACTGGTGTGTGATGTGACCACATGCTGAAATTAAACATTACACATGTTGCCAAGGCTTTGATCGCAGAAATGGAAAATAGTTGAATCCTAGCTACAACATGCCTGTCGGTATTCTAGTCAGCATCCGTACACAAGAACTGATGAGTGGGCATGGAAATCTGATATCAGTCAGCTGTTACAAATTTTGAGGAATCAACCAAGACAGTAAGAAACGATGATGCCATAATCAGCGTAACCATCACATTTCTGCTTCTACTCAAGCACTTGCTGCTCAAAATTAAAGAAGAAAATTTGCATTTGAACCAGGAGGAGATGGAATAAAAAAGTACACAGGGTTATACTACCCAACACAGCCTCATCTTCTTAGCAAGGATTGGTTGATAATCAGGCAAAGGAGAAAGAGGAACTGGAGAAGGTTGCTTGCGCTATAGACGGTACTACCCAAAAAAGCTTCATCCTGTCTGTTCAGCATGGATGGTCTGAAGAGGAGTAGAAGAAGTAGGAGGAGTAGATGGAGAGTTGTCTTCCACATGGGGACAGGGAAATCTTGCCTGTTGTGAGCCTAGAACTCATGGCTGACTTTGTGTTTCGCTGCCTTTCCAGTCATCCTTGCATGATATACATTTTGGACAACACTGATTACTGGTTGTTAACTGTTCATCACCTACACTACAAAGAGAGCATTCCTTCTCTCCTTTCTGTGAAGGAGAGGGTTATAAAATGGTGCAGTACAAGAAGGCCCTAGTAAAAACAATTAGTAATGAAATTCCCATTTGACAATGCTGGAGCTCTTAAGGTACTGTCACACGCCGCAATTTTGCTAGCAATTTCACTGGCAATTTGCTGGTTGCAGTGAAATCATGGACACATTGTTCTATTTTGTTGCCATGTACAAATGGAACAATGTGTCCATGATTTCTCTGCAACCAGCAAATTGCCACGTGTAACGGTACCTTTAGAGTTCATAGTTCATTGGGCAACCAAGGAGCAGAGACAGAGGCAGACACATACAAGGTCCAACAGAGGCATGGGAACACTATCAAAGGTCTGAAACATTTTCATTTGGCCCTCCAGCGACCAGGCCCTCATGTGTGAGGTAGTTTATCATAAAAGGAAATATTTTGGAAGATGATGGAGCACCAATCCGACCATATCAGTGTGGAGCCCCAAGGGACGTGGGGTACTCGGTACCGGACCGATCTGCTGCTGGGGATGTCACTGGTGGCCTGGTCCGGACCGTGTCCCTGGCTCAGCACAATAAAAGGGGGATATTTACAAGGGATATTGTCACGGGTGACGCCACCCACTTGATGCGGCCAGTGATGGGGCCGCCGCTGCTGCAGAACCTCCGGGGGTGATGTGAGGGCAGCGGAGGTGGTATAGTTCCAGTGGGGGGAACTGTATCCCCCGGGGCAGTAAGGAGTTAAAGTCTATTGGTCTGTGTGAGTGCACTTACTTTGCAGCTGCAGGGATCTCTCAGGGCTGGAGCTGACAGGCTGTAGCTCTGCAGGTTGAGGTCTTCTTGGTGCAGCCTGTATGGGAGAAAGGGTCTGCAGATGGAAGCAGGCAGGAGACAATGCAGGGTTTCCAAAGCTTTACTTAGTTCTTTCTTGCAAGCAGTTACAAGTCATTTGCAGCTGGTACACAGTTACAGTCTCCCTTTCCGGGTTCCCTTCTCTCCTGCAGCCAGGCTCCTCTCTCCTTGTGACCCCTCACACAGTCTTTAAGTGTGCCTTTCCGGGCTAATACTCTCTTTCTCCGTCTTACACGGGTGTATGCGGACGCTGAACAGTATAGCGGTGACTCGGGCTCTGTTAGTCCTAGTGTGTCACTGAGCTGCCTGTTCTTTGGGTTAGGAACTCCAGCTTGAAACTAAAGCTCCCCGTCGGTGAATCTGGGGATACCGGGTGAATCGTCGGTCCCCTTCAGAGCCGACACTCTGCTCTAGCCCAGCCTGCAACAGTCCTCCAGCGTGAGGCTCTGCCAGGCTCCTTCCTCTGCTTCCTTCAGATATCTAGGAGGGCTTCTCCACCTGCTGTTAGTAGCTTCTGCTGCTGTCCAGGGCACGGGTTACACCGTCCCTTCTCTGTCTATCACACTCCTGGTGGTTTCAGCATCTTGGATGGGCTTTTCCCCCCATCTGGCTCGCATTGGCTCAGTACGGGTCAGCGCTCCTCAGCTTAGGCACTTCCAGGCAGCATGTGTCTTTCTGTCTCAGCTCAGCTCAGCTTCTCCTTGTCTTTGCTGCTCAGCACCATGGCTTACTCTTAGGTCTTTGCTTCTCAGCTACTTCAGCCTACTAACTTCCTTTACTCCTCCCCCTCTCTATATACTGTCAGTCACCTGACCTTCTGGTGTGCCCAACCCACTCCTCATCCACCACTCCTCTGGTCTCATATAGTCTCTGACCTCAGAGCTGGATGTGAACCCTTTCTATGCGTGGGGATGTGGGCTGTGAGGGTGTAGTGTTTACTATGTCTTAACTGCCTGGCTGCAGTACCCTTCTGTGGCCACCTGTACGCAGGGGCGCCACATTCTCCCGGAGTTAAACAGCGCGTCCGCGCGCGACTCCACATTGGTTACCCTGAAAACATTTTTATATTATCATAACAGTAAACAGTATGGATTCTTGTTTCTTCCCTTCCGGGAGGCACGATTCTTGGAACGTTACATTAACTATAAACAAGTGCATGGGTATTTATACTCATCATTACCCTCTTTTCTGTAAAAGACATTATAAGACATTGCTTCATATAAAAGTATAAAATCTCTTTCCTTTTCAAAAAGTGCTAAAACTTTCAAAAATTCTCAAAAAGTGCAAAAGTCTCAAAAGCAGCTTCAAAGTTCAAAATGCAGAGTTCGTGCATTACTTCGCATTTGCATCTGGTCTTAAAACCAAAGGGGAGCACACAAGTGTGCTCAACTATTTACAAGAAAGTTAGTATCACGTCATTGTTCATGATGCAAATGTTCAGATAAAACATATAAAACAGACAGGGGTATGCTAGCATTCACTCAGGTAAGGTTGGGGGATCAATAAGGAACAATGTACATTCACACTTACAGTTTCTTCATCTTCTTCTTCTTGATGCAGGACACGGATCTTACTCCTGATCCTTCTTTTCCATCTTCTGGATCATCTGGGATGCCTTCCCTTCTGGATGCAGATCCTGCGTGTCTATTCTTTCTTTTGCTGTACGGCCTTCGGCCTCGCTTGCGGCACGTCCCGTGCTCCTCGACCCAGCCGGGTCGTCGCTGGACTTGGGCCTCATAGCCCTGGCAGTGGTCAATGTCTATTTGTATCCGGGTCCTTTTCTCCTCCTGGGCCCGTGTCATCCTTGGGGGCAGCCGCCGCAATACACCCCTCCGGGTGTCTAGGACGTAGGGACGCTCTTCTCCACCTTCAGCCATCTCCTCTCGGTCACACGGGGTCTCTCCTCGGCCGGGTTCCTCCACTAAATCTTTCTGTGGGCCCTCCGGGATCACGCGTGGTCTTCCGGGTGGAGTGCTGGTTGCTGCGTCCTCCGCTTCCGTCCTCGTGTCTCTGAATGGCGACTGCTTCTCTTCCGGTTGCCTGCTCCGCCCCCTCCTGATGACGATTTCCTTCTCAGTTCGCGCCAGCTTTTTGGTAGGAGGGTCTAGGGGCGGCGGCTCTTCTTTGAGAGTGACAGCTGGCTCTCCCGGAGTTAAGGAGAGCCAGGGCGGGACCTTCTCTTCGCGCCTTGGACCGGACCGGCCCACGATGGGAGTCTTGGGAACGCCTCCCCTGCACATGGCGCTAGTCTCTGATGGCCGCCATTGGGGTCAGATTTTGGCGGGAAAAGTCCAGGAACAGTTCTTTTGGCGCACAAGGTCCAATTCTTTTGGACCGGGTAGATCCTGTTCGTGACGCCAGGTTGTGGAGCCCCAAGGGACGTGGGGTACTCGGTACCGGACCGATCTGCTGCTGGGGATGTCACTGGTGGCCTGGTCCGGACCGTGTCCCTGGCTCAGCACAATAAAAGGGGGATATTTACAAGGGATATTGTCACGGGTGACGCCACCCACTTGATGCGGCCAGTGATGGGGCCGCCGCTGCTGCAGAACCTCCGGGGGTGATGTGAGGGCAGCGGAGGTGGTATAGTTCCAGTGGGGGGAACTGTATCCCCCGGGGCAGTAAGGAGTTAAAGTCTATTGGTCTGTGTGAGTGCACTTACTTTGCAGCTGCAGGGATCTCTCAGGGCTGGAGCTGACAGGCTGTAGCTCTGCAGGTTGAGGTCTTCTTGGTGCAGCCTGTATGGGAGAAAGGGTCTGCAGATGGAAGCAGGCAGGAGACAATGCAGGGTTTCCAAAGCTTTACTTAGTTCTTTCTTGCAAGCAGTTACAAGTCATTTGCAGTTGGTACACAGTTACAGTCTCCCTTTCCGGGTTCCCTTCTCTCCTGCAGCCAGGCTCCTCTCTCCTTGTGACCCCTCACACAGTCTTTAAGTGTGCCTTTCCGGGCTAATACTCTCTTTCTCCGTCTTACACGGGTGTATGCGGACGCTGAACAGTATAGCGGTGACTCGGGCTCTGTTAGTCCTAGTGTGTCACTGAGCTGCCTGTTCTTTGGGTTAGGAACTCCAGCTTGAAACTAAAGCTCCCCGTCGGTGAATCTGGGGATACCGGGTGAATCGTCGGTCCCCTTCAGAGCCGACACTCTGCTCTAGCCCAGCCTGCAACAGTCCTCCAGCGTGAGGCTCTGCCAGGCTCCTTCCTCTGCTTCCTTCAGATATCTAGGAGGGCTTCTCCACCTGCTGTTAGTAGCTTCTGCTGCTGTCCAGGGCACGGGTTACACCGTCCCTTCTCTGTCTATCACACTCCTGGTGGTTTCAGCATCTTGGATGGGCTTTTCCCCCCATCTGGCTCGCATTGGCTCAGTACGGGTCAGCGCTCCTCAGCTTAGGCACTTCCAGGCAGCATGTGTCTTTCTGTCTCAGCTCAGCTCAGCTTCTCCTTGTCTTTGCTGCTCAGCACCATGGCTTACTCTTAGGTCTTTGCTTCTCAGCTACTTCAGCCTACTAACTTCCTTTACTCCTCCCCCTCTCTATATACTGTCAGTCACCTGACCTTCTGGTGTGCCCAACCCACTCCTCATCCACCACTCCTCTGGTCTCATATAGTCTCTGACCTCAGAGCTGGATGTGAACCCTTTCTATGCGTGGGGATGTGGGCTGTGAGGGTGTAGTGTTTACTATGTCTTAACTGCCTGGCTGCAGTACCCTTCTGTGGCCACCTGTACGCAGGGGCGCCACATCAGCATCTTCCGGCATTCCTCTGTGCCGTATAACTATTGAGTATTCAAGATGGACACGTGGCATGAACTGTCCCTCTATGCCTTAGAGATGCTAGCCTGCCATGCCACTAATGTTTCATCAAAGTGGGTTTTTAGTGTTGCTGGGGGCATAAAAACCTGCCAGTCAACTGAAAATGCTGACAGGATGACTTTTACCAAAATGAACAAGGCTTGAATTGGCCAAAACTTCTCAAGTCCACTGAATTAAACAATGGAACCTAAAGCCATTTCAAATGTTTATTATTTTCTGGAGTGCTTCCATACATCCCTCCCCACCCACAAAAGGGTATACAGTTTATGGTTTCTTCTTTTTCTTGTCCTCTTCCACCATGTCTGTAAAGCGCGTCTGTGTGGATTCCACTGCAATATGGGCTAGGCTTACCTTGGAAAAGTGTGACTATGTGCCTACAGCATATTTACCAGTGCCTATGATGGAAAAGTTGGACTTCGCTGCCAGTAGACTTCAGGTACCACATCGGGGCAGCAGATAACCCTAGGGGTCAGATATAGGGATACAGGTTCATGCACAGAATATCAGGAACAGGTTCAGGATCCAGGGGAACAAAAATCAGGTTTAGGAATACAACTGATACAGATGGAACAGGTTTGGGTTTACGTGCTGACAGAACACATTCAGTTTTAGAAAGAATAAGTTCAGTTAGGACAGATTAAAGTTCAGGTGGATACAAGGTCACAGGGACCTGACAAGACACTAGCAAGTGCAAGACACATTAGACACGGAAGTTGCTAATGCTACAGGGAATGGTGTCTTATATAGCTAGTGCCTCCAAGCCAAAGGCTGGGGACACTTCTGGAGTATGTGCACTGTCCCCTTAAAAAGTGGGGAGTGCATGGTCGCACACCATAAGTGAGTGGACAAAAGACCTGGGAACTGGAGGAACACATGCGTGGCCGTGGTGGTGAGTAGAACCAGGAAGGACGCCTATGGACGTGCTACAGAGCAGGGAGACTGTGTGAGTCATGTAAGGGGCGGTAAAGTCGCTATGATGCAAATAGCATCATATCCGGCTTTACCATGTCAATACACCCATTAGGTGTACAGTGTACACACCTCGCGCATGCGCACTCGGCATTACAGTTAGAGAAGGCCTGGCTATTAAGGGATTGAGGATGAGGTGTCTTTTTCTTTTTGCCTTATATAAAAGTCATTATGCAGGAAAGAAGGTTTTCTAACATTTTTTTCATGTAAAATTAATTTTATCTTCAGCTTTGTATTCTTTGTCAGTCCGTAAAAGTGGAGTATGTAGGTAAACCCTGCCTATATGTCTCTAATCTAAAACTATCCCTCCTCCACCAGCTATCCCTAAACTGTATGCAGATAACAATGGTTTTACTAGAATATAGGACAGTATGTAGACCTTAAAAGGATTTTTGTATTTAAGTTGCAGCAGCAATACACTTATAGAAGTACTGTAAGGTAATAAACCCTGCTCATAAACCTGCTCTAATCTAAACTCTCCACCCTAGATCAACTCTCCCTGAACTGCTTTCAGAGGAGATATTAAACCAGATGACGCAATGCAGCTTGCTAATTAGAAGCCAACATGGCTGCAGAATTACTGTGTATGGCAGGCAAATCAAGCATGTTGATTGGCTGTCTAAAAGCCGTGGGACTCAAGCATGTTGCTCGAGCATCCACAACACTCACTCTTCACTACTTGTGACCTCTTTAAACTCTAAACAGATCATTGCATTTTTTCAGACTGCATTCCAACTTTTTGATCCAAAGAACATAAACTTATTTATTATTGTTTTTAGCATACCGCAGAGAAAAAAAACGTGAACCTAACACCACTCCAAACTCTCCGTGGAAATCATAGACAGCACACACATTTACAAACAGCTTGTGGGAACTATATCAGCATCCACCCATGTGAGATACACACTTGACGTCATCAATTAATCGTCCTTATGAAATAGTTTTTTTTCTTTATGACAATTTTAGATAAGAACTATGAAGATTAGAAAGTAATTATAATAGTAATCGGTAAGTAGAGTTGAAGTTAACGCTCTAAGATAGAAATTTTTTGGAGAGTCCTTTTTGAATAGTGGAAACTAATATTCATTGTGACCCTCCACATATAATTTCATGTTTATCACGCAAACGGACAAATGATATTTTAGACTCTTTCTTGTAATGCTTTCAGGCAGTATTTGTCTTTTTTGTCATATACAAAAGTCGATGAAAGGAGTCCAAAGTTTTATAGCCTTCTTCAATTAAAAAACATTGTACATTGGACCACTGTTGTTTAATTGTAAAAAGTTAATGAATGTTACTTTTGGAACATAAATGCAGTGCAGTCTGTAAGGAAGACTGTATTTAACTAGCAGACAGTACCTCAAAAAAGGGGGAGGACCTGTAATATACAGTATATGCACTGGTAACTGCCATAGAATCATGTCCCCAACATATTTGGTAAAGTATAGATAAAGTGATTAATCCCTTTAAATTTGCACCAATATAACACATAAATGATAGAAGGATAATACACAATGTTACAACCATTCATACACTTTGGTCCTATAATCATACAAATTGTACTTGTTATTGTGGTTGACGTGGTGCCTTGTAATTCAGCCCAAGTCACTGCATCGTTGGAATGACAGCAGCCAGTGAAGTCCTCTCCTCTGACCCAGCAGATTTCCTCTCTCGTCTGAGCGATTATGAGATCGCCTTCCCCGCCCAGGTGGACCAGAGTGGGAAGTTCCTGACCTACGACCTTCGTCGAACACCTCCGAGCTTCCACAGGTCTCGGAGAAGTATCCCTCATGAGACTGACCATCAGGTGTACTACCGGTTGCAAGCTAAGAGTTCCAGCTTCTTGCTCAACCTTACCCTGCAAACAGATCTTCTAGGACAGCACTTCACTGTTGAGTACTGGAAAAGTGGCGGTTTGGATTGGAAACATGAGCTGTATGAGGACTGTCATTATGTTGGCCACATACAGGACCAACAATTGAACTCCAAGGTGGCTATTAGCAACTGCAATGGACTGGTGAGAAAAATGTGACATGCTACTCATTGAAATTAAACCAGTTTTATTTTTTATTTCCAAAATATCTTTAATAGCTTTACATTGTCAATATTTACATGGACTGTATTGCAGCCCATTATTTTTTATATACACATTAAATACTTTTAAAAACTACAAAGATGTCCTGCATGCTTAGATTATATACATTGTTGCGTTGGCTAATGAATAAAAAACATTCAAGTCTAAAGGCCACCATACACATTGTACTAATGTTGGCTGAAGTCACCGATATCATTATGTTTGGCTTACAGTTAAAGGTATATGAGAGCACCAGCCGACTGACTGCTGTGGAAGATGTTGATCGCGCATGTACAATATTAGACTCCCAAACACATTGTTCTTCCTGAGATAAGCCACCGGCTGACTTATCAGTCAGGGGCTTTCTCATACAGAACACAGGAATGTTCGACTGATCGAGTTCAGCTGAGTATGGGAGCATTGGCTGAAAAGTCCCCATTCAGCTGACAGCGAACTAATGTGTATGGCTGCCTAACTTGCCCGATACCTAAATAATAATAATAATAATGTTTATTTATCGTTATACTGTATATTTCTAGCGGAAGCCACTTTTTTATCTTCTTGTAACACTTTATATCTTCTACTTTAGCTTGGAGTGATAGTGTCAGGGGATGATGAATATCTTATTGAGCCACTGCCTACAGGTGGAAACTACAGTAAGACCAGCGAGGGGACACCTCATGTGGTTTACAAGCGGTCTTCCTTACAACGACAGCACCTTGACGCAGCTTGTGGTGTAATAGGTATTTCTATAACAATTTTTCATACTGTGGAAATGTGGTTGGTTTAGGTATATTTTAATAAGTATACATACCTATATATGTTTTCCCTTATATTTAAGTAATATAGACCACTGAATATTCAAAAGGTATAATGTAAATACAAAGCAGCTTGCAAGCAATACAAAAAATCCTAGGCATGCTAAAGGAAGAATTGGGCTAGAATATTTTTGGAAATTCTACAAGTGAATGGGGAGAGCCATGTATATGTGACCACTTATCAGTTCACCACAGTCAATTCATCTGGCAGCACAGATGGGGTCGCTTGTCCTCTGACCTGGAGAGAGCTGCTTGTTCCGAGGTGGAATATGCTATATATGTCTTGGATGACAGCTGAGGCTAGTTTGTAGCATGATAACAGCCATAAGGTCAAATACTAAATGCACTGGAAGGATGCAGCAAACCCCAATGATAAAGGTGGGGGCAACACAGGTGCAAAATACCGATGCCAGTGAGTTGTCGCATCAGTATTTTGCATCTGTGTTGCCCCTGCTTTTATCATTGGGGCTTGTGCAGCTTTCCAGTGCATTTAGTATTTGACCTTTTGGCTTTTTTCTCTGAGTTTTTAAAAAATGATGTCCTTTTCTGTGAATAATTTGAAGCATGCCAATCAAAAAGAAACATTAGCTCATAAACATTGACTTTTTAAAGCGCACCTCTGGTCATTAGCCACAATCATACTAAATATTCAAAGTAGCTATATAAAGGTACATCTAAATGAATAAGAATATCATCAAAAAATTAATTTATTTCAGTAATTTAACACATAAAGTGCAATGCATATATTATAGAGCCTGAGAGCTAAACTTTTACCTAAATAGGTATCAGAGGTTTCACCTTGTGTGGTTGTAAGAGTCACAACCACTATAAAAACATATCACGTCTGCTGCAGTCCCCAGCGTGGTGCATATAGAGTAGGGTGGATTAACGGTTAAAAACCACGCTGCCATATTCCTTGACACATCAAAGGGTAATTATACTATTGATTTATTAGTTTCAGGGCTCCCTGGCCCCTTACTCGAGACAAAACAATATCATATTGCCAAGTTTAAGGGTGTTTCAGGGAGCCCTGAAACTTGTTGACTAAGAAATCAATATTATATTCACCCTTTGATGTTTTGTGGAATGCGGTAGCATGAATTTTAACCCTTTATCCTTCCTACTTTAATTTTCTGAGATAATGACCTTTAGGTTTTCATTGACTGTAAGCCAGAATCATCAACATTAACAGAAATAAGATGCAGAGGCGTTTGGCCGAGTACAGTGGAGTTACCTAATAGAGACTCTAAAAATATTTGGCTTCAACGGAAAGGTCCTAGACGTCATAAGGACATTCTACTCAAACCCATCTGCAACAGTTCTGACAAATGGCCTCCCTTCGGGCAAAATAGAGTTATCGAATGGAACGAGACAGGGTTGTCCTCTTTCCCCGTTGCGGTTCGATCTTTTCATTGAACCCTTAGCAGAGACGATCAGAATGGATGGCGGAGTTAGGGGCGTCCATACCAACAATATACAATTCAAAATCTCACTTTTTGCAGATGACATATTATTATCCCTTACGGACCCACTGAACTCGGTTAGAAAAGTCCTTGAAATTTTTAGGGAATTCTCGGGAGTATCTCTATATAAATTTAATGTAAACAAAATCCAAACTAAGCACTTTAACCTGGATCAGGAATGCTTAAAGGCCCTACAATCAGAAATGAACTCCCAGTGGAATTTGGACTTCATGTCATATTTAGGAATTAATCTAACAAAAAATATAAAAGATTGTGCTAACCAGAACATATCTGACATATACAAAGTAATAGAAAAAGACTTACAATACTTTTCAAAAGTTGAGCTTTCCTGACTAGGAAGAATTAATGCATATAAAATGTTGGAACTCCCCAAGCTACTTTATATTTTCAGAACCATTCCACTACCAATCAAGAAGAAGCTCCTACAGAAACTCCAAACCCAACTAAAAGCATTTGTGCGGGGTAAAACTAAACCTCGTGTTTCATAAACTTTACTAAACAAAAATAGAAATAATGGAGGACTAGGGATGCTCAATATATTGGCCTATCACCAAGCAACTATTATTAAAAATAGCCAGAAATATTGGATCAGGGATGACGGACCTGCATGGGTTGGCCTTGAGGACTCTTATAGTCCAAGTACAGAAATGGGAGACCTGGTGGTAGTCTACCTATGCAATTCTAAAAAGCGACTACCCAAGGAGGCCATCACCAGAAACTCAATAACAACATGGAGGAAACTCAAGGTATACTCTAGGAAAATTCACAACTCTGAATCCATAGGCTGGATGAGAATCAAAGCATTATCTGCTTTTCACCCAAGTTGAAACTCAATTCATGGAAGGCAAAAGGAATTAATTCATTCCCAGACATACTAGATAACGAGACTCTAAAACCTTTTCAAACACTAGTAAAAGAGTTCAAACCAACGAAGATGAACAAAAAAGAATGGAAGATACTTGAAAAGATTCTTATGAAACCAAGTACTACCCTTCATCTTTCATGTAACATTACAGTGCTTTTGAAGAACTCAAAAAACAGCAATAACTGGATAATCAAAAATATCTATCAAATTTTGAATGAAGACACAAAATTCCATAATTCAAAGCATCTGGAGGCATGAAAAATACCGTATATACTCGCGTATAAGCCGAGTTTTTCAGCCCAAAAATTGGGCTGAAAAGTCCCCCCCTCGGCTTATACGCGAGTCAATACGGCCCCCTCAAAGTTTGGCCCCCCACCTCACTTTCTGGGCCCCCCCGCATGCAGCGCTGCACATATACATTACCTGTCTAGCAGCTGTCACCCTCCGATGGCGGATCGCGGCTCCCGGCTCCGGGCTTTATCTTCCTCGCTGTCTTCCTGCTTGTCAGGTGACCGGCCGGCGTCACGATGACGTCATCGCGATGAGCCCCGGTCACAAAGCAGGAAGACAGCGAGGAAGATGGAGCCCGGAGCCGGGAGCCGCGATCCGCCATCGGAGGGTGACAGCTGCTAGACAGGTAATGTATATGCGCAGCGCTGCATGCGGGGGGGGCCCAGAAGTGAGGTGGGGGTGCCAAATTATGAGGGGGGCCCTGCTGGGGCCCTGTATACTACCACTGGGGCTGTATACTACCACTGGGGCTGTATACTACTACTGGGACTGTATGTATACTACCACTGGGGCTATATACTACCACTGGGGCTGTATACTACCACTGGGGCTGTATACTACTACTGGGGCTGTATTATGGTGTATACTACCACTGGGGCTATATACTACCACTGGGGCTGTATACTACTACTGGGGCTGTATGTATACTACCACTGGGGCTATATACTACCACTGGGGCTGTATACTACCACTGGGGCTGAATATACCACTGGGGCTGCTGTATACTACCACTGGGGCTGTATACTACCACTGGGGCTGTATACTACTACTGGGGCTGTATGTATACTACCACTGGGGCTGTATACTACCACTAGGGCTGTATACTACCACTGGGGCTGAATATACCACTGGGGCTGCTGTATACTACCACTGGGGCTGTATACTACCACTGGGGCTGTATACTACTACTGTGGCTGCGTGTATACTACCACTGGAGCTGTATATACTACTGGGGCTGCGTGTATACTACCACTGGGGCTGTATATACTACTGGGGCTGCGTGTATACTACCACTGGGGCTGCTGCTGTATACTACCACTGGGGCTGCTGTATATACCTCTGGGACTGCTGTATACTACCACTGGGGCTGCTGCTGTATATACCACTGGGGCTGCTGCTGTAACACTGCTGGGGCCTGTATATACCACTGGGGAGGCTGCTGTATACCACACTGCTGGGGGCTGTATACCTGTGCTGGGGTCCACCTCGGCTTATACACGAGTCAATAAATTTTCCCAGGTTTTGGGGGCAAAAGTAGGGGGGTCGGTTTATACACGGGTCGGCTTATACACGAGTATATACGGTAAGCTAAAGATCCCAGTAACCCAAGTGGAAGAAAAACTCCAAAAATCAATAGCCTTAGTCTATAAAAATATACCCTGTGTAGCATTAATAAAAATCAACTACAAGATATTAACCCGATGGTATCTCACACCTCACAAATTGCATTTAATATATTTGCACACGTTAAATAGATGTTGGAGAAATTGTGACAAGACAGGCAACATAACCCATATATTCTGGGCATGCCCTAAAATTAAGGAATTCTGGAAAGATATACAGGCACTGATAAGTTCCATTATTCAATTTGACTTAACCTTAACACCAGAGCTAGTACTCCTTCTTCTCAATACTGACAGTAATACCGAAACACTTCAGACCTATAGTAATGCATATTATTCTAGTTTCTAGTAATCTACCGTATATACTCGTGTATAAGCCGACCCGTGTATAAGCCGACCCCCCTACTTTTGCCCCCAAAACCTGGGAAAACCTATTGACTCGTGTATAAGCCGAGAGTGGACCTCAGCACAGGTATACAGCCCCCAGCAGTGTGGTATACAGGCCTCCCCAGTGGTATATACAGGCCCCAGCAGTGTTACAGCAGCAGCCCCAGTGGTATATACAGCAGCAGCCCCAATGGTATATACAGCAGCAGCCTCAATGGTATATACAGCAGCAGCCCCAATGGTATATACAGCAGCAGCCCCAATGGTATACACAGCAGCAGCCCCAATGGTATATACAGCAGCAGCCCCAGAGGTATATATAGCAGCAGCCCCAGTAGTATATATAGCAGCAGCCCCAGAGGTATATATAGCAGCAGCCCCAGAGGTATATATAGCAGCAGCCCCAGTGGTATATATAGCAGCAGCCCCAGAGGTATATACAGCAGCAGCCCGAGTGGTATATATAGCAGCAGCCCCAGGGTATATATAGCAGCAGCCCCAGTGGTATATATAGCAGCAGCCCCAGTAGGTATATACAGCAGCAGCCCGAGTGGTATATATAGAGCAGCCAGAGGTATAATAGCAGCAGCCCCAGGGTATATACAGCAGCAGCCCCAGTGGTATATATAGCAGCACCCATGAGGTATACAGGCCGCCGGCCGCCTGCCACATCAGTATACATGCGCCCGCTCTGCACAAGCTCCTCCATCTTCTTCCGTCTTCCTCCTCTGGCGCAGACAATGACGTCATTCCCTGCGTCCATCGGAGGAAGCCGGAAGAAGATGGAGGAGCGCGGTGCAGAGCGGGGACGGCGGCGGCCACAGGTGTAATAATAATGATCTTGCTTTACAGGTTTGAGCTGCAAGGGGGGGCCCTGGATACTGATAGGGGGGGCGCATGTATACTGATGGTGGCGGCGGGCGGGCAGGCGGGCGGCCTGTGTATTATACTCGCGTATAAGCCGAGGGGGTACTTTTCAGCCCAAAAACTCGGCTTATACACGAGTATATACGGTAATTGCATCAAACTGGAAAAGTGAAAAAATCCCAAAATCAAAGGTCGTTACAGACAAACTGTCTCTACATAAAACCTTAGAGTACTACCATGCTATTAAAAACAATACCCAAAACAAATTATATAATAAATGGGACTCATGGCCAGAATTCAACCAACAACAGTCTGTTTAGCCCTCCTTGACGTTGAACACACATAAATTATATTCTTAGGAATATACGGTAGTCACACATATAATGTAGCTAAGAGTATCTGGACTTTGACACTACTAGCTAGAACACATATTCATGTCACACTATTCATGCTGATTTATACCTCTAAGACCCCTTTCACATCAGCGGTAAGCGCTGATCGCGGTAGTTGCGGTGAGAAAAACGCAACTGCCGCGGTTACCACATAATGGCCACACTTGCGATTCACCTGTAGCAAGCCCCATGCAATGTCTATGGGGCTTGCGGCAGGTGTGGCAAATGCGTTATAGTTGCGGTTTCGGCACTTGCGGCAGAAGCGGCCGCGAAAAAACCTCGGTCTGCAGCGTTTTTTTCGCGGCTGCATCTGCCGCAAGTGCCGAAACCGCACCTGCCGCACACTTACTGCAAGCCCCATAGACATTGCATGGGGCTTGCCGCAGGTGAACCGCAAGTGCGGCCGTTATGCGGTAACCGTGGCAGTTGCGTTTTTTTTACCGCAACTGCCGCGATCAGTGCTTACCGCTGATGTGAAAAGGCCCTAACACATGCCAGAAAGTTGTTGTTTCCTGTTTTAAAGTTACTTGTTATAAGTGATTTTGGATGGACATGTAACATGACCAAGAATCTATACAGTATATTTTACCGTTATTAATAAATCAAGAAGGTCAAAACATATGTGCTACAGTAATTGGATCCAATTAACTCACATGTTGTTATAATGTCTGATGCTTGATTTCTGTTAATAGATCACTCTGTTTGTAATGACTCCATAGAATATATGCATTTCACTTTTTGTATTGAATTAGTGAAATAAAGTACTGTAACTGATGATATTTAGGGATGGGCAAATCCTAAATTACTCGGAATCGCTAGACTCTGACGAGTCTGAGTCCAGGACTCGCTACTCGTTGCGAGTCTAGCGAGTCCAATGTAAATGAATGGGGAACGAGTATTGCAGCGATTCCTCTGCTGCCGGACCCTATAAGGGGTCTGGCAGCAGAGGAAAAACCTGTAATTCCCCATGTTATTCTTTTAAAGCCAGTGGCAAAAAGCCACTGGCTTTCAAAGAATAGTAAAAAAAAAATAAATGGATTGAGTCCTGACCAGGGGTGGGCTTGGGTGTGAGTGCACCGGACTGGCCGGCTACTTAGCGCTGCCTCCGCCGCCGCTGGCCGCAGACTTGCTCCCCGCATCTCTGCTTCTGTCTCCGGAGATTCCTGAGCGGTGACAGAGCAGTGAATAAATTAACTTCCGTCACCGCTCGTGAATCTCCGGAGGCAGAGAGAGTCGGGCTGACAGCAGGGTTCAGCTCAGGTCGTAATGACCTGAGCTGAACCCTGACTGTTTAGTCAGTTCTCAGCTCTGCTACATCCCTGTGTGTCTAAGCACAGACAGGGATGTAGCAGAGCTGAGATTGCGTTTTGGACTACGTCGGACGGAAGAGGATTTTTTAAATAAAGATGGAGTCCCTAATTGTCTAATATTGGCGTGACGGCCATCAATTTCGGGCTTAGGGCCAGCTGATAATACAAAGCTGGCCCTAGCCCCTTTATTACCCAGTGAACCATCCGGCACCAGGGCCACGGGAAGAGCGGGGTTCAGCACCAGAGGATGGTGCTTCAATGAACGCGCCATCTTCTGGGGCGGCTGTGAGCTTCAATTTGCAGCGGAGGGTGCCCAGAAAGCATGGGCCTCCCTGCACTGCAGATTCCAGCCCCCAGCTGCTTAGCTGTACCTGGCTGGACATAGACTTTGCGCGGAGCCCCACGCATTTTTTTTTATTATTTCATGAAATTCATGATATAATAAAAAAGGGGGCTCCCCTATATTCTTGTGTCCGGCCAGATACAAATAGGCACCTGGAGGTTGGGGGCAGCCCGTCGCTGCCTGCTGGATCCGGCTGGTTACAGAAATACGGCGAAGCCCACATCAAAATTTTTCTAAAAAAAAACATAAAACAATATAAATAAAAGGGACTACATCTTTATTAACACTTGGACCATGGTCGAGGGGTTAATAAAGATGCAGTCCCTTTTTTAGGATTGTTTTATTGATGAATTTCATGAGATAATAAAAAAAAAATGCGTGGGGCTCCGCGCAAATTGTATGTCCAGCCAGGTACAGCTAAGCAGCTGGGGGCTGGAATCCGCAGCGCAGGGAGGCCCAAGCTTTCTGGGCACCCTCCGCTGCAAATGCAGCCCGCAGCCGCCCCAGAAGATGGCGCGTTCATTGAAGCGCCATCTTCTGGCGCTAAACTCCGCTCTTCCAGTGGCCCTGGTGCCGGGTGGCTCACTGGGTAATAAAGGGGTTAGGGCCAGATTTGTATTATCAGCTGGCCCTAAGCCCGAAATTTATGGCGGTCACGCCAATATTAGACATGACCGCCATGAATTTCCAGTAATCAATAGAAAAAAAAAACACAACACAGAGAAAAATAATTTTATTAGAAATAAAACAGAACACAATTAGGGACTCAATCTTTATTTAAAAAATCCTCTTCCGTCCGACGTAGTCCAAAACACAATCTCAGCTCTGCTACATCCCTGTCTGTGCTTAGACACACAGGGATGTAGCAGAGCTGAGAACTGACTAAACAGTCAGGGTACCTTTACACGCCGCGACGGCAGGCTGGAAACATCGCGCTACTTCGCGTGCACGAGCACGCCCGAACGGCTACAAACGGTCAACGCACCATCTTTACACGCCGCGATAAGGTGCGCTACGCTACGCTACATCTATAGCTGGCTACATCGCCAGGTGGCGGAAGTAGCCATCTGTAGCGTAGCGTAGCCGATTCACATGCCGCCACCACAGAGCGATCTTGGAGAAACAAAGGCAGGACGTAAAACAAATAGGCGTGCCACAGTCTTGTACGCCGCGCCCAAACCACAACCATTGGCCAGCACTACAGAGTTGTGATTGGTCAGGACGGGAAGGGCGGATGTCCGAGACGTGACGTACTAGTGATCGGACTGTGCCACGGAATAAGCGCTTGTGACATGGCGGAGTGTGGCGAATGCATCTAAACCGATGGCAAAGCGTCACCCTGTAGCGGTGGCCAGTCACATACCCAGTGTGGATAAAATTAGCGGTTCCGGCCTATGTGTACGTAGTACAAGTGTTTGCCCTGTCACGCACGATCAGCGCTTGTGACTGCGGCGTGTGGCGATTGCGATCAGGTGCGTTTGTGTGACACACATTAGCGGCTTACAACACACAGTAGGTGCGTTCGCTGGGTAAATTCTATGTGTCCACTATGCCTAATTATGTGGAAAAACAGGCTGACTGGTGTGAATATTTCTGGTCATAGATGTGAATGTAGTGGAAATGCTCCCAAGGCAACTTGTCAAAGATCTGTGTGACAGTGTATTTCCAAAGACCTGAGAAGAATATGTCCAGCATCAATGTGCTGTGTGCAGGGGAACCTCTGCCTACAACAAAATAATGGCTCATGTATGCACAATGGCCACAAACACTGTTGGCGTAAAAACTTGCCCTACAAAATGGCTACCCACACATATTGTCTGCACAATCCCAGCCAATAGGTGGCTATGACATCCCTGGCCCCCACCCCAAACTTCATCATATTGCCCTCCTCCACCAAGTAATTAGGCCCACACAGATTCTTTTGGATCCAACATACTCTTTTTATTCAAATGCATTGATCGGGACCTTGGATAAGAATGGAAAAAAAAACAGAAATTTCCAAAAATGGACAATTAAAGTGCATGTGACATTCTGGAAACACATTACAGGGATATCAAATTGAACACACAATGTAACCTGTGCACAAACCCCAAAATTTTCAAATAAACCTCAACTAACTAACTAACTAAATTAAGCCAAAAATAATAAAAAAATTAGGCACATAATGAAACAAAAATTCACCAAAATGGTAAACACAAAAGAAAAGGGGTGCAGCTAACCTGCTGTCACCTCCATTGCAACCGCGAACACAACACCCAGAACCAGCCACACTACATGGCCTGGTCCTGCCAGCTCACTGCACCAGACCCATTGAAGTAGGAGCAGTAAGCTTCTCTACTGGCCCTGGCCTCCTGCCGAGTGCGGCCATGGCTCTGCGGCTGGAGTGGCAGAATCACATGGCCCTCATTACGCCAAGACCCTGGACGGAGCTCCCCTGTTGTAGCGTCTGCATAATCTCCATAACCTCCTGGCGTGTATGATGCTCTATCCCTACGACGCAGGAAGTTATGTAGCACACAGCAGGCCAGCACTACCGCGTCAATAGACTCCGGTTTCATATGTATAGGCGTATGAAAAATCTGGAATCTATTTGCCATGATCCCAAACGCATTTTCAACTACACGGCGGGCCCGGGATAGCCGGTAGTTGAAAATGCGTCTCTCAGAAGTAATGGCCCTCTGGGGATATGGCCGCAGTAGGTGTTCCTGAAGTGGGAATGCTTCATCCGCCACAAACGCAAAGTTGAGATGTTCGGTCGTGTCCTCATTTGAGGGTAAGTTTAGCCCACCACTCCCTAGTAGTGTTGCCAAGGAGCTGCGTGCAAACACACCCCCATCTGAGTTTCGACCAGGCATTCCAACATCCACGTAGAGGAAATCATAGTGCGCATCCACTACAGCCATGAGGATTATACTACAATACCCTTTGTAATTGAAAAACAAAGAGCCAGAGTTGGCAGGTTTGGTAATCCTCACGTGCTTACCATCCAATGCCCCGCCACAGTTGGGGAAGTTCCACCGGGTCTCAAAGCCTCGGCCCACTTCCAGCCATTCTGCGGCGGTTAGAGGCATTTTCAGGTAGGTTGGCTGCAGAGCTCTCCAGATGGCCCAACACGTTTCAGGGATCAGGCGGCTCAGCAGGGGCAGGGAGACACGTGACAAGTATGTGAGGGATGTCATGGACTGCCCTGTAGCCAGGAACCGCAAAGTGATAGCCAACCGCTCAGCAGCTGATACTGCTGGTCGCATAATAGTGTCCTGACGCGCTATCATTGGCCCAACACGCTCCAATAGGAAGGTGAAAGTGTCCTCTGACATACGTAGATAGTTTCGGTAATCTTCAGGACAGTTAAGCTCCAGCTCCCGCAACAGCTGCATGTGTCCCCGGGTTTGCCGCCTAAGAAGCCAATCACGGGTCCACAACCGCCGCTGTCTGCGCCTCATCAACCTTTCATACCGATCCTGAAGCCACATTTGCTCTTCCACCAACGCAAGAGCCACGATAACATTGCGGTCATGGATATTCTGCATCCTCAATATCAGCACCTGGAGATGCGAAAAAAAAACATGAGTACATTGACGAATATGTGGCCATGTCAGCAGGTTACGCAAAGCACACCTGTTTTCGATTCAACACTATAGCCAAGTGGATCGGATCTTTGGGGAGACCACAAAACACATCCCGGAAGCAAGGGAAGGCAAACACCCAGTAGTCACCCAAATCCAAATGGAACACGGCCAATGATAGTGGCCTCCCCTACATAAACTTCAATGGGAGTGTCTCATGGGCAAACATCTGCACCTAGGTGAGTTACAAAGGGACATGTGTCACCAATAAGGTCCTTAAGAAATGTCACTGTACACATTACACACACACTATTTTAAATTTGCAAGCTTTTAAATGTGCCTCCAAAAAACATTCTAACATACCCCGATATGCCAGGTGGAGGAATCCTACATGAACCAAACCACATTGCACATGAGTGGGGATGGTTAACCATGGTCACATATGTTTAGCAGAGTGTCATTTGCCCTACACATCGGTGCTATGTCAGGAGCGCCACACCTCCAAGCCATGTGGGATCCTATCCCTCTTCAACAGAGTCTCCATTGGCAAGAACCAACATGCTGAAAACGATCCAGATGACAAGATTAAGATATTTCTGTCTACAGTCCTAAAGCCATTCTCCAGTCTTTGGTCTGTAAACAAACAGAGCAAAATATGTCCACCAAAGTGTAAAGCCACATAAAAAATGGTGACTCAATATCTACACAGTACACTATATCGTCCCCAAAAATAAAAACCCCTATATAGTCCGCTGAAGCAAGCTTCTGCGCTCGCTAATAACCAACATATGCACCCCACCCAACCCAACGCCAAGTCCATGTGTGTCCACAGATACTCACTCAATGGGTCTAGCCAGCCAGCGTAATGTTTGCCGGAAGCCGCAGCTTTTAAAGGCCCGACAACCTATCACGATTCAGCGATCTCCACCAATTAGCGGCAGTTAATTCCGCACCCAGGTGTCCCATTACGATGTGCGGAATTGGGTACGCTGTGATTGGTTTAGCGTACTATAAAGTCAGGCACATGGCCATTCCACCTTGTCCAGAGATCGATGTGCATTGAGCTACTAGTGTCCTGTTTGCCTTCTGTTGCTCTGACGGTAAGCATCTTTAGCGGTTTCTATGAAATTGTCATGAACGCAGATACTTCTTTCACAGGGCGCTTAAGCAATATGTGTATGTGCCGGTTTGAGACGGCATGTAAGTTTTTTCCTGGAATAACACATATGGGTACGTTAGTCTAGCTAGGTCAATAGCCAGGTATGGCCACGACTTGTTTTGTGTGAGTCTAGATAGGACCTTTGTGGTTATTTTAGGTTCCAACAGATAAAGGTGTGATGTTTGGCGTGCCTTCACGTCACCATTTCATGGGTGGACTAATTTGCACATGCATTCCACGGATGTTTGATACATGTTTGGAAATTGTAGTCCCAGGGATGGATGAACACCAACATGATCATGTGTGTGCTAATTAGATGTAGTATGTGCATTGTTCGCACACACCCCGCCCTCCTTTCTCATCGGGTTAATGTAAAACATTTTGGACAGTACAGAGGTACTAGGTAGCACGCAATGTGTTTGCTCAAATGTTGGCCGAGAGGTATGTAGGCACACAACGTGTACAGGTGTGTTGAAATAGGTACATTGGTGTCTTAAATCATGTATGAACCATATGTCTGTGTACACAGATATCTTGAGGTTGTGAAAAATGGGAGACATGTGTTTTACTCGGTAGCGGTGTGAGATTGTGAACATGGGTCACACACGGAAATTCGAAATGAAACAAATAGCAGCATGTATTCCCCATATTCCGAACTTAGGAGCATGTTGATCCGTTTCCAGCTTAGTAACAAGTTATTTAGGCGTGGTGTAGTGACTGTATGTTTGTGTTGTGTTTTGTCATCCCCAGATGCCGAGGTGTTCTGTGGAATTCATCACCCAGATTCTCACGGAGTATCAGCGGCACGAGTGTCTGTGGCGCACCTCGCTGCCTGAATATAAAAATCAGGTAGCGAGGGCCCAGGCCTACACGACTCTTGTGGCTCTAGCCAATCGGGTGGAGCCAAGGGTAGGCAGGAGGTGGGACCAGCATGCGGTGGCACTTAAAATTAAAAACTTGAGGCAGTCGTTCTTGCGGGCTCACCGGGAATATCAGCAGCGTCGCTCAGGAGCAGGAGCTGAGGAGGTACCATCACCTACCCTATGGTACTATCCTCTGTTCACCTTCATCCTGCCCGAGGTGGGCTCGCGTAGAACGACTACCAACTGCCCCGTTGCTGCGTCCCGTGTAGGCCCGGCAGAATCGCCATCTGCGCCACAGGAGGTGGGTAATTGTGTTACAGTGTTGGCCCACAATGTTTAGCTCACATGTGTGTTTGGCAAATTCCTTGAAAACACCCTTTTTTGCATGTTTTCATGGTTGCTGGGGGAAACCTTTGGGTCTCAATCAATCTTCACTCCTTCCTTCCAGGACTTTGGAGCCTTGTAACTTATATGCCTACAGCCGTAGTTCAATGTTGCATCTTCCACAACATATAGTTATGTTTATGGTAATTATGTGAGGGTTTCTACATTGATGGTGGTTTGATTGTAAACAGCCACATAGTACCATGTAGTTAATGGTGCTGGCACACATGTGTGTTGGCTTAGGTGCCAGTGGGGTAGAGGTAGTTGAATGTGGGGTGGGTTGTCATCATAATCACCCTCCAAACATAAAGTGGGCCAATATCTGTCATTGGCCATGACAGCCCCCAGTATCAAGGTGTTGTGGTGACATGTAGTAATTGGGTTACGGCTCCGTGACAAACACCTAATTCTGTATTGAGCATAGTTCCAGGACTTTTCGAGGTGAGTGTCCAGGAGAACTACTGGTGTAGTGGTATTTAACCTTTGGTGCTTTACTGTTTGCCTAATTTCAATTCTTGGTTTGGGGCCTTGCTGTGTGTGGGAGTGCTATATAGAGGCCTGTTAGCAATGTAGTGAGTGGATCTTGCCTTCACTAATGTGGTTTCATTTTTGTCCCCCCCCAGGCCCCAGAAGAGGACGGCTCCATTGCGGAGCAATCTGTCGCCGAGGATGCTCAGCCAATGACATCTGGGGCTGAGCAGGAGGGCGAGGCGAGTGATGTGGGTCCCGACCCAGGGCCCAGCTCCCGGATCCGTCGCCGTCGCCGTCCTCAACCACCAGAGACGGAGCTGGGCACCTGGGCCCGACGTGTGCTGTTGGACGAACAGCGGACCCACATCGACAGCACCGCCCTCTACATGAGCGACAGGTTGCGAGGGATGGAGCCGCTCCAGAAAAAAATCCTTCTGAGGGTCTACATGAATGCCGCTGATGCTGCCGATGATGGGGCCCTTCAATGGGGATGCCACATCCCCTCACCAATGCCACACACTCTATGGCCACTTTCCCCAGCCGCCCCATCTCGGCCCGTGAGAAGACCGGCCCCGCCACAGAACACCCGTCCCCCCCAAACACGTCGTCGTACATCAGGACGTTCTCGGGCAGGTCGGGGCTGCCCTGAGAGGAGGGGGGAAGCCGCATTGTCAGAGCCAACAGAGGATGAATAAGTAGGACACTAGTAGCCAATGCACAGAATTGGCTCTCTGGACTTTCACATGTGGAGGATACTCCTTGTTTGATGTGTTTCTTTAATTGTTTGTGATACTTCTCAGCAGACTGGCTGAATATGATTTGTTTATGTTTCTTTAGCAAACCAATATTATTAAATTTATTTTCTGACACACTTGGGTATTTCTTTTTAGGTTTCGGATTTTAGGGGGTCAGCGTGGCTGACTGGTGTTGGTCACAATATAGTTTGGCAAAATCCACACAATATGGGGCAATGCCCTCAGAGCTGGACGACCATAGATTCCTTTGCAATGTGGTTGCACTTTGACAAAGAATTGTGGTAAGGTGGGTGACATAGTTTTGGGATGTCCATGTTTTGGCCCCCAAATATTATTGTGGTGACATGAAGGAGCAAAACAAAACTGGCCCAAACATTTTATTTGCTACATACATGTGTGCCCGACATTTGCAACAAGACACAGAAGCCTCTTTCCACAAAGGGCTGGGCAGTCCACACTCCTGATGGTCCCAATGTGGGCCAGGATAGGTCCATAAGGTAAAGGGCTGGTAACTCCACACTCCTGATGGTCCCAATGTGGGACAGGATAGGTCCATAAGTAAAGGGCTGGTAACTCCACACTCTGATGGTCCAATGTGGGACAGGATAGGTCCATAAGGTAAAGGGCTGGTAACTCCACACTCCTGATGGTCCCAATGTGGGACAGGATAGGTCCATAAGGTAAAGGGCTGGTAACTCCACACTCCTGATGGTCCCAATGTGGGACAGGATAGGTCCATAAGGTAAAGGGCTGGTAACTACACACTCCTGATGGTCCCAATGTGGGACAGGATAGGTGCTCGGGCCAAAGGGCTGGCCATCCCACAATCCCCCTTTTGGGATAGTGGAACACTATAAGAAAAGAGCCCAACGGGGGCAAAAACAAAAAACAAAGCTAAAACATATCCAAGGCCTAACAGGCAACGTCTGGAAGTTCAAGGTCCAACTAGGACAACACATTTGTGGTTCAGGGGAGCAAAGTTTTTTCCGGGGGGGTCCATCTCAATGTTGCCCATCTTGATGTTGCATGACGGTATCCACCATGTTAGACAGGCGGGTGAGATCCTCTATTCCCCGGTGTAGGGCCCGTTGCAGTCGGTGGGCAAACTGGTGGTGAGCCCTCACGACGTCCTCCATGGTGGGTACACCTGTATTGTGTGTGTGGAAAAAACATCATTACTTCAGAATCCTACCTCTGGTGTTTGTGTCCGGTTCACACAAGCAAGATTGTACTTACCCTCGGGCGCAACATCATCCCGACTATCAGGGGGTGATGGGGAGGCACTGACTCTCCAGCCGGCAGCTCCAGCACGTTCACCATCTGCAAGAGTGTGTGAATGACATTATGTCAGGAATGCCTAGCTTTTACATTGCCCAAGTAGCAACTACAATGCTTACAGTGTTCGGCCCCTCTAATCAAACTCAAATCACTTACCGCCATAAACAGCCAACGCAGCTGCATTTGGGGGTTGCGCCACAGCATCAGGTTGCCGATCAGGCGAGGCCACCTCTGCCTCCACCAACGCTGGCTCATCAGGGTCCTCCTCCTCCTCATGCCCTGGTGAGGGGCTATTCCCTGGTGGGGATGGTGGGCCAGCTGGCTGTTGCCGCGGTGGTGTGGCTGCTCCAGCTGCCTCTTGTGGCGGTGGTGTGTGTGGGCCAGCTCCCTCTTGCCGCGGTGGGGTTGGTGGGCCACCTGCATGCGGTTGCGGGGGATCCTCCTCTCCTGAAACTTCAGCACCTGGAGAAGGAGAAACAATAAATAATGTGTCCGCAGAATGTATAGCCTATGATATGTATGGACAGTTCAATATTTGTTCTATGTGTTTGCTGTAGTTCTGATCTGGGATGATGTCATGTATTCTGTATGGCGTATGTATGTGGCATTAGTGTGGTAATAGTGTGGAGAGCATCTTACACTGTGGAGTCATCTTGGGTGGCACATGAACATTAGTTGTAGCCAGATGTGTAGGCAGTCTATCTATAATGTGCTGACTATATAGTCCCCCATTTCATGTCTGCCGGTGTCCCTCTCACTGTACATAGGATGTTTGTCCACTACTTTTAGGTTTTGGTCGTGCTTACATACAATACAAAGCATGTGTGGCCCTCTGAAGTACTCACCGCGCAGCCTGGCAAGCCTGGCACGAATGTCGATTATGCGGCCTGGACATTTCGACTTCAGGTCCGCAATCTTTTTCTGCACTGCTTTGGCGACCCTCTGCACCCCGAGTCGAGTCAGCAGTGCACGCTGAATGCGCCGTATAGTGGCGCGATTACGCAGCCGGGGATGACGGTGGTGCCGGTGACCCCAATAGTCATACCGGTCACAGTAGTCTATGAGGATGAGCAGTTCAGCCATCCCCCACGTAGCAGCGCGGTGAACTGCCGCCATGACTGCAATGGTGTGTGCAGAGGAGGGGCAGGCACATTCCAGGCAGAGTGAAAATGAAACTAGCGTAATTACGTCATTACGGCCACCTTACGCGTCACGCACCTTTTGAACTAGTCCTACGCGCAGTGACACGGGCGAAGCACTTCAGCGGCACCTACTGTACGACACCCACAGAGCGATGCGTACAGCAAGCCTGTGCGCTGTGTACTGACTACTCGACTTTAATGCGGTGTGTGTATACGTGCATCAGTGTTTCAGTGGCGCACAGACCCTCAAGGGACACTTTTATGCGGCCTCTGCTCTTCAATTAGGCAGGCCGGTCCGAAACACATACTTGACCGCTGTGTCCAGCATTATTCTTTATGTGTTTACAGGATGTGCCCATTTGGTTTGGTTTGCCCTAAGTTTGGGGCCGCGTAATTGTACTACGGTATGATCGTGCATACGGCGCGTATGTGTAGTGCTGAAGGGACAGCTCATCCAAGATGGAGGGCTGTGAGGCATGGGCCAATCGGCACGCAGCAGCTTCCACCAATGATCGCACATGGGGCGCGGTAACACGGAGCCTAGGTGACGCCTTAGCTACATTGCAGCTACATCGCAGGCTGTCCAGAGTTCCCTTCCGTTGCTTCTTTACACGCCGATACAGCTCGCTGCAATCGGCGATGTTGCCTTAAGTTTATGGGCAGAGACCATAAACAAATGTATCTGTCGCCGGCTGTAGCGTCGCCTCTTCAGACGCCGCTACTACAGGCGATATGGACGCTACAAGCTACAATTGTAGCTTGTCGCGCGATGTTTCCAGCCTGCCGTCGCGGCGTGTAAAGGTACCCTCAGGGTTCAGCTCAGGTCATTATGACCTGAGCTGAACCCTGCTGTCAGCCCGACTCTCTCTGCCTCCGGAGATTCCCAAGCGGTGACGGAAGTTAATTTATTCACTGCTTTGTCACCGCTCGGGAATCTCTGGAGACAGAAGCAGAGAGGCGGGGAGCGAGTCTGCGGCCGGCAGCAGCGGAGGTAGCGGTAAGTAGCCGGCCGGTCCGGTGCACTCGCACACACCCCCATCCCCCCCCAAGCCCACCCCTGGTCAGGACTCAGAGGAGGAAGCGGCAGTGAGCACATTTCACCGCCGGCTTCCCCGCCTGAGTCCTGAGTCCCTGCTCCTGCTCCCCCCGCCCGGTCCTAACTTAGGATCGGGTGGGGAGGCTGCGAGGGGGGCGGAGGGATGATGGACTCGTTACTGTGCGAGTAATAGCTTTGAAACTCGCAGAGTACCGAGTCCTGCGATTCCACTATTACTCGCAGAGTAACGAGTCCTAGCGAGTAGATTCGCCCATTCCTAATGATATTCTAATTCATTGAGATGTACCTGTAGAGTGGCAGTCCACCCAACTTGCAAACTTCAAACAACTAGACCTTTCTTGATATATTTTACATAAAACACTTAGAATAGGGAAGCACAAAGTTTTCTTTTCTACAAAACTTCCCGGCTGCTGTTTAAAATTGATAAGGATGCATTCACACAATACAATTTAGGAAAAACATCTGAAAATTGCAAGAAATTAAGATATGACTATTAGTTATGCAGTTTACTACAGGTAAATCATGTAACATTAATGTGCTTCACCTATCTACAACATACAGATAGACAAAAACCCAAAGACCAACGCGTGTCGTCACCAACAGGTGGCTTCATCAGCGGTAGAGGGTGACACATTTGTCCACAACTGTTCTCTACCAATATGGTCCAGTTTATCTTGGTGATATAGGGCTCTTATTTTATTATGGGCTTGATGCAATGCTTGTAAACTATATGCATTGGTATTTGAGTGAGAGCTTCTCTCTGCATCTAATCCAGGTGTTTCAATCCATGAATTTTATGTATCGATATTTGCATGAGGTTACCCTTGCTCTGCCAACATTCAGTCTATTGTGCTTTTTTGCTTTGATTAATCTATATAGCACTTGAGTATTTGTGAATGTTTCTTTCCTTATTTACAAGGTTAAGCATTTTCTCCTTCTTTCATGTATTGTATTTATGTACACTTTATGCAGGATATTCAATATACTCTTACATGTGCAATATATCGGTTTCCTTATTGGAACACAGTATGTGTTTATTTGTTTGTGTATGGGTGCGTTCACACTTGCGTCTGGAGCGCAGCGCACCAAACGCAGCCAAACGCTTGTGCACATGCGTTCCTATGTTTAACATGGGAACGCATGTGCCTGTGTATGGCTGCGTTTGGCCACATTTGCGTACGGATGCGCATACTTTATGCACCCTCCGACCGCAGTCCAAACGCAGCATGCAGCATTTTTTGTGCGGACGCAGGTGCTTGTTTTATCCGCAAGCGCATAAAAAATGCATGGATCTCAATGGATCCGCAGTGTCCTCCGTATGACACCGCAGGAGAATGCTGCGAATCTCATTGAAATCTCTCCCGGTGGCCGCTGGTGATCACCGGCGGCCACCGGGAGATCATGCAGAGCCACAGCTGATCTCCCGCCGGTGTCAGTGGGGAGATGCAGCTGATCTGACAGCTGTTTAAATCTCCCGCACTGACACCGAATAGGTGATGTCGGCGCGGGAGATTTGAAGCAGCGATCAGCTGTTTCATATCTCCTGCACTGATATCACCCTATTGGGTGTCAGCGCGGGAGATTTAAATAGCTGTCAGATCAGCTGTATCTCCCCGCTGACACCGGTGGGAGATGAGCTGTGCCGGGAGGAGGAGATCTCTGCCGTTGATCTCCTCCTCTCGGCCACCCCCAGAGACAGCTGATTGACTGCCCGGGCACCATACTAATGTGAACGCATGCGTTCACATTAGTATGGGCTGCGTTTGCCTCGTTTGCATCTGCATGCCCTCTGCATGCAGACGCAAACGCGAGAGTGAAGGCAGCCTTTTTTAATTATTTTTAAACTGTTTCTTAAGGATGTGTTTTTTTTAAGATAATAAAATTGTATGTCTTTTCAAAGTACATTTCATGATCCCAATAATTATAAATGCTTTCTTGTCTCTGGTTTCTTTGAGCTTGTGATTGGTTATCATGTTGTGCTGCCGCTTATTTTCTATCACTAAACAATTGTACTTTACAAATCATGCAGAAGTGTTCTATGCTCTGTTACACTGGATTGATATAGAGATTGTTTCAACTACCTATGAGTGTTTTCTCAAAAGCATTATATTAGCCATTGTTTAGCAGAAAATAAAAGTTTAAAGGGAGTTATTCTTTTAATAGATGATAAACCCTGGAGGGATCGTCATTGGTGGTTAAGAAACCTTAGGCCTCCTCCACTAAGACCAATGTCCAATCAAACGCAGCGTGGGCCTCTTCCGCTCAAACGATCAGTTAGCACAGAGAGATATGTAGAGACCTTGGTTGTTGCTGACAAAATGATGATTGGCTATCACGGGAGAAGAGATATTGAGCAATATATCCTCGCTATCATGAACATTGTAAGTATTACACCCACACCATCGATAAATATTAGGATATTTAAAGGTAATCTGTCAGGCAATTTATGCTGCCCAAACCTCAGGCTGCATGAATTTCAGCCTGGTGGCAAGCTCTGGCATTTCAGCTAAAATACACTTTGAATATCCCAAAGAAGATTGACAGGTCTCTCACTATATTCTTGTAAGGAGAGACCTGTATACAATGCTGTGAGAGCCAGCTAGGATTTAGATAGTTGTTACGTATGTTCCACCTTATTCAAAGTATATCTTTCTCTGAAACTGCAATCTATTTGAGGAATAATTTACCTGTCTGCAATCATGGTTTGGGCAGCATGAATTGCTTAAGAGGTTACCTTAAAGAGAATCTATCTGTAAGATCAACCCTCTTTAGGAAGCTGAATAAAATGATACCGTGATATCTGCAATCTGATTTTTTATTCCAGAGAAATCCACATTTTTTAAAAAATAAATATGTAAATAAGCTGTTAGATCTATGGGCAGAACATAAATGTCTCTGAGAATTTCCAGGTCTAATTTTAGGTGTGAGACATATAATGACTGACAGTCTGCTCTCCTGATCTATATTTCTCACACTGGTAATGCCCCCTTTCATTCATAATAGTCATTGGTGGAAGATCCTCAGGGAGATCTGTGTCCGGCCCATAGTCGTTAGCAGCTCATTTATATATAAGAAAAACATGTATTTCTCTAGAATAAGACATTGGACCACAGATATCAAGGTATCATTTTATTTCGCTTCCTACAACCTATATGCCCATATAGATGGTTTAGGAGGGTGCATCTTACTTAAAGATTACAGTACTTTTTATATTCTACCTTTTTTCCATTGATTTTAAGACTGATATTTTCTTGTTTCCTGGAGGTCAGGTTGCCAAACTTTTCCAGGACTCAAGCCTGGGAAACATTGTGAATATAATGGTGACAAGGTTAATCCTCTTGACTGAAGATCAGGTGAATTTTAAAGAATATTAACATAATGATTACATTCAAGCCCAAACTGATTTTATCATGTTCCATTGCCATTAAGTGTGACCATTGCTCTAGGATTTACTTTCACACATCAAGCCATGAGTTCCTAATTGGTTCATGCATGTTAATGTTACACTGTTTACTTATTCAACAGCCCACCCTGGAAATTAATCACCATGCTGGAAAGTCTCTTGACAGTTTCTGTCGGTGGCAAAAGTCTATTGTGAGCCGTAACGGGAATGCGATTACCGAGAATGGAATTGCTGATCATGACACTGCTGTCTTAATAACCAGGTATGCACACTAAAATGGAGGAGACAAATGTATGACTGTGTTGATGCCCAGCAGTCATGCTGTTGCTGAAAACTGGGGTCTTTCTTCTCTTTCACTGCACAGTCACTTTATCTTGCAAGGAAACAGCTGTTTCACCCACAAAACCAGGTGGCCATTTCAATCAGTCATGTGGTGTTACTCTTGAAACTGCTGTCATTCTCCAAGGTTAAGTGATTGTGCAGCAAAATAGTGGAAAGACTGCAGCAGTATAGTTAGGCTGTCTTCACACCACGGTTAAATCCGATCCAGGGCTGTCAGGGGTGAACCTGACTGCCCTGGACTGGATTTGCAAACAGAACTGGAGGGCTAATATGCCCTCCAGTCCTGTTTGTAGCCGGATTCAGCTCAGCTCAGCTGTCCCCTGCGAAATGATGCTAAACCGCTTCACAGCGGACAGCTCCCTGTTGCTGAAGTTCAGCGTAGCTCACGCTGTACTTCAGCAGCCGGCTTCCGGTTCCTGGATTCTCCCGGACCCTCCTGGATCGGGGCAATCCAGCCCCATAGACCCCATGTTAGGGAGTGCCGGATTGCCCTGGATCCGGGAGGATCCGGCAGAATTCGGGAGGATCCAATTTGCAAGCAGCATTTTTGTGTCCGGGTGAAAAATCCAAATACACCCGGATCCTCCCGGACAGATGGAAACCATCTGGCCTCATAGGGCTGCACTACAGTAAAATCGGGTCCGGTGCTGTCAGGTTCACCCGGACAGCCTTGGACCTGATAGAGCCGTGGTGTGAAGCCAGCCTTATCTTGCAGTTGCTAACTGCATAATTATCACTTAATGTAAATGAGTCCTTAGCTATTCATGTTTCAAATGCTACTATTAGTAAAGTTATAGGATGCCAGTTGCAGGAAGATTTGTAGTATACTTTTGTGCGCAAGTTAAGTGCCTTTGATTTTCAAGAAATCAGAGTTGTTTCATGCAGTCATGTACACAACTTAAAATCCTCCAAATAAGAAGACCTGGGTAAGAATAGTTCTATGCCCACCCTGCTGTAGCTTGGTGTTTTGGTAGTGGTTCACTCAAGAGGTTGCAAGCCCCAAAATCCAGAAACATACATGTGCACATCTGCATTCAGAATTTCAAAATCCTTCATGAAAATGTTTGTACAGAAAGAAAAATTGATGACTTAATGCATTTCACATTATTGTGCTAGTTTCCAGTGATTGTTGGTCTGTTTTCTTTCAGATATGACATTTGTATTTACAAAAATAAGCCATGTGGAACTTTGGGTAAGAAATAAAAAAGTAAATAGTGCTCCAACACCGAAATTGGAGGGTGAATATTGTGCTTCTTCACAAAGATTAAACACTGATTAACACATATGCTGCTCATACACGTCACCTAAAGACACTGGCGAAACCAATTGCTTAGCTTTGCAGCTGCCAAGGTCTTATTATGAGTGCATTAATATAGAATCTCTAAACTCCAAGATGACTCCTAATATTTTTTTTTTTTTAAATTATAGTAGGAACACTCAGTTATGTAACTTCCTTTGGGAGCTCCAATGCAAAATTTCAACAGAGCTCCCAACTACAACGTGTCTTTTATAGTAGAATCCGAAGGGATCTTTTGGGTCCCTAGTCTCCGGGGTTTGGGTGTGATTGTAGCCCCTGCTCACCCCATAATTACATTCATGGATGTTTTATTTAATACAATAGTAGAAAGGTACCGTATATACTCGTGTATAAGCCGACCCGTGTATAAGCCGACCCCCCTACTTTTGCCCCCAAAACCTGGGAAAACCTATTGACTCGTGTATAAGCCGAGGGTGGACCCCAGCACAGGTATACAGCCCCCAGCAGTGTGGTATACAGCAGCCCCAGAGGTATATACAGCAGCCCCAGTGGTATATACAGCAGCAGCCCCAGTGGTTAGTATACAGCAGCCCCAGAGGTGTATACAGCAACCCCAGTGGTAGTATACAGCAGCCCCAGAGGTATATACAGCCCCAGTGGTACTATACAGCAGCCCCAGTGGTAGTATACAGCAACCCCAGTGGTAGTATACAGCAGCCCAGTGGTAGTATACAGCAGCCCCAGCGGTAGTATACAGCAGCCCCAGAGGTATATACAGCCCCAGAGGTATATACAGCAGCCCTAGTGGTGTATACAGCAGCCCCAGAGGTATATACAGCAGCAGCCCCAGTGGTTAGTATACAGAAGCCCTAGTGGTGTATACAGCAGCCCCAGAGGTATATACAGCAGCCCTTAGGTAGTATACAGCAGCCCCAGTGGTGTATACAGCAGCAGCCCCAGGGCTGTATATAGCAGCAGCCCCAGGGCTGTATACAGCAGCAGCCCCAGGGCTGTATACAGCAGCAGCCCCAGGGGTGTATACAGCAGCAGCCCCAGGGCTGTATACAGCAGCAGCCCCAGGGGTGTATACAGCAGCAGCCCCAGGGCTGTATACAGCAGCAGCCCCGGAGCTATACAGGCCCCCCCATCATGATCCAGGGCCCCCCCCTTGCGCCGCACACCTGTAAAGTAAAATCATACTTATCACTGTCCCGCGCTGTCCCGTTGCTTGCCGACATCACGATCCCGGGCTTCATTCCGCGTCTTCCGGCTTCCAACTTCCTGTGGTCGCGGGCAATAACGTCATTGCCCGCGACCACAGGAAGTCGGAAGACGGAAGACGCGGAATGAAGCCCGGGATCGTGATGTTGGCAAGCGGCGGGACAGCGCCGGACAGTGATAAGTATGATTTTACTTTACAGGTTTGCCGTGCAAGGGGGGGGGGGGCCCTGGATCATGATGGGGGGGCCTGTATACCTCCGGGGGCTGCTGCTGTATACTGTATACTCGCGTATAAGTCGAGGGGGGACTTTTCAGCCCAAATTTTGGGCTGAAAAACTCGGCTTATACGCGAGTATATACGGTACATTATTACTCATAAGGGGGAGAGAGATAGGCCCTTTTCACATCTAAACCTGGTCTGCGTTTTGCATCGTTTGCATTTCTATGTGTTTTTGCTGCTAAAAACACATCCAAACGCATGTGTTTTTGCCCACATTGATTTCAATGGAAACGCATGCAAAAATGTGTGCAAAAACGCATATGCATCTTCAAAACACATGCGTTTTTCCAAACGCAGCCCTACATGCAACAGCCACATTTTGGTCTGCGTTTGCAAAAACACATGCATTTTTTCCATGCATTTCCATATAAATCAAAGGGGGGAAAAACATATGCATTTTGGATGCGTTTTTAGCAGTAAAAATGTGTAGAAACGCAAATGAAGCAAAACGCAAGCCTGCATTAGATGTGAACTAGGCCATAGTTGTGTAACATAGATTAGTTGATAACCATGAAGCATCATCATTAAAAGAGATGATTTTACCTCGCAAACTATTTACAGTTGTGGCCAAAAGTATTGACACCCCTGCAATTCTGTCAGATAATATTCAGTTTCTTCCTGAAAATGATTGCAATCACAAATTCTTTGGTATTATTATCTTCATTTAATTTGTCTTCAATGAAAAAACACAAAAGAGAAGAAGTAAAAAGCAAAACATTGATCATTTCAAACAAAACTCCAAAAATGGGCCAGACAAAAGTATTGGCACCCTCAGCCTAATACTTGGTTGCACAACCTTTAGCCAAAATAACTGCGATCAATCGCTTCCGGTAACCATCAATGAGTTTCTTACAATGCTCTGCTGGAATTTTAGACCATTTTTGTTTGGCAAACTGCTCCAGGTCCCTGATATTTGAAGGGTGCCTTCTCCAAACTGCCATTTTTAGATCTCTCCACAGGTGTTCTATGGGATTCAGGTCTGGACTCATTGCTGGTCACCTTAGAAGTCTCCAATGCTTTGTCTCAAACCATTTTCTAGTGCTTTTTGAAGTGTGTTTTGGGTCATTGTCCTGCTGGAAGACCCATGACCTCTGAGGGAGACCCAGCTTTCTCACACTGGGCCCTACATTATGCTGCAAAATTTGTTGGTAGTCTTCAGACTTCATAAATAGGGATGGGCAAATACTAAATTACTCGGACTTGCTAGACTCTAACGAGTAGGATCCTGATACTCGCTACTCATTGCGAGTCTAGCGAGTCCAATGTAAATGAATGGGGAAGTGTGTATTGAAGCGATTCCTCTGCTGCTGGACCCCATAAAGGGGTCTGGCAGCAGAGGAAAAACCTGCAATTCCCCATTTTATTCTTTAAAAGCCAGCAGCAAAAAGCCGCGGGCTTTTAAAGAATAGTTAAAAAAAAAACGGATTGAACCGGTCCGGTTCAATCCGGTCCCATAGACAGTCATGTTAAAGTTAACCAGCTTGAACCGGACCGGAACAATCCGATTTGTTTTAACATGACGGTCTATGTAACCATATTAAGCCTGACCGTTTTTTTCAATCTGAAGGGTTAGTGAAAAATTAGTTAGTGCGCAAAAGCAGTCACCAAGGTGAACTGTGGTGCTCTCTGCGTCACCGCTAGATGGTACCGTGCATGCTGTCAGGTAGCAGAGCAGCTACGCACTGTCCCTAGCAAAAATTAAGCTTCAGGGGTAAATATGACCCCAAAACTATCTGCTGGAAAGAAAAATTCTTAGCTTCTGATTTCAGCTCTGAGGAAAGCTGAGTGAGCTAAGCTCTTAGGTCGGTGCTGTGTGGCACTGCAAGGCTGCTCCTGTCTGTCTCCTACAGTCCTCTACAGTACTCCTCCGTCCTGGTAGCTCTCACGAGAGCTTTTGGGTTAAATGTGAGGAATATCGAGGTGGATTTCCTACACTGACTGACACTCCCTAGGATCTTCTGCAACTCTCCCTACACTAGCTCAGATCGTCATAGGAATGTGCCCAAAATGGTGGGGGCAAGGCTTATATACAGCCTTGCCTTGTCATACATGACATAGGCATCACGATGAACAGCAGCCAATCATAGTAATGTCACAACCAACATGGCTGCAGCATTACTGACTATGATTGGATAACATGCTGGGCTGGCTCTTCACTTTTTTCATAGCTAACATGCTAGGCTGTCTCCGCCTCTTAACGTAACATTAACATATTCTATATTCGGCGAGTACCGAATACAGAATACAGGAGTACTCGCTCGTAATTCTCGCTTCTGACAGTGGGTATCTGGTAACCGGTCAGGTTTTGTAAAGATTCAGGGACAATCCGGCTGCATAGCAAACATGTTAGGTTGAACTGGATTGACATGGAGTCCATGACCGCTTTAAGCAGATTCTTTATACCGGGGCTAAACCGGATTGTACCGGTTTGCACAGATCCGGGTACATTAAACATTGATGTCTACGGTACCTGATTGAACCTGACCGGGTCAATCCGGGACAATCCGGTTCAAAGAAGTAGAGGAATAGAATTTACAATTGATTTTCATTGGACTCGTTACTGTGCGAGTAATCGCAATGAAACTCGCAGAGTAAGGAATCGGCCGAGTACCCTACTACTCGCAGAGTAGCGAGTAGTAACGAGTAGATTCGCCCATTCTTATTCATAATGCCATGCACACGGTCAAGCAGTCCAGTGCCAGAGGCAGCAAAGCAACCCCAAAACATCAGGGAACCTCCGCCATGTTTGACTGTAGGGACCGTGTTCTTTTCTTTTAATGCCTTTTTTTCTCCTGTAAACTGTATGTTGATGTCTTTGCCCAAAAATCTCTACTTTTGTCTGATCTGACCAGAAAACATTCTTCCAAAACCTTTTAGGCTTTCTCAGGTAAGTTTAGGCAAACTCCAGCCTGGCTTTTTTATGTCTCGGGGTAAGAAGTGGGGTCTTCTTGGGTATTCTACCATACAGCCTCTTTTCATTCAGACGTCGACGGATAGTACGGGTTGACACTGTTGTACCCTTGGACTGCAGGGCAGCTTGAACTTGTTTGGATGTTAGTCGAGGTTTTTTATCCACCATCCGCACAATCTTGCATTGAAATCTCTCGTCAATTTTTCTTTTCCGTCCACATCTAGGGAGGTTAGCCACAGTGCTATGGGCTTTAAACTTCTTGATGACACTGCGCACGGTAGACACAGGAACATTCAGGTCTTTAGAGATGGACTTGTAGCCTTGAGATTGCTCATGCTTCCTCACAATTTGGTTTCTCAAGTCCTCAGACAGTTCTTTGGTCTTCTTTCTTTTCTCCATGCTCAATGTGGTACACACAAGGACACAGGACAGAAGTTGAGTCAACTTTAATCCATGTCAACTGGCTGCAAGTGTGATTTAGTTATTGCCAACACCTGTTAGGTGCAACAGGTAAGTTACAGGCGCTGTTAATTACACAAATTAGAGAAGCATCACATGATTTTTCTAACAGTGCCAATACTTTTGTCCACCCCCTTTTTTATGTTTGGTGTGGAACTATATCCAATTTGGCTTTAGGACAATTATTTTTATGTTTTTTCATTGAATACAAATTAAATGAAGATAATAATACCAAAGAATTTGTGATTGCAATCATTTTCAGGAAGAAACTGAGTATTATCTGACAGAATTGCAGGGGTGTCAATACTTTTGGCCACAACTGTATATGTACATTAAACTCTTCCAAACAGAAGTTCAACAAATTAATATCTTTACATGTCCTGTCTATGCCTATGTTACTGAGAAAATCAGCATTTGAATGCAAATGTGGTTGTAGATCTGCAGCCTTTGTTACTCCAGCTCTATTCTCCACCCATAGAACGGGAGTGATAGAAAATAGTTCTTCAGACTTATTAACATATCAATAGAAACACAGATTTTTCTGTAATAGAGAAATGGGCTGACTATATAAAACTGTTGGTAAACTTGTGTTTGAAAGAGTTACATGATGAAAGATTTCCTTTAATAAAGAAATTCTGCAGCATCTGAGGTGCATAATTTTTATCTCCGGCTACTATTATGTAGAAATGTAGTGTAGACACTGGAGCTGGTGTGAAAGCTACATGACAGTAAAACAGTGTGTTTTACACAAGAAAATTTGGAAACAGGGACTGTTAATGAAGATTAAAGAGAACCTTTATGCTGATACATGCTGCCCAAACTATGGGCAGTATGCATCATCCACCTGCTATATCATTAGATATGACCACATATGTTTCACACTGAAAGGATGCGGCATTTCAGGGCAAAATATACTTTTAATAGCCACCATTCTCTGAGCCATGCTGTTTACTAGTCGTACAGGTAGGTCTAGGTGATTTCTCCTCATCCACAGTAACTGACAAATCTCTGATTATGTGCATGTATGGAAAGAAACCTGTCAGTTTAGGGAAGCGGGTGGAAAGAATATTTCGCACACCCGCCTGTATGACCAGGGGCCAGTGCAGTTAGGTCCCTGGCAGCAAGCAAAAGTACCGTATGTTTTTCTTTGAAACACCACAACGTTTCAGAGTGAAACATACCTGGCCGTGATCATACAGCCAATGGCTGATACATGCTGTGCACAGTATCGGTAGCTTGTGTCAGCTGACAGGTTCAAACATTTAAAGAGAACTTTCCAAAACAATTTAACCTGTTAAAGTAAAGGTATGGCAATAATGGCCTATTATACTGATTTAATGGATACCAATAGTGAAAAAATACATAGCACAGTTCTTAATTCACCTCAGACATTTTGGTGCAATAGCCTCTTCATGCATCGGGACTGCAGGTAGGGTCTTTAGCTTTGCTGTGGACCCTCTACATTTGTATGAGCCTCACTATCATAAATTTTGCACTAATGCCACCTCTGTCGCGGACTGTGCTAGCGCATATGTGTCTTCAGACATTCTTCACAAAAATGGAGCTGGAAGTGGTACTTGATCAGATTAATTTATGGTGGACTGCAGTGGCAGTGCAGTGCAGTGGCACCATGGCAGCATATGTGCAAATTGGGAACTCGGCTTGTCATTGAGCCATGTTGCCAATCTGCTCATAAGTTGCCACTGGCACTATTTTACTTCAGGCCAAGAGAGGTCAATCTAAGTGTGCGGCCCCACTAGCACTATTTTGCTGGAGAATATAAGAAGTATGTGCATAAGCAATGCCGACTACAAAGGTGGCACTAGCGCAAAATTTAAAAGAAGGCTTAAGCAATACAGAGAGGGAATGGCAGAGACGAGAAAGCCATTGCACCAAGACTTTTAAGTTAAATTAAACAAGAACCAGACAATGGATTTTTTTCACTACCGGTATCTACTTCCCCAGACACGTGCTGTATACCCCCAGCCTTGTGTCCATATGGGTGAGTGGTTTAACAGACATAGCCTGACAAAGCGCTTTATGGTACAAGATGGAATGCATGGTATCATTTTACTACTACTATGTTGACATTAATACATGTATATTATACTCTGTATACCTGATTGTCCAAATTACTGTATAAGATTATGTTATGTTTTGCACTTCATTACTATTTACCCATGTCAGCAAGGGCTTAGGTGTTGTGCAACCCCTGTGTGTTCCTCACAGCACCAAAATCATCCTGGTCTGTAATCTATGTAACTGTTCTGGTCTCTTTTCTGTTCAACTAGTGTAAAAATAAATACTTGCATTACTGGTTGGACTTTTTACTTTTGATCAGAGCCTGAAGTATGCACTGGCTCCGTTTTCTCTGGTTTAAATATATGTATTAAGCTGCATCTTATGACCAAACATGTCCATAGTGATTCCCTGGATTCTTCTTGTTCTATCTACTGAACCAATATAAGAGGACCATATCTTTACTTTACCATGTTATATTATGATGGCAGGTTCTCTTTAAGTACAAAATTTGAAATCTAAACAAATATTTTGGTACAGCTATGTTAATAAAAAATTCCATAAATTTTTATTTTATCTATGTACATAGCATTCACATATTTTTTTTTAAATGCTCTCAGTATACAATTAAGTAAAGAAAAGAACCATTCACAAAATAGGATTTCCAGAAGAAAGATAACATGTTGTACTCCCATAGATTTTCTTTCTATGTCGCTATCTAGGTCTGGCACCAGTAGGTGGAATGTGCGAAAGAGAGAGAAGCTGCAGTATCAATGAAGATATTGGTCTTGCTACAGCCTTCACAATTGCACATGAGGTGGGACACACGTGAGTGAGTTCCTCGTAAACTACTTGTAGACAAAACCATGGTTTAAAGCTTAACACACTTTTCTGTACTTGATACTTTTCCATGTTTTTTTTTTAACAATGTAATGGAGAAGAAATTCTAAAGGAAGCATCTACTTATATAATCCGCAGTTGGGAATTCGGGCGTTGTCGCCGAATCCCAACATGCTTTGCGGGACTGCGAGTGATGACGCGCAGCGTCATCACGAGCCGCAGACCCGCACTACTGTAAAAAAAAAAAAAAAGTTAATGCTCACCTCTCCCCGAGCCCCCGCCGTCTCCTGCCCTCTTCCTCCAGGCTTCCTCCAGGCTTCAGGTGGCTGCCGCAGGCTCCCAGTGTGTGCAGAGCTCTTCTACTGCAGTCAAGGACCTGTGGTGATGTCACAGTCACGTTACACCAGGTTACTCCATGGTAACCTGGTGTCACGTGACTCTGACATCACCGCAGGTCCTGAACTGCACTTGAACAGCTCTGCACACACTGGCAGCCTGCGGCAGCCACCGGAAGCCTGGAGGAAGCCTGGAGGAAGACGGCAGGAGACGGCGGGGGCTCATGGAGAGGTGAGCATTAACTTTTTTTTTTTTTATCCCCTGCCTTCCTGTTTGGAGACCTTTTACTGTACTGAGCATGCTCAGTACAGTAAATGTCTCCTACAGCCTCACAGCCTCCCCATCCTCACTGCCTCCTCCAGCCTCCCAGTCTCCTCCAGCCTCACAGTCTCCTCCAGCCTCACAGCCTCCCCATCCTCACAGCCTCCTACAGCCTCCTCCAGCCTCACAGCCTCCCCATCCTCACAGCCTCCTACAGCCTCACAGCCTCCCCATCCTCACAGCCTCCTACAGCCTCCTCCATCCTCACAGCCTCCCCATCCTCACAGCCTCCTACAGCCTCACACCCTCCTCCAGCCTCACAGCCTCCCCATCCTCACAGCCTCCTACAGCCTCACACCCTCCTCCAGCCTCACAGCCTCCCCATCCTCACAGCCTCCTACAGCCTCACAGCCTCCCCATCCTCACAGCCTCCTACAGCCTCCTCCAGCCTCACAGCCTCCACATCCTCACAGCCTCCTACAGCCTCACACCCTCCTCCAGCCTCACAGCCTCCCCATCCTCACAGCCTCCTACAGCCTCACACCCTCCTCCAGCCTCACAGCCTCCCCATCCTCACAGCCTCCTACAGCCTCACAGCCTCCCCATCCTCACAGCCATCTACAGCCTCCTCCAGCCTCCCAGCCTCCCCATCCTCACAGCCTCCTACAGCCTCACACCCTCCTCCAGCCTCACAGCCTCCCCATCCTCACAGCCTCCTACAGCCTCACACCCTCCTCCAGCCTCACAGCCTCCCCATCCTCACAGCCTCCTCCAGCCTCACAGCCTCCTCCAGCCTCACAGCCTCCTCCAGCCTCACAGCCTCCCCATCCTCACAGCCTCCTACAGCCTCACAGCCTCCTCCAGCCTCACAGCCTCCCCATCCTCACTGCCTCCTCCAGCCTCACAGCCTCCCCATCCTCACAGCCTCACATCCTCCTCCTGCCTCACAGCCTCCTCCAGCCTCACAGCCTCCCCATCCTCACAGCCTCCTCCAGCCTCACAGCCTCCTCCAGCCTCACAGCCTCCCCATCCTCACTGCCTCCTCCAGCCTCAGTCTCCTCCAGCCTCACATCCTCCTCCAGCCTCACAGCCTCCCCATCCTCACTGCCTCCTCCAGCCTTCAGTCTCCTCCCAGCCTCACATCCTCCTCCAGCCTCACAGCCTCCCCATCCTCACTGCCTCCTCCAGCCTCACAGCCTCCTCCAGCCTCACAGCCTCCTACACCTCACAGCCTCCCCATCCTCACAGCCTCCTCATCCTCACAGCCTCCTCCAGCCTCACAGCCTCCTCCAGCCTCACCCCCCTCCTCCAAGCCTCCCCACTGCCTCCTCCAGCCTCACTGCCTCCATCCAGCCTCACCTAGCTCCTCACTCCAGCTCCTCACAGCCTCCTCTCAGGCCTCACAGCCCTCCTCCAGCCTCACAGCCTCCTCTAGCCTCACAGCTTCCTCCAGCCTCACAGCCTCTCCATCCTCACAGACTCCTCCAGCCTCACATCCTCCTCCTGCCTCACAGCCTCCCCATCCTCACTAGCCTCCTCCAGCCTCACAGTCTCCTCCAGCCTCACAGCCTCCTCCAGCCTCATAGCCTCCTCCAGCCTCACAGCCTCCTCCAGCCTCACAGCCTCCCCATCCCACAGCCTCCTCCAGCCTCACAGCCTCACAGCCTCCCCATCCTCACAGCCTCCTACAGCCTCACTAGCCTCCAGCCTCACAGCCTCCCCATCCTCACAGCCTCTCTCCATCCTCACAGCCTCCTCCAGCCTCACAGCCTCCTCCAGCCTCACAGCCTCCTCCAAGCCTCACAGCCTCCCTCCAGCCTCACAGCCTCCTCCAGCCTCACAGCCTCCCCATCCTCACACCCTCCTCCAGCCTCACAGCCTCCTCCAGCCTCACAGCCTCCCCAGCCTCACACCCTTCTCCAGCCTCACTGCCTCCTCCAGCCTCACTGCCTCCTCCAGCCTCACTGCCTCCCCATCCTCACAGCCTCCTCCAGCCTCACAGCCTCCTCCAGCCTCACAGCCTCCTCCAGCCTCACAGCTTCCTCCAGCCTCACAGCCTCTCCATCCTCACAGACTCCTCCAGCCTCACAGCCTCCTCCTGCCTCACAGCCTCCCCATCCTCACTGCCTCCTCCAGCCTCACAGTCTCCTCCAGCCTCACATCCTCCTCCAGCCTCATAGCCTCCTCCAGCCTCACAGCCTCCTCCAGCCTCACAGCCTCCCCATCCGTACAGCCTCCTCCAGCCTCACAGCCTCCCCATCCTCACAGCCTCCTACAGCCTCACAGCCTCCAGCCTCACAGCCTCCCCATCCTCACAGCCTCCTCCAGCCTCACATCCTCCTCCAGCCTCACATCCTCCTCCAGCCTCACAGCCTCCCCCAGCCTCACTGCCTCCTCCAGCCTCACAGCCTCCCCATCCTCACAGCCTCCTCCAGCCTCACATCCTCCTCCAGCCTCACAGCCTCCTCCAGCCTCACAGCCTCCCCATCCTCACAGACTCCTCCAGCCTCACAGCCTCCTCCAGCCTCTCAGCCTCCTCCATCCTCAGCCGCACTACCTGACACCGCTGCCATCCTGCCAACCGTCGGCCCCGCTCCATCGCCACCGCCCTCGCGCCCTCCGCGAGGTCCATGCTGCCCGGATGCCGCCGGAGCCTTCCGCCCCTCGCCACTCTCTCACCGCTGGGCTCTCAATGTCGCCATGCTGGTGGAGTAGCAGTCTACGGGCTGTGGCCGGGTGCCAGGGACGTCGTCCTGTGGCCGGCAACAGCCAATGGGAGTGAGCGGACCGTGTCAGCCTGCAAAGCCTGACACGCCCCGCTCACTCCCATTGCCTGCCCCTGCAAGCGGATTGGGCACTGTGTTGTACACACAGGACGCCCATCCCATTGCCCAGGACTTGGCGTCCTAGACCAATCGGATGACCGTCCTGTCTTTACCACACACCGCCCAATCCGCTCCTTCCGCTCAGGTCACATGTGTGACCTGAGGGCAAGAACTGATCCCTCTCTGCATCACCCAACCCGCTGCAGAGTACAATGCCGTGTGACTGGGGCTGCGATCAGCCCCAGGACGCAGCCACGTCCTGCCGCCGAGCGGTGATGTCACCCCTCCAGCCGCATCTCTCCTCACCCCTCCAGCCAGACCTCTCCTCACCCCTCCATCTGGACCTCTCCTCACCACTCCAGCCTCTGCTCTCCTCACCCCTCCAGCCTCTGCTCCCCTCACTCCTCCAGCCTCCCGCCACATCATACTCTGCTATCCACAGAGCCCCCTCTATACTCTGACACCCACAGAGCCGCCTGTATACTCTCCTACCCACACAGCCGCCTGTATACTCTGCTACCCACAGAGCTGCCTCTATACTCTGCTACCCACAAAGCCGCCTCTATACTCTGCTACCCACAGAGCCGCCTGTATACTCTCCTACCCACAGACCCGCCTGTATTCTCTGCTACCCACAGAGCCGTTTCTATATTCTGCTACCCACACAGCCACCTCTATACTCTGCTACCCACAGAGCCTTCTCTATACTCTGCTACACACAGAGCCGCCTGTATAATCTGCTAACCACAAACCCGCCTGTATACTCGGCTACCCACAGAGCCGCCTGGATACTTTTCTACCCAGAGAGCCGCCTGTATAATCTGCTACCCTCAGAGCAGTCTGTATACTCTGCTACCCACAGACCCGCCTGTATATTCTGCTACCCACAGAGCCCCATGTATACTCTGCTAGCCACTCACCCGCCTGTATACACACAATTCATTTCACCGCGCTCCCGATGCAATTGCATCGGGCCTTTTTACTAGTACTATAATAATCTAATGTGTATACAAGTTCTATGTTTAGTAGATTAAATATTGGAAACCTACATTGGTGTACAATATTTATACTAAATTTGCACCACTTCAAATATAGAGTTGAAAATAAAGGAAGGGGAAAAGAGATGAATTGAAGGACTGTGAATAGAAAATATAACTTTTATTAGTTACTAATTGAAATAGTGTAAAATGGTAATACTTTACTTTTATCAATTAACAAAATGCTAATTGAATGAACAAAAGAGAAATCTAAATCAAATCAATATTTGGTTTGACCGCCCTTTGCCTACAAAACAGCATCAAAGCTTCAATTCTTCTAGGTACACTACACGCACAAAGTTTTTGAAGAAACCCAGCAGGGACATTGCTCCCAACATCTTAGGGAACTAACCACAGATCTTTTGAGGATATAGGTTAGTGCACATCCTTCTGTCAATACATGTAATTTACATAGGCTTGATGTTAAGGTCGAGGCCCTGTGTTGTCCATACCTTCACTTCTAAAGGGGGTGTCACACGCGTCAATGTCGTCAGCGATCTGATCGCTGACGACATTGACGGCTGATTGCTGGTGAGCTGTCACACAGACAGACTCACCAGCGATCAATTGACCAGTGACATCATGGAAACGATTTAAATATCGTTTCCACGATGTCCTGCTCCCGCTGCCAGCCTGCTGGAAGCGGGAGCAGGCTGGTCTCCAAGGTACACTGCGGGTAACTAGGCAGCGCGCGCTGCCTAGATACCCGACGTGTACCTTAGTTACCAGCCTCCTCCGCTCACCGGGTGAGCGGAGGAGGCTGGTAACTAAGGTACACAGTCGGGTATCTAGGCAGCGCGCGCTGCCTAGTTACCCGCAGTGTACCTTGGAGACCAGCTCCCAGCGCTTGTGACAGGCGCTGGGAGCTGGAATATCGCTAGTCCCGGTGTCACATGCAGCGATGCTGCGTGTCCACCGGGCGACAATCGCCAGGTTTCAGAGCTGGTTCTGAAACCTGGCGATCATCAACCAGCGATTTATCACTGGTTGATGCAGTATGTCACACGCGTCAATATCGCTGCAACGTCACGTGCAGCCGATATCGTGCAGGCGATATTGACGCGTGTGACACCCCCTTAAGACTTCTTTATGCTGAAGATAGTTCTTAATGGTATTGACTTTACATTTAAAGTTGTCTTACTGCCAAATACATAGTATGATGGATGGGAGTGTGTGTATGTGTTATTGTGAAAAAGTCACATTTCTCACTCTGCCACTCAGCCAACCAGCTCTTGTGCTTTGTACTGTATATATATATATATATATACGGTATGTATATATATATATATATATATATATATATATATATATATATAGACCGCACACAGAGGGGGGAGTTCAAAGGGTGGGAGTGACAACTGGCACCCCCAGTGCCACAAAGCCAGCCCCCATCATGATGTCACCACCCTCCCAATGCAATAGTAAGCCCACATCTAGTATATATATTTAATACTGTATATTGAATGATCATTATCTGTTGTGGAAATAGATTAATGATGCTCCGTATGTTCACTATGGTAATTCCTAAAACTATGACTCCACATAAAGTCTGAGGTTTATATAAGATGTTCCATATTTATAAATGCACCTCTGTGGTCTATCATTAAGCAAACCTGTGGTAAAGGTGCAAGTACAGAGTTTCAAACAGCTTACCATATCTGTGTTTGTCTTCATCCCTCAGCCACTTTGATCAATGTAAAAATGTAAAATGATATGAAGACATTGATACTGTGTCTCATCTGTAAAAAAATTGCCTGTATTTCTTCACACAGTAATTTAAAACAGCATAAGGCAAGCAAACAGTAGCTGATGTATAAAAAGAAATTTTATTCAGAATGGATGAAGTGGCGGCATTTGCAGATCGCAGTAACTAATAAAATTTATATCTTATATTCAAGTTCTATAAAGAGGATATGTCCTTTGCTCAAAAATTAGGTTAAATACCTTCAAAACAAATCATGAGCTCCCCTGATTATGTAACTCTTTTCTTTGCTGTGCTGTGTCAATCCACTGCAGAGTGATTCACATTTGCCTTTTTCTTAAGCGCAGTATGTGAAATCTCTGCTTGCATTCCAATGAAGAGTCATCACTGGGTGCATGCACTTTCACCCCTCCCTACCAGATGCTGCCAATAACAACTCAGCAGTGTGTGAGGCTAACAGACTACAAAATCAACTGCCGAGCTGTGACTGGCAACATCTGGGAGGGAAAGGTTAAAGTGCATGCACCCAGAGACGATTCTGCAAATTGCCCATTTGGACTGTAAGAGAATATTCCCACAATCAGTATTACTCGCATTCTGGAAGCAGTGCATATTCGCTGTGTCCATAATGGTGCATTTTATAGTACCATCAAAGTGGATGGGATTAAGAGAAATTTCATGTCCACTGTGATAATTTTTTACACAGCATAATTTCACCTGCAGTGTATTTTTCCAAGTCACCGCATGTCAATTTGTCTTATGGGATTGCTCAGTTTTATGTGCACATTTTCCACATAGTCCTGCACTTGATGGGGAAAAGCTGCAGCTAAAAGACACACGTGGAAACGTACCGAAAATGTTTGTAATCTACACCTAATGATGTCAATACCAGGAAGTTTCAAAAACAAAACAGCTTTATTTAAAGTAAACAAATAATCACCGTTGCAGATAGGGTTAACGATTGCGCTGCTGGATAAATAAACATAAGACTTTGGAGGACATCAAACCTTCTGGTTTTAGCTGTGGTTTATTAATCAATGCATTTCAGGGTTCTAGGGTCCCTTCCTCGGGACAAACCAACATTACCAAGATAATGAGGGCCTGAGGGCCCTGGAGCCCTGAAATGCATTGATTAATAAACCACAGCTAAAACCAGAAGGTTTGATGTCCTCCAAAGTCTTATGTTTATTTATCCAGCAGCGCAGTCGTTAACCCTTTCTGCATTGGTGATTATTTGTTCTATCTCTGGGGACTGCAGCAGCTGTTTCAAGCTTTTGCAGTGGTTGGGACTCTTCACAACCTCTAAAGGTGAGCCTTATTTCACTAATTTTTATGTATTGTACCACAGATAAGACCCTATTTTTCACTTTATTTCCATCCTTCTAGTATTTATGTAAAGGATGATGACACACTAAACTGAAACATAAAACTCAGCATCAAAATCATAACAGAAACGCAACAGTAAAAATGCACACAATAACACAATGAAGAAAAATGTAAGCTGAGGTGCAGTGATGGTATAAAAACTTTGCAGTGTGAAAAAAATCACTGATCCTGTGCATAGGAATATTGCCTAAAAGCAGAGATTTCACATATTACATAGGCCACAAATGTTTTTGAACACAAGTACATATTTAGTTAAGCATTAAAGAAGTAACATTTTGTTTCTTTAATTTGGTGCTTCATTTTTCATTGAGTATTGACCAAACTATTTTCATACACTAAGATTTGGCATGAACCATGATGGCATCGGTAATGGCTGTGGATCTCGTGGACAAGAGACAGCCAAACTCATGGCTGCTCATATTACAATGAAGACTAATCCCTTTGTATGGTCAGCTTGCAGTCGGGACTACATCACTAGTTTCTTAGAGTAAGTAACACCCCATTTTCACACTTGCCTGGTTTAATTTGGTAGTTAAAAACTAATTTTTAGACTTATTTTTCACTTTTAAGTAGAACATTAAGAAGCCTGGTTTTAACTGGTTGGACCTTTAAAACTCCATTTATAATTAACTAAATCCGATACATCTGGTTGCTATATATTGCTAAAAGTTATGTTCCACATAGTAAATAGCAAAAAAATATAAGCACAGATATACAACTACTTATAACAAGAATAAAAAGTAGTTAAGTTAGCCAAATATTTTTTTTCTCAGGATTTGACATTTTTTTTAGTAATAATTTAGCATTTATTACCAAAATAACCATTGGTGCTTGTACAATCCACCCACTGATCCCCTGCTCCAATATACCTCTCCCAAGCACCCTGTGATAAATAAATGATTATTATCTGTAATAAATATGCTACTTGCATATAGTGCTAAAAGTAGAACTTTAAGTACTATAATACCAACATAGGAGCATCTCAATGAATTAGAATATCATCAAAAAGTTTATTTATTTCAGTAATTCAATATATAAAGTGAAACGCATATATTATATAGAGTCATAACAAACAGAGTGATCTACGTATTTCAAGTGTTTATTTCTGTTAACGTAGATGATTATGACTTACAGCCAATGAAAAACCACAGGTTTTTATATAAAAAATTAGAGGTGTAGGAGTAGAGAGGATGAAGGGTTAAAATCTGCACTGCTGTATTCCACAAGATATCAAAGGGAGAATTTAATATTGATTTATTAGTCAACACATGGCAATATAATATAGATTTGTCCTGAGGAAGGGACAAGGGAGTCATGAAACGCTAATTGACTAATTAATCAATATTATATTGACCCTTTGATGACTCATGGAATACCTCAGCATGATTTTTAACCCTTTATCCTCCCTACGCTATATGCACCACGCTGGGGACTGCAGCAGCTGTGATCTGTTTTTATAGTGGTTGTGACCCTCACAACCAAACAAGGTGAAGCCTCTGATGTCTATTTAGGTCATATTTTATCTCTCAGACCCTTCATCCTCCCTACTTTAATTTTCTGAGATAATGACCTCTGGGTTTTCATTGGCTGTAAGCTGTAATCATCAACATCAACAGAAATAAATACTTGAAATAGATCCCTCTGTCTGTAATGACTCTATATAATATATGTGTTTCACTTTATGTATTGAATTACTGAAATAAACTAACTTTTTGATGATATTCTAATTCATTACAATACATTTGTATGTCTGGTCTATAGATCTTAACAACTAATTTCATACACTAATGAGAAAAGAGTGGATTTGTTTTGATTAAGACATCATTGCAGACTGCAGATATCAAGGTATGATTTTATTCAGCTTTCTAAGACCTGATTGCTCCTATTTATAGCTTACGAGGATTGTCCCCACTGACAGAATCCATTTAAAAATGTTATCAATGTCTGAATACTCCTGTTGTTTTTGTTACTTTATGGATGGTAATTCAGTTTTCTCCTACAGTTCAGGTATGGGCGTCTGTTTGAACAATGCTCCGCCGAGACAAGATTTCATTTATCCAACACAAGCTCCTGGACAAGCCTACGATGCAGATGATCAATGTCGGTTCCAGCATGGAATTAAATCCCGCCAGTGTAAATACGGGGTAGAGTCCTTAATTATTTTGTTTTGCCAGATTAGGAATCAATAGACAGATTTATTTGTATTTTATGTAAATTTAGGCTTTTAAACTGTGTGTTAAGAAATTCAATGAGTGGTCTGTTCCTTTGCATAGACCATCAATTAGTTATTAGTGAGGATCAAAACAAGTGAGGGAAAACAAGTTACGCATTGATGGCCAATAATAAAGACAGGACATCAATTGAAAGTCTTAGAGAATAGTTTGTATTATTGTTTTAACTTCTTCAAGAAAATATAAAAATATTCTAGAAATATGACAATTCACTGTGCAGAATGTTTTGTTTTACAAAGAAAAAGGGAATTAGGATTTGGTTTATATTTGATCTGTTCTTGTATTATGGAATGCTGAAGAGAAAACCCATTTGCTCCAGAGATTGACCACGTGCAAAAGAAAACAGTTCATACTACTGTCCAAAGTTGACGCTCAGTCTGGATACACAATATATGATTGAAGTGTGTTTCATTTTTCCAGGAAGTTTGCAGTGAACTTTGGTGTTTGAGTAAAACCAACCGTTGCATCACCAACAGCATCCCCGCTGCTGAGGGTACCATCTGCCAGACAAACACTATAGAAAAAGGGGTAAAACCTTCTAAAATTATCAATCACTCAAAAATTAATAACAAATATTAGAACAGCTGTAATATTTTTTTTCATTTTTGTGTGTCCAAGAAATGATGGAATTTGCACTACTGCAAATGGAGAACACACATCACATATGACAGTCATTTAGTTGCAGCTTTATAAACCCAACTGCATGGAGAAGCAGAAAATCAGAGAGATAACTTGACAGTTTACAATAAACTATAAAATAAGCATATTGGCAAAAAACAATGTGTTTTAAAGTTCAAGTAATAGAGACTAAAACTATATGATAATTTTGCTCTGCCCATAGTGGTGTTATAAGAGGGAATGCGTTCCATTTGGGACCCGACCTGAGGGTGTGGATGGAGCATGGGGACCCTGGACATCATGGGGAGAATGTAGCAGAACCTGTGGAGGAGGTGTATCTTCTTCCATCCGCCACTGTGATAGCCCAAGGTAAGTAAAATATTTTCTACTATATTGTACTCATAGAAACAATGCGTTGTGAAAGTATTCGGCCCCCTTGAACTTTTCAACCTTTTGCCACATTTCAGGCTTCAAACATAAAGATATAAAATTTAATTTTTTTTTCTGAAGAATCAACAAGTGGGACACAGTCGTGAAGTGGAAGAAAATTTATTGCATATTTTAAACTTTTTTAACAAATAAAAAACTGAAAAGTGGGGCGTGCAATATTATTCAGCCCCTTTACTTTTAGTGCAGCAAACTCACTCCAGAGGCTCAGTGAGGATCTCTGAATGATCCAATGTTGTCCTAACTGACTGGTAATGATAAGTAGAATCCACCTGTGTTTAATCAAGTCTCTGTATAAATGCTCTGTGATAGTCTCATGGTGGGTTTACACGTTGCGATATCGGCGTCCAACTCCGACCAAAAGTCACGTGGTTCGTGCGTTGGACCCGATATCGTTCGTGCGTTGTACGGTGTAAACATCCGATACGATGCAGGAACGATGGCAAACCGATATCGGGGGTCGAATGAGCGTGCTATTCAACTGCCCGATATCGGATGCCGGTTGGAGCCTGATCGTCCTGTGTGACAGCCCAACTCCGATGTGTAGTACAACGTCACCCATTCACTCCCATGTTAAATGGTCGTTCCTGGGTCGGGGGCGTAGACATCGTACGGATGTTGTATCCCGATATTGCAACGTGTAAACCGCCGATGTGATTCTTTGAAAACCGGGCACAAAATGCGCACTTCCGCGCCGTTGTATACTATATCAGAACGATATCGTGACGTGTAAACCCACCATCAGGGTTCTGTTTCAAGTGCAGAGAGCATCATGAAGACCAAGGAACACACCAGGCAGGTCCATGATACTGTTGTGGAGAAGTTTAAACCCAGATTTGAATACAAAAAGATTTCCCAAGTTTTAAACATCTCAAGGAGCACTGTGCAAGCGATCATAATGAAATGGAGTATCAGAACACTGCAAATCTACCAAGACCCGGCCGTCCCTCTAAACTTTCATCTCGAACAAGGATAAGACTGATCAGAGATGCAGCCAAAAGGCCCATGATCACTCTGGATGAACTGCAGAGGTCTACAGCTGAGGTGGGAGAGTCTGTCCATAGGACACCAATTAGTTGTACACTGCACAAATCTGGCCTTTATGGAAGAATGGCAAGAAGAAAGCCATTTCTCAAAGATATCCATAAAACGTCTCGCTTGAAGTTTGCCACAAGCCACCTGGGAGACACACCAAACATGTGGAATAAGGTGCTCAGGTCAGATGAAACCACAATAGAACTTTTCGGCCACAATGCAAAACGATATGTTTGGCGTAAAAGCAACACAGCTCATTACCCTCAAAACACCATCGCCACTGTCAAACATGGTGGTGGCAGCATCATGGTTTGGGGCTTCTTTTCTTCAGTAGGGACAGGGAAGAGGGTTAGAATTGATGGGAAGATGGAAGGAGCCAAATACAGGACCATTCTGGAAGAAAACCTGTTGGAGTCTGCAAAAGACCTGAGACTGGGACGGAGATTTATCTTCCAACAAGACAATGATCCCAAACATAAAGCAAAATCTACAATGGAATGGTTCAAAAATAAACGTATCCAGGTGTTAAAATGGCCGAGTCACAGTCCAGACCTGAATCCAATCAAGAATCTGTGGAAAGAGCTGAAGACTGCTGTTCACAAATGCTCTCCATCCAACCTCACTGAGCTCCAGCTGTTTTGCAAGGAAGAATGGGCAAGAATTTCAGTCTCTCAATGTGCAAAACTTACAGAGACATACCCCAAGCGACTTGCAGCTGTAATCACAGCAAACGTTGGCGCTACAAAGTATTAACTCAAGGGGGCCGAATAATATTGCACGCCCCACTTTTCAGTTTTTTATTTGTTAAAAAAGTTTAAAATATCCAATGAATTTCATTCCACTGCACAATTCTGTCCCTCTTGTTGATTGTTCACAAAAAAAATTAGAATTTATATCTTTATGTTTGAAGCCTGAAATGTGGCAAAAGGTTGAAAAGTTCAAGGGGCCAAATACTTTCACAAGGCACTGTAGGTAAAAGACTCAATATAAACTAGTGGTTGTGAAATCATTGTTACTTGTGGATGCTTTACATCTGATAATGGGTGATGTAGTTGGCAGATTAAGTGGTGCTGTTCTCTTGCAAACTTTCCAGGCAGGTAAGGCTTTGGGCATTGTACAGTTCTGAATGCAACTTACTAAATTGAAAATGTGTGGAGGGAACCGCATTGCGATAACCGGATTGCTCCGGATGTATAATCCAGAGCAATCCGGTTACCGTACATTTTGCTCATCCCTGCTCCCGCAGGGATGAGCAAACTGCTAACACTGTCATAAAAGCTTTAATGTTAATAATAATTGTGCCCATCATGTCTCTAGGGGGTGCCCACCCCCCTAGAGACATGCTACCTACTCAGGTGGGCATGTTATGGGTTAATATTGCTTGTACACTAAGCCGGCTCTTGTCTTCTCTGTACAATTTTGTGAATGAAGCCGCAGTTCCCCTGTGAGCTGCGCGCATACTATACGTAATGTACGTATAGTATGTGCCGCTGTCCGAGGTCCTGTAGGCTTTTACAGTAGATCTATGGGCTGCGCAGTGCCATAGATCTACTGTAAAAGCCTTCAGGACCTCGGACAGCACACATACTATACGTACATTACGTATAGTATGTGCGCAGCTGTCAGTGAAGCCGTGGCTTTATTCACGAAATTGTACAGAGCCAACAGGAGTCGGCTTACTGTACAAGCAATATTAACCCATAACATGCCCACCTGAGTAGGTAGCATGTCTCTAGGGGGGGTGGGCACCCCCTAGAGACTTGATGGGCACTATTATTATTGACATTAAAGATTTTATTACAGTGTTAACCGTTTGCTTATCCCGGCGGCAGCCGGGATAAGCAAACTATACGGTAACCGCATTGCTCAGGATTACACATCCTGAGCAATGTGGTTACCGCATTGCAGGGCTTATAACCACCCCGAAGACTGCTGCCTGCATTATTTTTCATGCAGGCTGCAGCGCCGGATCCAGTTTTTATATTGGGCTCCTATAAGGAGCATTTCCTGATGTGGTTTTGAGCTTTTTGAAAGCTCAAAACCAGATCAGGATTTAAAAAAATAAAAAAAATGCAAGTGTGACCCTAGCCTTAAAGAGCAGTTCATATGATACATTTCTGGAAGGAAGACACAGGACAGCCACAACATATAGTTTGTTTTGCAGGAGACTGCAATTCCATTTTTGGTACCGCTATAGATAAATGTAGAACGTTTTTTTATTTATAATTACGTGTGGAGGAAAGGCAATACTGGCATCTAAATAAGAAAGGATTATTTCCAGTTAAAGCAGTCATAAGATAGGGTCACTCTTGAGCCTTGGATCTGCTAAAATGATCTGTTTTTCACAGTTGAACATGTTGATAATCGGATCCGTTAACGGATCCATAGGCTCCAATGCGAAAACGCAGTGTCAAAATGCGGATTCCAGCCCCCAGCTGCCTAGCTGGACCTGGCTGGACATAGAAATCGCGCGGAGCCCCACACATTTTTTTTTATTATTATTTCTTGAAATTCATGAAATAATAAAAAATAAGGGCTTCCGATATTTCTGTGTCCAGGCAGGTCCAAATAGTCAGCTGGGGGTTGGGAGCAGCCCATTGCCGCCATCTGTATCTGGCTGGCATACAAAAAGATGGGAAGCCCACGTCAAATTTTTTCTGAAAAATCCATTAAACAATCCTCTAAAAAAGGACTGCATCTTTATTAACCCATCGACCATGGTCGAGGGATTAATAAAGATGCAATCCCTTTCATTCATATTGTTTTTTGGATTTTTCAGAAAAAAAATTGACGTGGGCTTCGCCGTATTTTTGTATCCAGCCGGATACAGCAGGCAGCGAAGGGCTGCCAACATCCCCCAGGTGCCTATTTGGACCTGGCCGGACACAACAATATAGGGGAACCCCTTTTTATTTATTATTTCATGAAATTCATGAAATAATAAAAAAAATAATGTGTGGGGATCCGCCCTATTTCTATGTCCAGCCAGGTACAGCTAGACAGCTGGGGGCTGGAATCCACAGTGCAGGGAGGCCCAAGCCTTCTGGGCACCAGGCGCTGCGAATGGCAGCCCGCAGCCACCCCAGAAAATGGCGCGTTCATTAAAGTGCCATTTTCTGGTGCTGAACCCAACTCTTCCAGGGCCCTGGTGCTGTGGTTCACTGGGTAATAAAGGGGTTAGGGCCAGCTTTGTATTATCAGCTGGCCCTAAGCCCGAAATTCATGGCGGTCACGCCAATAGTAGACATTACCGCCATGAATTTCTAGTGAATTTAAAAAAAAAAACACAACACATAGAAAAAATATTTTATTAGAAATAAAACAAAAAACACATTTAAACTCCATCTTTAATTATTAAAATATCCTTTTCCATCCACCGTAGTCCCAAAACGCAATTTCAGCACTGCTACATCACTCTGTATAGAAACACATGTCTATGCAGAGTGATTGCAGGCTGAGAAATGACAATCTCAGCACTGCTACATCGCTCTGCATAGACACACATGTGTATGCAGAGTGATTGCAGGCTGAGACATGACAATAGTCAGGGTTCACCTCAAGTCATAGCTCTGGCTATGACCGGAGGTGAACCCTGCTGTTAGAGCCATACTGCTTCTGCCTGCCGCCGGCAGAGCAGTGAATAAACCGGAAGTCATTAACTTCCGGCTTATTCACTGCTCTGCCGGCAGTCGGCAATCTCCAGTGGCCGGCAGCAGCAGTATGGCTCTGACAGCAGGGTTCACCTCAGGTCATAGCCAGAGCTATGACCTGAGGTGAACCTTGACTGTTGTCATGTCTCAGCCTGCAATAACTCTGCATAGACATGTGTGTCTATGCAGAGCGATGTAGCAGTGCTGAGATTGTCATTTCTTAGCCTGCAATCACTCTGCATAGACATGTGTGTCTATGCAAAGTGATGTAGCAGTGCTGAAATTGCGTTTTGGGACTACGGTGGACGGAAGAGGATTTTTTAATAATTAAAGATGGAGTCTAAGTGTGTTTTTTGTTTTATTTCTAATAGAAAAAATATTTTTATGTGTTGTGTTTTTAAAAAAAATTCACTAGAAATTCATGTCGGTAATGTCTACTATTGGCGTGACCACCATGAAATACGGGCTTAGGGCCAGCTGATAATACAAAGCTGGCCCTAACCCCTTTGTTACTCAGTGAGCCACCTCACCAGGGCCCTGGAAGAGTTGGGTTCAACGCCAGAAAATGGCGCTTCAATGTAGGTGCCATTTTCTGGGTGGCTGCGGGCTGCCATTCGCAGCGGGGGGTGTCCAGAAGGCTTGGGCCTCCCTGCGCTGCGGATTCCAGCCCCCAGCTGCCTAGGTGTACCTGGCTGGACATAGAAATAGCACGTAGCCCCACACATTTTTTTTTATTATCTGCTGTCGCAAAGACACCGGGAAGAAGACGGCGGGCCGCGCAGAGGACGGTGAGTGAACTGGGCCCCCCCTGCTCCCGAACAATAGTGCCAGCCACTGCTGACAGCAGGATCCTCCCCACCCGATTCTAAGTTAGGATAGGTTGTGGAGGCGGTGGGGAGAGCGGAGGATCCTGCTCTCAAGCCACAGGAAAGCTGTCAGTAGCTGTCAGCATTGTTTAAAAGCCGGCGGCTTTTTACCGCTGGCTTTTAAACAATTAAATAGGGAATTGCAGGTTTATAGGGTCCAGCAGCAGAGGAATTGCATTCCCATTGATTTACATTGGACTCGTTACTCTGCGAGTAATCACTATGATACTCGCAGAGTAACGAGTAGAGCGAGTAGTGTACTATTGGGCGAGTACCGAGTAGTAACATCCATCCCTAGGAGGAATCAATTCACATCTAGATTCTGTGGAGCTAAAATATGCCTTTGGATTTCTTATCCTTCCATCTATTCAATGGCCAGTAAGAATTATGCCAACAAGATTCTAGCATGTTTTCTGTTGCATTTCACAAATGTGCTCCACAATTACTGGGCCAAGCTGTTGCCTTGCCTGGAATTGTCACACAATAATGATATAAGCAAAGTTTGGGAGAAATCACCTTATTTTATTGTCTATGGTCAGCAACCTAAGATCCCTGTTCCTGTGTCAGGCATTTTTGGCATTCCTGTAGGCAGTCTCACTAGAGATTTCTATGAAGCACACTGAAACTGCTCTTAAGAAATCTTACAAGTGGGTTAATAAACATGCAGAGAAGAGGCACAGAGACTTGCCACATATCCGTCCAAGGAATAAGATATGGCTCTCCTCAAAATATATTCGATTTAAGGTTACATTGTATAAATTAGATCTATCCTTCATCAGTTCCATCAAAGTCATTAGGCAGATCAATCCATGTCCTACAAGTACTTACCCCAACTCTTTTCATGTGTCTCTTATCAAGCCAGTCATCATGAACCACTTCTTCAAAGATCCTTGCTCTGCGCCTATGACTATCTCCTTAGAACTTATCTTTGAAGTAAAGAACATCTTGGCTATGTAGAAGCTTAAAGGAAAAACTCTACTTCTGGTTGACTGGAAAGGATTTGGTTGCAAAGAAAGGTAGTGGCTAGAGATTAGTGAACCTTTTGAAGTTCTGGTTTGGTTTACCAAATGGCAAGACGTTCACCGAATAGTTAGATGAACAGTTTGCTGAACCCCATTGATTTCAATTGGAGGCAAAACCAAAGGCACAGCAAACACCTTTTAGAGGTCCCATAAGCTGCTAAAACAGCTCAAATTCTGGGTAGACATCAGTAAAAGTGCCATCTACTCCCCAAATTTAAAATGTTTATTATGGTGCATTATGGATGCATTGGACAAGACCTGGCCTAGCATTTTAAGCTTCGACATTGATCATGAACAGGGGGGTGAATGACATGTATAGGCCTGTTAGGATGGGGACCCTCATACATCATGCACCAGCTCCAATAAATTTTATGCTGCACCACACTCAGGGGCCACAAATATCAGTTTCCTGGAATATTACAGGAAGAATTATTCAGGTGGGTCAGTGACAGGTGTAGGCATAGTGCTCAGTGAGGCCTGCTAAATTCAGGAAACAGACCAGAAGGAGCCTTTAATAAGAGTCTCCATCACATGATTGGATGTTGGCAAACAGGAGGACTCAGAACACGAAGAACTGCAAGCAGGGAGAGATGGAGGCGAGCACAAGAGAGGTAAGTTGCATTGTGTATTATTTTCTGATGCGCGGCAGCATGGGGAGCCATATACAGTGATGTGGGTGGCCATTTCTAACATGGAGGGGGGCTATATCTAGGATGGGGGTGGTCATATCTAACATGGAGGAGGGGCTATATGCAGGATGGGGGGCCATGTCCAGGATGGGGGTGTTGTGTACCTGGATGGGTAGTACTATATCCTGGTATGGGGGGCCATATCCAAGGTGAGGGGGCCATGTACCACGATGGGGGCCATGTCCAGGATGGGGATATTACTCCCATAAATGTTAGCAGCAGATCCCTCCCACCATAACAGTGCATTACAACCATATTTTTTCCTTAATTGTTTATTTACCCTATTTTCCTCATCTAAAACTTGGGAAAGTCTTATGGTCCGGTGCGTCTTATACAGTACATGACAATAAAAAGAATAAAAAAGTTATGGCTCTTGGGGGAATGGGAGGGAAAAGCAAAAACCGGAAAATTGCCTGGGAGTGAAGGGGTTAAAAATAACCTTTCATTAGGGTTATACATATTAACTACTAAAGGCATTGCCATAATAGTGCTGGTATACTGATTGAATACACACTTTCACTGAAGAAATCCAACACTTGGTTTTAGTTTAGTTCTTGGTTCATCGGATGGATTTATGTGGCAGTATTGTGGGTAGATTCTTCAGCTCTGCCATGACCTTTCTGTCAGTCCACAACCAGATACATCTGAACTATTAGACACACACCCCACTTTCCTTCAAAATATTGTAGGGAAAAAGTGTGTTTTATAGTCCAAAAAATATGGTATATTCAATGCATTTGAATCAGTTGTAACATTCAGCCCAACAATGCTGTTTGTGAAAAATTGGTGACAGTGGTGAGATATCTGTGTGACCCCTCCCCCCAAGCTGTCTCAGTGTGTCTCCCTGACAATTGGTGGCAGTGGTAGGATATCGGTGTGACCCCACTATAATGCCTGCACTATGAGAGAGGTAGAGACAATGAAAGATAAAATGGAACTTGTCAAAGCCATATCTGTTTTGTATATTTTTCTTGCCTTTACTCACATATACAGTCACTTGTGCTCAAAAGTTTGCATACCCTGGCAGATTTTTTGCTTTGTTGGCCTTTTTTCAGAGAATATGAATGATTACACAAAAAGTTTTTGTAACACCGGTTGGTTTGTACCTTGTTTCCCCGGCATTACTGTGCATATGTCTGTGGTCTACCCAATGCTCCTTCCCCCCCTAACCAGCTGGGATACTAGTGCTTGTTACCTGAATGGATGCTGCTCAGTTCCCTGCTTTGCTGCGTACCCATATATGTGTTGTAGGGTCATTGCTCCGCTGCACGACTAACTGCATGTGCGGTCCCTGACTGCTGCTGTCGAAGCTATCTGTGGGTTGCGAGGTCCTCTGCAGCTGATGCATGACTTTCCACATGTGTCCAGGTTTGCAGCCGCTGCCAGGTGCCCTTGGCCTCAGTTCCTGTGCTGACTATGCTGTACTGGTTTCTGTCTGTGCTTAGGGTACGCACAGCCACACATTCCCTGCTTTTATTAGGAGTGTTTACACTTGAATTGCTTTCCCCAGCCTAAAGCTGAGGGTCATCTCCTATTTAAAGTTCCTCTTCCTTGTTGAGCATTGCCAGAGCATCTCATTAGGTTGCAGAACTTAGCCGTGTGTGTTTGGTCCAGTATGCTGCTCTTGGTCTGCCTTGTCTTCAGCTCCTGTTCTGCTTTTACCAGTTCTGGGATAGCTAATGTGAGCCTGTCTTTGTCCCTGAACTTGTCCTTTCCTGATGTGTGATTTTCCTGAAGTCCTTGTATGTCTTGAACCATGTACCTAGTGACTGTGAGTTTCTTGTAACCAATGTCTCATGAACAAACCTTTTTTCATCTTTTAAAAATGGAGTCCGGTGTTCCTGCTGAGCGTGTACTACGCTGTGCTCATGCTCCTGTGCTATTCTAACATCCAGCTTCGGTCCACTCCTACGGTGCATGTGTGGCACCCCACATGGTCAGGAGTCACACCGGGGTATTGCACTTGTAAAAGTGGTGTAATTTTCCCCAACTGCAAATGGATGCTGGGCTGGTGGGTGAGACCCATTCCTGCACTCTCAAGCTAGAGTAGTGGTGGGAGGTTACTCCTGGGAGGGGGATATAGTCACCTCTAGGGGGAGTAAAAGTTAGTCAAGAGTTAGTGAGGAGTCGAGCAGGAGTGTAGAGCGAGTCGGGAGGTCTAACAGGACAGCTCCAGGTTGATACTGAGGGAAGATGAAAGGGGATCCTGAGGGGATCCTGAAAGAGGGTGCCTGACGCATGAGTCTGGGCCCGAGAGAGAAAGGGGGAACCCCAGCGTGGAGTGACCATGCTCCAGGGAATTCCCCAGTCCACCACGGGAACGCCGAACCTGAGGATACGGCCAGAGTCCACTTTTGAAGTCGTCAATCAGCTGCTGTGGTCTGTTCACCAGCTGCGGCACCCTGCCAGATGGAGCGGTCTGCCTGCTTCTTCACTTCGAGAGAGGGAAGCCCCAAGACTACCTTCAAGGAGTAATTGGGTATAGACTCATCTGAGGTGGGGAAGAAAGGACACGGGTTTGTCAACTAAGGCATACCACGGGTACCACAATATCACCTGGCTTCAACTTGCAGCCAACCGTAGAGCTACCTGTTTCTTTAACAACTTTTGCTGAACTGTGGGCTTGTATGCTGATGACTGTTTACAGTAAAGTACCCAGGAGAGTGACTTTGCCTCCGTGTCTTTGTGCCGATAAATTTAACCTTTTTGCTTACAGCAACGCTGCCCCGGAGGATCAGCTCCACCTGTAGGGAGCTTTGCCATCCTTGCAGCAATACCATCGCCCTCCGGAGGACTGAGGCGGCGCTGGTGACCCATCACCAGGTACTACAGGTGGCGTCACATGGCAAAAACTGTTATCCCCCTGTACATAACCCCTCTATTGAAGTGTCACCCAGGCCACGGGCTCAGGAACCGCCACCCGTGACATCCCCGCGAACCCTTCCGAGCCTGATACCCGAGTACCGCAGGGCCTGGGGCTCGACACATGTGTATCTCAGCTCTGGTCCATGCTTGTGCTTGTTCTGCTGCACTGTTCTGCTGTGCTAGCAACATTTAGCATTTAGCACCCATGTCATGCAGCTTCTGTCCGGTCCTACGGTGCTTGCACCATACCGCTTGAGTTCCTTTCCAGTGTCCGAGGTCAGAAGCCCGATGATCACTGCCTGGTGCCTGGAGCTCATGTCCGAAGCCTGAAGACAGTTGCCTAGTGACTGGAGTTTGTGTCCAATGTCCGGAGACTGACAACTGCTGCCTGATGTCCCTGATATCCTGCTTGGTGTCCCTGATGTCCGCTGCCGGTGTCTCTGATGACTGCTAACAGTGTCCCTGATGACCACTTCCGGTGTCCCTGATTTCCTGCTTGTGCCCTGTGTTCCTTGCCTAGGGCCGTGTCCAATGTTTGGAGTCCAGTTGCCCTGCTTTTGTTTTAGATTTCTAACCTGTGTCCAGATGTTCAGTCCGTGGTCCTGGTGAGCCAGCCCATGCTACTGGATGGGCTCTTCCTCCGTGTTCTTGGGGAATCTCCAGCCTTGTATTGCAGAGTCGGCGGTATCTTAGATCTGACCAGCTGATGTTCTCAGCTGCCACAGACCCCTGTCGCTGTCCTTCCCTGGTCTGGGCAGGTCCAGGTCCCCCCTATAGTCCAGTGTGTCCACATACTGTATCACCTGAGACGCACGCCCCACGTCATCGTGGCCTGGCGGTATGGGAGCATAAGCTAAGCAAGCGTAAACTTAGCTAAGTCCGTCCGCCCGCCCGCCCGTTACAGTTTTTTTCCACTTATGGTACATTATTTGTCAAACTACTGTGTTTTCACTTTTTAAATCATAATGACAACCAAAAACATCCAGATGATCCTGATCAAAAGTTCTCTTACCTCAGTTCTTAATACCACGTATTGCCACCTCTAACATTAATGACAGCTTGAAGTCTTTTGTGGATGAGTCTCTTTATTCTCTCAGATTATAAAGCTGCCCATTCTTGGCAAAAATCCTCCAGTTCCTGTAAATTCCTGTGCTTTCTTGCATGAACTGCTGGTCATGAGACTGAGATGGCCACTCCAGAACCTTTGCTTTCTGCTGTTGTCAATTACAGGTCGACTTGCCCTTGTGTTACCTAAATTCCAATTAAGATACTCTTTGAATAGGCCAACCTTAAAGGGAACCTGTCACCCCAAATCACCCTTGTAAACTGTAAATACATGTCCCTGAAGCATAACACCACAGTCCTACACATCCCTTTGTGGTGTTTTACTTCAATATGAAAGTGCACTTTAGTCGTTTGCCAACTTACAAAATCCATGGCAGTGGGGCGTTCCCAGGCCTCTTTGTCCAAGAGGCGGTTCCCCTGTGTGCCGCTGTATTACGCCCTAATGGGCGTTTGTTCAATCTTTCTAGCGCGGGCACGAATCCTAATCTCGCGCCCGTGACGTCACGGTCATGTGATGCCGTGACGCGTCAATTCAGGGCGGGCGGGGCGCTGTTGTGTGACGCGCACCCGCCGACTTCAGTAAGCGATCTGCGCATGCGCCTCTGTCTGTGAACGCGCACTGGCCAACTTCAGCGCATGCGCAGATCGCTTACTGAAGTCGGCGGGTGCGCGTCACACAACAGCGCCCCGCCCGCCCTGAATTGACGCGTCACGGCATCACATGACCGTGACGTCACGGGCGCGAGATTAGGATTCGTGCCCGCGCTAGAAAGATTGAACAAACGCCCATTAGGGCGTAATACAGCGGCACACAGGGGAACCGCCTCTTGGACAAAGAGGCCTGGGAACGCCCCACTGCCATGGATTTTGTAAGTTGGCAAACGACTAAAGTGCACTTTCATATTGAAGTAAAACACCACAAAGGGATGTGTAGGACTGTGGTGTTATGCTTCAGGGACATGTATTTACAGTTTACAAGGGTGATTTGGGGTGACAGGTTCCCTTTAAGATCTAAAATATAAATAACCTCTGTATATTTCATGTATGTAAAAACTTTAAAGATTATTTTTCAGGTACATGTTACACTTATATATAGACTTATTATATATTATTTTGACTATGGACATGTCCTTCCTGCTGTTCCTTTTTTCTATAATAACATTTGAGAAAGGTCTCAATAGGTTCAAATGTTGTGCATGGAATTTTCTGCAAATAATAATTATGCAGTTACAGCAAACACAACTTTTTCTTCTGAGTGTTGTAATAATAAAAATAATAATAGTAATAATAATAATAATAAAATTATTATTATTATTATTATTATTATCAGCCTTCAACTCGATCTCAGGCCATGGTCACTTGATGGATGAATGCTCTGTAGGAAGAGCAATCTTGCCCAAGCCTAGATAGGTCCAACAGGGTCTTCTCTACTGTTTTCTTGATAGTATCAGAGGTTGCTGGTCTTCCTTTTCGCCTTGTTCCTTCTAATCTTTCGACCATGATGTTCTTCTCCCGTGATTGCTCAATATGTATGATGTGCCCAATATAGGCAAGTTGTAGCTTGGTGATCCTTGCTTCCAGTAACATGTCTGGCTTGATTGTTCCAAAATTTTGTTTGTTCTTCTTGTCATCCATGAAATTGATAACATCCTCCTCCAGCACCACATTTCGAAGGTGTTGATTTTTCTTCTGTCATGTTCCTTTATTATCCAGGTTCACATCCATATGTTACCACAGAAAAGATAAAACTATGTATGAGCTATGTCTTCACCAGTTGAAAGTTCCTCTCTTTAAAGATCTTCAGTGACTTTATTATTGATTTGCCCATAGCTAATCTCCTATTGACTTATGGTGTCATTGCTACATGTTGAGTTATCATTGACCTGAGTAGGTTGCAGTCCTTTACAACTTCCAGTTTCTTGCCATTCATCTCAAATTTGTCCCAGTAGTACCTGGCAGTAGTCAATATGTTTGTATTTGTTGTACTGAGTAGGAGGCCCTTGCTTAAAGGGACACCATCACCAGATTTTTGCCATCTCATCTAGTAGCATAATGTAGAGACAATGGCCCTGGTTCCAGTGATATATTACTTACTTAGCTGATCAGTGTAGTTTTCATAAAATCACTGTTTAATCAGCTGGAGATTAACATTATAGGACTAATCAAATAGTCCAGCATATTTATTTACTGCTAAATCTAAAGCAGAGAAAACAGTAATTTTATCAAAATGACAGCAAGCAGCTCAGTAAGTGACACTGGAATCAGGGTCTTTATCTCTACACTAGATGGGAGCCCGATTCTAAAGAATCGGGTAGTCTAGAATCCATATATAGTTTTTTTACTAATAGTTACGGGAGTGCGGTGAAAAGAATTGTGTGTATACAGGCGGCTCGGTGGCCAGCACAGTATGCGGCGGCTCGGTGGCCAGCACAGTATGCGGCGGCTCGGTGGCCAGCACAGTATCGGCGGCTCGGTGGCCAGCACAGTATGCGGCGGCTCGGTGGCCAGCACAGTATGCGGGCGGTCCCACTCGTCGTGGCCAGCACAGTATGCGGCGGCTCGGTGGCCAGCACTGCATGTGGCGGCTCGGTGGCCAGCACAGTATGCGGCGGCTCGGTGGCCAGCACTGGGGGGCACAGCGGCTCGGTGGCCAGCACTGGGGGGCACAGCGGCTCGGTGGCCAGCACTGGGGGGCACAGCAGCTCGGTGGCCAGCACTGGGGGGCACAGCGGCTCGGTGGCCAGCACTGGGGGGCACAGCGGCTCGGTGGCCAGCACTGGGGGGCACAGCGGCTCGGTGGCCAGCACTGGGGGGCACAGCAGAGGGGAGCCTGGGGGGCACAGCAGAGGGGAGCCTGGGGGCACAGCAGAGGGGAGCCTGGGGGGCACAGCAGAGGGGAGCCTGAGGGGCACAGCAGAGGGGAGCCTGGGGGGCACAGCAGAGGGGAGGCTGGGAGGCACAGCAGAGGGAGGCGAGGCTGGGAGGCAGAACACTCACCGGGGCTGTCGGCGGTCAGCTGGGCTGTCGGCGGTCCGCGGCAGTGGTGGCGGCGGTTCCGGAGGAGCCAGCTCCCTGATGGAGGAGAGTGAGTGGCAGGAGTGGGAGCGGTGCCGGCCGCACACCGGAGTGTGCGGGGCCGGTGGTGAGAGTGGGCGGTGAGCTGCAGGGCTGTGGGTGGTGCCGGGTGAGGGCGGATGTGCGCAGATGGGGCTCAGTGCGGGGCCGGTGGCGGGATCGGCAGGAGTGGGAGCGGTGCCGGCCGCACACCGGAGTGTGCGGGGCCGGTGGCGAGAGTGGGCGGTGAGCTGCAGGGCTGTGGGCGGTGCCGGGCGAGGGCGGATGGGCGCAGACGGGGCTCAGTGCTGGGCCGGTGGCGGGATAGCGGCGAGTGGTGGCGCTTTAGCGCCCACCGCGAGCCGCTGGGCCGTTTTGACAGCGGCTCGCGGTGAGCGCTACGCGCTCACCGCTCGTGGGTCTGCTACTTCCGGTTCCGGTGTTTTACACAGGGCAGAGGCCATCACGGAAGTTGGCTGCATTGCCCGGAAGTGGCCTTCGGGTTTTATATATAGGATTATTCTGCTGTCAGATGGGATGGCGAAAACCTGGTGACAGTTTCCCTTTAAGCTTTCCATCTTGACAATCCGTAATAAGTCCTTCATTCCATCTACGCTTGTTGCTATCAATTTTGTATCATATGCGTATTAATATTGATGATACATCCAGCAATTTTGATTCCTTCTTCTTTTTTGGCAAGTCCAGCTTTCTAGAAAATAGATTTGGCATGTGACTTGAAAAGTAATGGAACATGTGTAGGAGAAGATGGATTAAAGACCGCGCTCCCATTCCATATGATTCAGTTTATTAGAATTCAGATGGTGGTTTATTTTATGCGTTTCGGGGTTAAAGCCCTTCCTCAGAAATTATCACACAAAAAAGATGTACCATCTTCTCCTACACATGTTCGTATAACTGAACACGAGGGAGGACTGCTGCAGCCTGAAAAAAGCTTGATATCTACACTTGTCACAGGTGCTAAAGGGGGTTGTAGCGTCTCACAACCCAAACATGTGAGCAGTTTTAAAAACTTGCTGAATACTCTTAAGGCCACGTCACACGCATCAATCTTATGAGCGATATTGTTAGCGATCACGTGCACGCGCGATCGCTAACAATATCGCTCACATCGCTGGTGAGCTGTCACACAGGCAGACTCACCAGCGATGTGGAGCAGCGCGATCGCTGGTAACTATGGTAAACGTCGGGTTACTAGGCGCCGCGCGGCGCTTAGTAACCCGACGTTTACCATAGATACCATCTCCCAGCATAGGCTCTGCCGCTGGGAGATCGTTCATCGTGGTGTCACACACCACGATGATGCAGATTGATCAAGCGATTATCGCTTGATTTGAGCTCCGGCTCACAAATCTGCAATCAATCAATCAAGCGATTTTAACATTGTAAAATCGCTTGATTACACGCAGCGACGCACAGACGATATCGCTTAAGCGATCAAAAAAGCAGATCGCTTAAGCGATATCGCTCATAAGATTGATGCATGTGACGTGGCCTTTAATCTTACACGTAATAATTGTTGTGCACCCATTTCCTTTTCAGTGCTTTATGCTTTAAAAGAAATGCCGTCGTGTCTAATGCCTCACTCTACTGTGACCATGCTGTGTCACTGTGTTCCACTTGTAATGTTGCTTCTTTGTCAGTGTAAAGGTTCCTAATAATTACATGGTTTGGCACACCCATATTCTTCATGGTATTTCAAAGTTTCTGGTGATCAACACAGTTCCTCTGGCAGCTCCTTGTCAAAGTAACTCTGTAGCCATCATTGTAGGATCTTTATTAGTATTTTCTTGGCATGAAGTATTAATGCAATAGTCAGATAGTTTCCACAGATAGTAGCATTTCTCTTCTTCAGAATAGGAATAAATACTGACCTTGTCTAGTCCTTGGGACATTTACCAGTTGTCCATATCTGTTAATATAGGCATGTGATGAAATCAACTGTTGCTTTACAAGACTTTATTAGTAGTGATGATATACTTGTTACTATTTGTTATTTGCATGGATAGTATTGAATTCTCGTTACTTGGCAAGTAACGCTGGTGCTTATGAATGATGTCCCGATCTTGAGCAATCTGACCCAAATGGCCAGCTACCTTCAGTACACAAAGGGAATTCAGGACCCCAGTGAGAGCAGATTGAATGGAAGGGTCTCACTGGGGGGTACATCAAGGTGTTTTATGCAGTGAAAACTCAAAAAAGACCACCCTTTCACCCTGTCCAGGAAATGCATGTTTTATTGCTGACTGTGTGTGAGCGGAGCCTTTCACTAATTGACTAACATTGGACTCGCTATTCAGATGAGTACACAAGTATTACAAAGTACTCGTTAAGAGTATAGTGATTACAAATATTTTGCTACTCACTGATCCCTATTTATTAGCTCTATTAGAATATTGCCACATCTAGGTGATTTGTTTTTTGGCAGAAGCTTTATTGCAGCAACAAACTTGTCTTTTAAGATTTTCAGCTCAATATCATTTCCATTCTTGACACATCACTGAGTTATTCTTGTAAAGTTGCTCCATGTATTCTTTTAATCTTTCCCTTTATCTATTCTGGTTCAGTTAGCTTGATCCCAATATTGCCTTTCAACATTCTCACTTTTGGTTGAAACTTTTGTCGTATGTCTTTGATCATTTGGTATGCATACCTAGTCTTGCCCTTCAGATGTTAATTTTCTGTCTCTGTACATATCTTTTTCTACTCCAATGTCTCTCTTTAGTCTCTTATTGTTGTTGTCTGCTTCTTATTTGTTACCTGTTACTTTTGTCATTCGTCTTTCTATCATTATCTTTAAAGTCTCTTCTGTTAGCCATGGCTGTGGGGGCTTCTTCTGCATCTTGTTTATTGTATTTCTTGATTCTTCAGTAATAAAATTCTTTGTATGTGTCCATAATTTCTCAGGCTTTCTTTTATCTATGTCCAGTGACATAAATAGGTTGAGCAGATTGTCGCAAAAAACCTCCGGTATGTTGGTCAAATGGAATTTGGAAAATGACCTGTTATCTAGTCCATTTGTGCAACTTGTCTGCAATCTTTGCTGTAGAAATTCATGATCAGTTCCCCAGTCAGCTCTTGGCCTTGTTTTCGCAGCGATGAATTACAACATCCTTTGGTGAACACATTGGTACTCAATCTGATTCTTATAGGCCTCATTCAGTGATGTTTATGTGTAGTGTCTTTGTTTCTGATTTTGGAAGGTGTTACTGTGTTCATGATGTTCATGATGAACAGGTAATTTGTCATACAAAAGTTATGGTTTCTTCCCCAGCCTTGTTTCATTCACCAAGTCTACAGTTTCTAAAATGGTCTCTCATGGAAATCTCCCATGATAATCATTAAGTCTTGTTTTGGCATCTTGTCGATTTTTTTCTGGAATTTGATAGTAGAATAATTCAGTGTCTTCCTCCTTGGCATCTATTGCTAGTGAGCAGATTTGTTTAACTGTGACATAGATTGGCGATCCTTGTAGTCGTATTGAGATGACTCTATCACTGACTGCATTGTACTTTAGGACAATGTTCATTTGAGAAGCAAAGCAACACATTTTCTGCGTTGGTTATCATTATAGTCAATCTTAGTTCTTTTATTCCAAGTAAGTCTACTCCTCTTCTGTCCATGTTGACGTTGACTATGTCGAGTTTGCCTTGGTTCATGATTCGTACATTCCAAGTTTCAAACTTTATGATATCTAATGTTCTGTCACTTGAGTGCCGAAGATTATTTTATCAAATATTGGATATATCTTTCCTCTGAGCACCTTCTGTTGATCATTGAGCATGCATATACTATATTTATATCAGCTTTATCTGAATGACACTTTAATTTTCTAACCTCTTTATTTCCTTTGTTCCAAAATGTTTGGAGATACAGTATGTGACCCCTTTGTGTGTTTATTTCTTGGATGCAAATATATATTTTACTGACTACATACAGTGATATAGGGTAGCGATGATTTGTTTATGTAATATTTTTCATTGCACGATGTAATGAATATTCAAATTGGGATCTTATTGATTTGAATATTAACCTCATGTTACAATAGTATTAGTCTATTTGCATTATCGTGGTTTCCTTGTAGATTATTATTAGCCTGACAGCAACCTCATTATCTTATGTGCCAGACAATAGTGGTGTGCTATCATGTGTTTCAATAACGTGATAGTGACGGGCAGATATAACGTGTCGTGGTCTGTGGGACATAGCCTCACCAAGACTAATTTCTTGATGCTACTCACATGCTGCAAAATGGCTATATAAATGAATAAATTATTATTATTATTATTATTATTATAAGGACACAAACAGGGATCGCACCTCCCCCTAAGTATATAATTTCCTTGTGCTTAATTTAGATGCCAGGTATCCATTATACATCCCCTCCTTGATGTATGGGGTGATTGTGTGCTATGAAGGATATGTTTTCCTGGAGAACCTATATATTGACAGGGGAAATGCATCAAGACAAGGGTGTCTATTCAAGTATTGGGAATATACGAGGATCTACTAGCATTACTACCTCATATCCCAGAGACCTCCCAATATTTATCCTTACTAAGTATTATCTTAGATCCTAATTCTTATTTTGACTGTTATTATTATTATTATTGTTTATTTATAGAGCACCATTGAATCCATAGTGCTGTACATGAGAAGGGGTTACATACAAACAAGTTAAAAATACAATGAACAAACTAACAGTGACAGACTGCCAGGTCCAGTGGCGGTGGAGCGCTAGGTCCAGTGGTGGTGGTGAGGTGGCACCGTGGTTATTTTAGGCTGCAGGCTGTTCGGAAGAGATGGATTTTCAGGTTCCTCTTAAAGGTTCCGAGTGTAGGGGACAGTCGGACATTTGGAGGTGCAGAATTCCAGAGGATGGGAGATGCTCGGGCGAAGTCTTGCAGGTGGTTAGATGAGGAACGTACAAGTGTGGAGGAAAGGAGGTGGTCTTGGGAGGATCGAAGATTACGAGTTGTATGATATCAGGAGATTAGTTCAGAGATATGTTGGGGGGGACAGATTGTGGATGGCTTTGTAAGTCAATGTTAGTTTGAATTGGATACTCTGGGAATTGGGAGCCAGTGGAGGGATTTGCAGAAGGTAGAAATGGAGGAGCAGAGAGGAGAGGGGTGAATTTGTCGGGAAGCAGAGTTAAGGACAGATTGGAGAGGTGCAAGAGAGTTAGCAGGGAGGCCACAGAGGAGGAGGTTGCAGTAGTCGAGACGGGAGATGATGAGGGTATGCATTAGTAGATTGAGGGTTGAGGAAGGGATGGATTCTGGAAATATTTTTGAGTTGGAAGCGGCAGGAGGTGGCGAGAGCTTGAATGTGTGGTGTGAAGGATAAGGCAGAGTCAAGGATTACTCCGAGGCAGCGGTATTCAGGTACAGGGCAAAGTGTGATATCATTTATTGTAATAGATAGATCAGGTAAGGAAGGTGCGCGAGATGGGTGAAAGATGGTGAGTTATCAATTATTTATTCATTTAATGTGTGCAGGGCTGGGCTTAAGGCTATGTAATAAGTTCTAACCGATGATGAGTTGGGCGCCCCATCTCAAAATTAGGGTGTCAACATTCACTAAGTAGGGGACAGCTAGGGCTTGTTTAGGACGTTTAGGGTTAGCATTTAAGTTTGAATTCAGAATGAACATTTTAATATTTGGATTTGTATTCAAAATAGTCTCTTTAATCGCAAACCCTGTTATTATACATTGGGAAAAAAAAGTACTTAGTCAGGCACCAAATGTGCAAGTTCTCCCACTTAAAAAGATGAGAATGGCCAGTAATTGACATCATAGGTAGACCTCAACTATGAGAGACAAAATGAGAAAACAAATCCTGAAAATCACATTGTCTGATTTGGAAATAATTTTTTTTTTCAAATTTTGGTGAAAAATAAGGATTTAATCAATAACAAATATCAGTACTTTGTTATTTATCCTTTGTTGGCAATGACAGAGGTCAAACGTTTTCTGTAAGTCTTCACAAGGTTGGCACACACTGACACACTGTTGCTGGTATGTTGGCCCATTCCTCCATTCAGATCTCCTCTAGAGCAGTGATGTTTTGAGGCTGTCGCTGGGCAACATGGATATTCTACAGGGTTTAGACCTGGAGACTGGCTAGGCCACTCCAAGACCTTGAAATGCTTCTTTTAAAGCCACTACTGCATTGGCCTGGTGGTGTGCTTAGGATCATTGTCATGCTGACCCATGTTTCATCTTCAATGCACTCAAAATGTCACAATACGTGGCCCTATTCATTCTTTCATGTACACGGATCAGTCGTCCTGGTCACTTGGCAGAGAAACAGCCCCGAAGAATGATAGTATCCCACCCCATGCTTCACAGTAGGTATGGTGTTCTTTGGATGAAACTCAGCATTCTTTCCCCTCCAAACATGATGAATTGTGTTTCTACCAAACAGTTCTACTTTGGTTTTGTCACGTACTCACTTTCCAGAATGTGACTTGGGGTTGCGCCCGCAAGGGTTTACCTATCTCCTCTCACTCAATCCAGCACTCGATCTCTGTCCTATGCTGAAAGGGAGCATCAATCACACCCCAACTCAGACCGCGCACCCCGCTTCACACACGCTGCCACCACCCATCAGATTTTGGGGAGCCGATGAGTTCCCCTAAGCTAAGATTTATCAGACAATCAACAAAATCACACCTTCCCAGGGCTGTGAATTCTTTAGAGTATACAAAGTTCATATATATACTTATTAAAGTATAAAGCTTTAATATAAAAGGTACAGTGCTTACAATAAGAGATATCACAAAATGGAAATAGAAAGTGACATACCAATATGCAAACAATGAAATAAAAAGGAGAAAACTTACAGAAACCTAAACTGGACTTCTGCTGCCCGATGGGGAGAGCGGAAATGTATGGAAAGAGGTTCACAGCAGCTCGGCTGACCCATCTCTGTGACACAGGACTTTAGATGAGAGAGCCTAGGTATAGACTCAGACTGGGGGGAGGGGTGTCAGATTCTAGACCGGCCTTCCAGTTTAACATTCTACTTCTGGGTCTATGATTGGACACTCAGTAATTTAGCCGTGCATACATTATTTTTCAAATGCTCCTTTGTCTAAACCAATTCTTTTCCCACAGTAAATATCAACTGCTATACTTCTCCATTTGGTGGAGTCTTTGATCCCCTTCTCTTTCTGGCTACAGGTGTGAATTGTTTCACTCTGTGCTTTTCTCAAGATACCCCCTTGGGAGACTTGAGTCACTGTGACTGCAAAGTTAGCTGGTGCTTAAAAACTGTTTAACTGTTAACTGTTCTGGTGTCCAGTCCCTGAGATACATATTTCACTACAGGTTTCATTTGACCATGTGACATTCTCCCACTACTCTTCTGGATCATCCAAATGCTCTCTAGCAAACTTAAGATGGGCCCGGACATGTAATGGTTTAAGCAGGGGGACACATCTGGCACTATAGGATCTGGGTCCCTGGCGGCGTAGAGTGTTATTGATGGTAGCCTTTGTAACGTTGGTCCCAGTTCTCTGCAAGTTATTCACTAGGTCCCCCTATGTGGCTGTGGGATTTTTGCTTACCGTTCTTGAAATCATTTTGACCACTTGACCTCACGGGGTCAGATCTTGCGTGGAGTCCGAGATTGAGGAACATTATCAGTGGTCTTGTATGTGTTCCATTTTCTAATTATTGCTCCCACAGTTGATTTTTTCACACCAAGCTGCTTTCCTATTGCAGATTTAGTCTTCCCAGCTTGGTGACAGCTACAATTTTGTTCCTGGTGCCCTTCGATAGCACTTGGTCTTCACCATAGTGGAGTTTGCAGTGTGACTGTTTGAGGTTGTGGACAGGTGTCTTTTATACTGATAACAAGTTCAAACAGGTGCAAGTACTACACGTAATGAGTGGAAGACAGAGGAGCCTCATAAAGAAGAAGTTACAGGTCTGTGAGAGCCAGAAATCTTGCTTATTTGGAGGTAACCAAATACTTATTTTCCACCAAAGTTTGAAAAAAAATTCTTTCCAAATCAGACAATGTGATTTTAAAGTTTTGTTTACTCATTTTGTCTCTCATAGTTGAGGTCTACCTTTGATGTCAATTACAGGACTCTCATCTTTTTAAGTGGGAGAACTTGCACAATTGGAGGCTAACTAAATACTTTTTTCCCCCACTGTTTAACTTCTCTATAACCATACCCATATACATTCATATTGCATGAACCTACAACTTAGAGTACATCCTTAACAATGGTAAGGAGGCCCTGAGAGTTGTTGCCAGTCTCTGTAGGGCAGGATCAAAGCATTTCTTTGCAGAAACAGTCCAGCACACAGGAGTGAAGTAAAGAAAAACTTTGCTGTAGCAAGTTTTCAAAAAAGGCCATCATGGCACATGATATAATTTGTAATAATTAGCAGACCCAAACAGTAATAATATAATATAGGCACTATGCACAGACTTTAATACCGTATATACTCGCGTATAAGCCGAGTTTTTCAGCCCAAAAATTGGGCTGAAAAGTACCCCCCTTGGCTTATACGCGAGTCAGTGACGGCAGCCATACAGCCCCACAGCAGCCCCAGCATCCCCAGTAATGCAGGGCCCCCCCAGCCTTGCTCCGGTCACCTGTAAAGCAAATTATACTTATCACTGTCCCGCTGTCCGCGCCCGCCGCTGCCGACATCCACGATCCTCCATCTTCATGCGTCTTCTTCCTGTTTCCTGTGTTTGTCGCAGACAATGACGTCATTGCCGGCAACGAACACAGGAAACAGGAAGAAGATGCATGAAGATGGAGGATCGCGGATGTCGGCAGCGGCAGGCGCGGACATCGGGACAGTGATAAGTATATTTTGCTTTACAGGTGACCGGAGCAAGGCTGGGTGGGCCCTTCATTACTGGGATGCTGTATACTACCACTGGGGCTGCTATATACTACCACTGGGGCTGTATATACCACTGGGGCTGTATATACTACTGGGGCTGCCTGTATACTACCACTGGGGCTGTATATACTACTGGAGCTGCCTGTATACTACCACTGGGGCTGTATATACTACTGGGGCTGCCTGTATACTACCACTGGGGCTGCTGTATACTACTGGGGCTGCCTGTATACTACCACTGGGGCTGTATATACTACTGGGGCTGCCTGTATACTACCACTGGGGCTGTATATACTACTGGGGCTGCTGGATACTACCACTGGGGCTGTATATACCACTGGGGCTGTATATACTACTGGGGCTGCGTGTATACTACCACTGGGGCTGTATATACTACTGGGGCTGTATATACTACTGGGACTGCGTGTATACTACCACTGGGGCTGTATATACTACTGGGGCTGTATATACTACTGGGGCTACGTGTATACTACCACTGGGGCTGTATATACTACTAGGGCTGTATATACTACTGGGGCTACGTGTATACTACCACTGGGGCTGTATATACTACTAGGGCTGTATATACCACTGGGGCTGCTGCTGTATATACCACTGGGGCTGCTGCTGTATACTACCACTGGGGCTGCTGTATATACCTCTGGGGCTGCTGTATACCACACTGCTGGGGGCTGTATACCTGTGCTGGGGTCCACCCTCGGCTTATACACGAGTCAATAGATTTTCCCAGGTTTTGGGGGCAAAAGTAGGGGGGTCGGCTTATACACGGGTCGGCTTATACACGAGTATATACGGTAAGTCTCAAAGAAATATATAACATAGTATATATAAAAGAAAGTCCCACAGGGATCAGCAGACTCTAGTACAGTGGTGCAAAGTCCAGTAAAGGCACAGTACAGAAAGGGCATGTAGTCTAACGGCTGCGGTCCTTCTTATACAGTAGGAGAAAGTGCAATTGACGATCAACTTGGGAAGGGGAAAAATAAAATGAACAAAAATCAGTAGATATAGCACATTGTGTACCTAGAAATTTAAAAATATAACTTTTATTATAATGGGATAGCTGTGGACTGCCCTTGTTAGGGCAGGAGTCCGATAACTAGGAGACTAGCTAGTCTCTGATAGGGTAAGTCCACGGTGTCTACTCCTTTGCTCTGGAACACCGGTCTGTGAAAAACTCTTGAGGAAAGCAGTGGTGACCCCCCCATAAAGAACACCATGAGACTGTTCCATTTATAGATGTTTTTTACCTGCATGTATTAAACCTGTCCTATATTGGTCAAATGTCTACATAAAGGGTAGTTGGAAATACGCTCATTTTGTCATTGTAGGTCTAAATTGACATTTGTGGGTTTGACCCAACACAGCTAAAGGGTATTTTTGTGCGAATCACAAATGACCGTTCTGTTTGGGGCTATATGCTCTTGATGCCCCACCAGAGCGCAATAAAGATACCTGTTGACTGTGCTTTTTCGTTAGTTTGTGGGTGTAATTTTCAGTTTGTATATGTGTGTTTGTTTGAGAGTGGAGAGGACAAAACCTTCTTTTTAAAAGACATTATTAAAAGTTATTTTTTAATTTTCAGATACACAATGTGCTATATCTACTTCTAACCTGTATTGTGGTATGAAGATCCTACAGGTTCAGTGATATGACATATCCTGAGCTGTATATGACGGACAAAAAAACTGGCCTCGCTCTTCTAAGAACTCAAAAGCAGCTGAAAAAAAATTATTATTTTTCTGACAAAATGCCAACCAAAGGGTAGGTCAACGACCCAACAACAGGTCTTTTTTAGGGAAGTAATCCCTTCACAACCAATGGTGTAACGGTACTCCTTTGGTTGTGTCCCTCCCTCTGATGCGACCTCATACACTTAAACTGCATCATCCCCCACAAATGTTAGCAGATCTGATCATCTGATATGTGAAGCTAACAGCACCGATCGGATCAGCAATCTAAGCGGTGCAGTTAACCCTTTGAAACGCTCCGTCAATCATAGACATGGTGATCCAAAGCACTGCAGCAGGCATCGCACCGTTCCCTGCCGGCATTAGAGGTCCCATAATGTGATCACGAGACCTCTGTGTTTTACCTTGACAGCCAAGAGTCCTGTGATGACCTCAGAAGCTGTTCTGAATCTCTTCCTGTGGATGCACGGCAAGTGTCTACTGTTCAGAGATATGAATCAGTATGTGTTTGAACAGGAGAAGCAATTGGAGTCTGCAATGCTGTGGTCCCCTTGGGAACAGTGTAAAATAAATAAAAAAAATTTTTTAAAAAGTTTTTAAAAATGTGAAAAAAACATAAAAGTTCAAATCTCCCTCCTTTTGCCCCACTGAAAATAAAACTATTTTAAAAAAAAAGATACACATATTTGGTATCGGTGCGTTCAGAAATACCCGATCTATTAAAATATAAAATTAATCAATCAGTTTGATAATATGCATAATAAAAAGAAAAGTACTAACACTTAAATTGTGGTTTTTTTTGGAAGCCACAACTTTGCATTAAAATGGGAAATCAAAACAGCTCATGTACCCAAAAATTGTATCATCAGAAACATCAGCTCAGTCTGCACAAAATGCCACCACACAGTCCCAGATTCCTAAAAATGAAATCACTATGGAACTTGAAAAATGGTGCAAAGTGCAATTTTTTTTTCTTTAAAAACTTCTGAATTTGTTTCATAACTTAAATAACAATAAAAATATACCAGTTTGGTATGTACGAACTTGTACCGAGCCGAGGCATCACACCGACACATCAGTTTTACCATATAGTGAGCATGGTGAATAAAAAAAACACAAAACAAATGTGTAAATGCACTTTTTTTTGCAATTTCACTGCACTTGGAATTTTTTTCCCATTTTTCTGTTCACTATATAACTCATTCTGCAAAAAACGAGCACTCATATGTTTATATTTATGGAAAAATAAAAAAGTTATGGCTTTTCGAAGAAGAGGATGGAGGGAAAAATGAAAAACTGGAAAATCACTCCGTGGGTAAAGGGGTTATTTGGAGTAAAAACTCTCAAGCACCAAGAAGTGATGTCAGAAGCGTGATTGACTTACCTGATCAGACTGCTGATATCACCCTGACCTGGAAGTACCAATGGTCAGGGCTTCAATTATACTCACGTCTAAAAGACTCAAGTACACTTGATCATTGGATCATGGGGAGACCGTGCTCTGCACTTTGTCTGAGCTGGCAGTCAGCTTGACAGCCAGAGCAGAGAACAGCAACTTCCAGTCTGGGGGCAGCAAAATGGAGATACCTTGGACCATCGCATCAGGTGGACTAACAGTGCCCCCCACAAGCTTGCCAGGGTCAAATACCCCACCTGCCCTTCTAGATATGCTGCTGCAGATACTATAACAACATTTTAAAAAAGGATGGATGCTATGCTCCCAATTAATGGCATTTTGGGTTATAAATAATCTAACAATAGAAAATGTATAACTCAAGGGAGTCCAAGTCAGGTAAAACTTCATAGACCTACAGTATGTTTTTTTCATCTAATATATAATTGCCATAGCGCACTTCCGTCATTTTCGGCGCTACTTCCGTCGTCGTGGACGTGGCTGCCTCACAGCCACGCGACCCACGAAGCATTGCCCGCGTAGCAGGCATTGCGAGCCGTTGCCGGGCGCGAGCAATGGCCGCGAGGCGGCCATTGCGAGCCGTTGCTGAGGCGCGAGCAATGGCCGCTAAGCGGCCATTGCGAGTCTCTGGCCGCGTGAAACGACCGACCAGAGCCGAGCCCCGTGGCCGAAAATAGAACAAGGGGCCCGGCCATAAATTCGCCGAAACACCGCTATGTATCTCAATGGGAAGTGAGGCGCTATTCTGATTGGTCGCTGTATGCTGCCGGCGACCAATCAGAATAGCGCCTCACTTCCCATAGACATATAATGGACGACTTTGGGTTTCAAATTTACCGCTGAAAGTGAGGCGCTATTCTGATTGGTCGCCGCCAGCACACAGCGACCAATCAGAATAGCGCCTCACTTCCCATAGAGATATAATGGACGAAAATTCATCCATTATATCTCTATGGGAAGTGAGGTGCTATTCTGATTGGTCGCTGTGTGCTGCCGGCGACCAATCAGAATAGCGCCTCACTTCCCATAGACATATAATGGACGACTTTGAGTTTCACATTTACCGCTGAAAGAGAGGCGCTATTCTGATTGGTCGCCGCCAGCACACAGCGACCAATCAGAATAGCGCCTCACTTCCCATAAAGATATAATGGACGAAAATTCGTCCATTATATCTCTATGGGAAGTGAGGCACTATTCTCATTGGTCGCCGGCAGCGTACAGCGACCAATCAGAATTGCGCCTCACTTCCCATAGAGATATAATGGACGAATTTTCGTCCATTATATCTTTATGGGAAGTGAGGCGCTATTCTGATTGTTCGCCGGCAGCACACAGCGACCAATCAGAATAGCGCCTCACTTCCCATAGAGATACATAGCGGTGTTTCGAACAATGCTTGGCCGGCCCCTTGGTTCGATTTTCGGCCACGGCGCTTTGAGTTTCAAATTTACCGCTCAAAGTGAGGCGCTATTCTTATTGGTCGCCGCCAGCACACAGCGACCAATGAGAATATCGCCTCACTTCCCATAGAGATACATAGCGGTGTTTTGAACAATGCATGGCCGGTCCCTTGGTTCGAATTTCGGCCACGGCGCTCGGCTGTCGCCGGCCCAAGAAAATCGCAATGGACCTACGTGCCGGACTTACCGCGGCTGCAAGGACTCCTATCTATCTCTATCTATCTCTCTATCTATCTATCTATCTATCTATCTCTATCTATCTATCTCTACTATCTATTATCTATCTATCTTATCTATCATTATATATCTATCTATTTATCTATTATCTATTTTATCTATCTATCTTTCTATCTATGTATCTATTATCTATCTATTTCTATTATCTATCTATCTATGTATCTATTTCTATCTATACTATCTATCTATTTCTATCTATCTATCTATCTATCTATGTATCTATTTCTATCTATCTATTATTATTTCTATCTATCTATCTATCTATCTATCTATTTCTATCTATCTATCTCTATCTATACTATCTATCTATCTATCTATCTATCTCTATCTATCTTATCTATCTCTATCTATCTCTATCTATCTATCTATTTCTATCTATCTATCTATCTATCTATTCTATCTATTTATCTATCTATCTATCTATCTATCTATCTATTTCTATCTATCTATTATCTATCTATCTATGTATCTATTTCTATCTATATCTATCTATCTATCTATCTATATATCTATTCTATCTATCTATATATCTATATCTATCTATCTATCTATCTATGTATCTATTTCTATCTATCTATGTATCTATTTCTATCTATCTATGTATCTATTTCTATCTATCTATGTATCTATCTATCTATCTATCTATATATCTATCTATCTATGTATCTATATCTATCTATCTATTTCTATCTATCTATCTATTGTGAGGCATGCCGGCGCTATGGCACGTGGCTGGCATGACTCACGTGACCGGCGGTAAGGTGGGATTACTAAACTCTGCAGCATGCACAGGTTAAGTGCAGGTTGGCTTGGTAGCAGCACACATGGGGTTAACTGCTGCTGCTGAAAGCTGAGGTCTGTGTGAAGGAGTAATTATAAAACACACTGGATTGCACCTGTGTAGGAGGCCAGTTTTGCACAAGCCTGCAAAGGTGGAGGACACATGGTGTGTCTCTCCCTATATCCTGCAGAGGGAAGCAGAACATGCCATGCTGGGCAGGGGACTCAGCCTGGGAACACAGAAGGCCTGTCTGTGTATGAGGACGCACGTGAGTGAAGACATGTGCTCGATATTTATATGATTTGACTGAAGGGAGAAGCCCTTCAGTCTGCAGTGAGGTGGGATCCTGTCTAGGTAGTGCCGGACAGGCAAGGACTTTTGTTTACGGTTTTGTTTGCTTTATGTTTTGCTTTCACCTTAATAAATCGGACCTAGTGCCGTTTGCATCTGAATCTCTGATGTTGGACTGAGTGACTCCCAAAAGCTACGGGCCCTTCGGTCCCAGTAAAGGCGATCCCTGAGCGTGTTACCACATTATGGTGGAGAATGTGGGCAATGTAGCAGCCTTATTGCTGGAGGCAACGGACAAGGCCTACAAGGTTGGTTGTGGATTGTGGTAACGGTGCAGGTGCACTTATATGGACATTGGTTGCTACGGGCAACTGCACAACGTACCCAAGCACGTTTTCCGGTGACTCGGTGGGGGTCACGAAGACGACGCATACAAGCTCGGTTGCTGGAGGCAACACCACAGGTGTCAAGATTGTGGCAGCAGTGCAGCCAGGTTACTAGAGGTAACCACACGAGAGCTGGGAGACAAGCATCTGGCTGGTGGCTCGGCGGGGTCATGAAGTTGGACAGCACACTCAACCCAGGTGCAAGTGGGAGGAGTCAAGCGACTGGCTGTGAGATGTGGGCTCTGCTTGGTGAGCAGCAATACACCACAGGCTGCAGATCCTGGTTGTACGGGCGGTACAACCAGGAAAGGTTAGTGGTATTCTACCCCCCCCTTCCCCTTGAACACCGGGTATTACCCATTGGAGCGCCCCTCCTGTTTTTTCTTGTTGCAGCCGGAGAGGCCGGGCAGCATGGAGGAGCTCCTGAAACTTCTGCTGCAGAGCCAGGAGCAGCAGCACCAGCAATACGTTGTGGGGTGTCCCCAGAAAGCATCCTCTATAGACTGGGTTGATCAAAAGGGGGCGGAGTCACAAAAGGGGGCGGATTCAGGAATGCGGATAATGTCCCAAAAGGAGGTGGATTCCATAAAGGGGATCATGGCCCAAAGAGGGGTGGTTGCCCAAAAGGGGGCGGAGACCCAAAAAGGGGTGGTTGCCCATAAGGGGGCGCAGCAATCAAACTCTGAGCGGATTGACGGGAGCTGGGGACTCTGGGGCTCCTCTTACCGATGTCCTATCTGTGGAATAGACCGTCCATCCAGCTTAGGGTCACAGATGTGTTCTGTGAAGATGGATGGACAAGGTGTGTCAGGGGTTCTAGACCTGGGGAACTCGATTACCCTAGTGAGGGCTACACCTGAACTCCATCTTATGCCGGGACGGCGAATAGAAGGACGCTGTAGCCATGGGGCCTCTCAAGAGTACCCACTGGGCAGAGTCATCCTTCAGACAGACTATGAACTGGAGCGACCCGATGTGGGCGTAGTCCCAGATTTAGCTGTTCCAGTCATAATAGGCCGGGACTCTAAATTGTTTTTGAACTTCTGGGAACAAGGGCTTGTGTCTGGCTGCTCAGGAAAGAGCCAGAACAGTCCTAAGGAGCTGCTGTTACAGCGGGAGGATAAAGGGATTGTCTGTGATGTTGTTATATGTAATAATGAGTTGGTACGAAATAAGTGTGACATCCCAGAGTTAGGGGTGACCAAAGAAAAGGGTGGTTCTCCCCAACATAGCGACACGACAAGTAAAGAGATAAACCATACTGTGACTGGTTGTAACCACACTGTAACTGGTAGTGACATGGTAGCCAAAAAGATTGGAGCTGACACCAAGTTAGAGATTGACTTGGGGGTTCATCATACTGTGGAGCATAACACTGACTCAAGGGGTGACGGTGACTCTGAGAAAGGAAAGGTGTACAGTAAGGAAGGGTCCAGTAAGGATGGCAACTCCTCCCGTCCCAAAAAGAGCAAGCGCCACAAAAAGGCTACCCAGGTGACCCCAGCTGACAATATATTGTCATCTGCTTCTGTGCCATCTGTGAGTTCTCTTCCAGACACTGAGACTGATAGGGTGCTGTCTAAGGAACGGACACTGTGTGATGACACTACCGTTCAAGTGGAAGACAAGGAGAAAGAGCCACCCAGGAAGACTGTAGGGGTGTCCGCTCCCATGTCTGCACAAGCAGCTGATGGTCCGTCATTTGGTGGCGCTGTAGGAGGAGAAATCCTGGGGACAGCTAGTGGAGCAAGAGTCCCTGAAAGTCATGGAGAGCAGACTAAGAATAGACCCACCACTGGGGTGGCTGGAAGCGGAGACAGCACCGCAGCAGAGATGGGTGGAGTTTCGGAAAAGGTTGAAAAGATGGAGGGTGAGAAAACCTCTGAAGGTGACACTACAGAGACCCAAGAAAGGGCCGAAGGTATCGATGCTGAGACCTACGAGAAGGAGGAAGCCGATACCGATGAGACCCTGGTGAGGGTGGCAGATGGGGCTGCCAATACCCAAGAGTGGCGTGCTGTGGCAGAGGTCACAGGTGAAGAACTGGAGATCCCTGGACAGACCCAATGTGATGGGGTCGAGGTTGCTAGGGGTACTGCCAGACCCCAAGAGGGGAAGTTGACTGCAGAAGTGGAAGAAGCCACTGAAGAAGTGAGGGCTGAAGTGAATACCTCCTTGAGTGTTGTGAGCTTGCCTGGTCCGGTGGATGTCGGAGCCAAGTTAAAGGAGCTCACGGAGATGCTTCAGGGCCACTTGAGACAAGAGAAGCTGTGGAGACAGGATGTTGAGTCTCGAGTGGGTGCTTTGGAGACAGAGAGGTCTCCGGGAATTGTGATAGAAGAACAGCTGAAGAAGGAAGGGCTTCGAAGACAAGCTGCTGAGAGGCGAGTAGCCGAACTAGAGAAGGAGGTCTCTGACCTCAAAAGTCGCCTGGACGCATGCCATATGAGGAACGAGGCAACCTTGGAGAAGGTTGAGTACCCCGTGTTCCTCCCGGGCAAACGCGCTGAAGAAGCCGAAAGTCCGTTGGCCCTGAAACCTAAGCCAGGGGAACTGGAGGGGACCAGTGGTATGTCAGAAACTCCTCTATACAAGTGCCTCGTAGATGTACCTGAGGACTTGAGAGAAGAATGCACCAGAGAGTCGGTGCATGAAGAGTTTAAGAAGGCCGTGGAAGCCTATAAGGTGTACTGGACTTCAGAATCCAAACAGCTGGTGGTCCTGTCCACGACAGAAGTCACAGTGAAGCGAGTCGGTATCCTAAGTGACATGCACTTGCGGTGCATTCGTACAAAGCGGATGATCCGGTTGGAGACTGAAGAAGCCGCTAGACAGCTGAAGCTTATGAAGGAAGCTCAGAGTCTGCGGGAAGACGTCATTCAGGTCCCTCAGGCTCTAGTGAGGAAGCTCATTGGGAGAAATGGCCAAGCCATGCAACTAATAGTAAGGAAGTCCGGGGTGGTGAAAGTGAGCGGACTACGTGATCACAAAGATTGGTTACCTGACAAGAATGGTATGGTGTCGTTCTTCGCCATAGGCACAGAGGAAAGTCTTGGTTACGTACGGATGCTCATGGAATACCGAGTGGCTTACCTCCGAGATGTAGAACTGCTGAATCTTGCAAGACTGCGAGTTGAGAGACAGCGTCGCCTGAGCAGCAGACAATGGCGACGGCCTGTAAACCGTGAGACCCAACAAAAAAGGGACCTTCCCAATAATAATGATAGTTCGCTAGGTAAAGGAGGCAATGAAGAAAGTCGCCATTGGAGAAACCTCCAAAGACGTCCTGAGGATAGTGGGGTGGAGTTTAGTGGGAGTGAATCCTCCAGTACCTTGAGTCTGAGAGGCCCGATCAGACGGCCCAGTAGATTGCGGGACAGGACAAAGTCCGATCCGACCCTGGATACAGAGGCAAGTGACTCGCACTGCTGTGACCGCTGGGAGCGGGGGAGGTTTGGCAAACTGTCTACTCGGACACGTGATCTGACGTGGTCTGATCCTGGGGTTTACCCGAGGCAAACGTGTAGGACCGTGACTGATGGTAGACCCCTACAAAATCTGACGGCTCATGAGCTGGGAGCTGACGCTCTTGGTCGCCTGCCGAGGTCCCCTCGACTACTGGGGCACACGGCGATGGATGCCCTGTCCCAGGGCTTCGGTGCGATGGCACATGTTCGCCCCTACGGGTCTGAACAGGGGGGAGGGATATGTGAGGCATGCCGGCGCTATGGCACGTGGCTGGCATGACTCACGTGACCGGCGGTAAGGTGGGATTACTAAACTCTGCAGCATGCACAGGTTAAGTGCAGGTTGGCTTGGTAGCAGCACACATGGGGTTAACTGCTGCTGCTGAAAGCTGAGGTCTGTGTGAAGGAGTAATTATAAAACACACTGGATTGCACCTGTGTAGGAGGCCAGTTTTGCACAAGCCTGCAAAGGTGGAGGACACATGGTGTGTCTCTCCCTATATCCTGCAGAGGGAAGCAGAACATGCCATGCTGGGCAGGGGACTCAGCCTGGGAACACAGAAGGCCTGTCTGTGTATGAGGACGCACGTGAGTGAAGACATGTGCTCGATATTTATATGATTTGACTGAAGGGAGAAGCCCTTCAGTCTGCAGTGAGGTGGGATCCTGTCTAGGTAGTGCCGGACAGGCAAGGACTTTTGTTTACGGTTTTGTTTGCTTTATGTTTTGCTTTCACCTTAATAAATCGGACCTAGTGCCGTTTGCATCTGAATCTCTGATGTTGGACTGAGTGACTCCCGAAAGCTACGGGCCCTTCGGTCCCAGTAAAGGCGATCCCTGAGCGTGTTACCCACATCTATCTATAATCTATTAATATTTATCTATCTATCTATCTATCTATCTATCTATCTATCTATCTATTATTTCTATCTATCTATCTATGTATCTATATCTATCTATCTATCTATCTAACTAGAAAAAAAATTTTTCTAGTTGTATGACCCAGTGTACCTGCTGGCACCAGTTCACATTAGTCTGTGAGTGCTGTGCAGTTTTTTTCTGTTTTGTGTATAACGAATGGAGAATCTGGCTCCATGACTGCAACTTGCACCCTCATCACCCACAGGTGGTCTTAGGTTGAGATGGTGTCCGCCCACTTGAGAGTGGGATAGGGAGGAAAAGGAGGACAGGGATGTCAGCATTAGGACTCATCAGACCTGTGGTCGCCTTGTCGCGGCTGGTGAGCAAACGGACATTGGCCAATGTGCGTACCAAGAACCCCAAGAAAATAAAAAAATAAGATTTTGAGTTTTTTGAAAAAAACTTAAGTTTTTAAATTTTTTCCTCAAATATATACCGCTTGTTAGCATGTTTGCACATTGGTAGTAGCTGAGTGCTGCAGAGATTTTTTTTTTTCTAGTTGTATGACCCAGTGTCCCTGCTGGCACCAGTTCACATTAGTCTGTGAGTGCTGTGCAGTTTTTTTCTGTTTTATCTATCTAAATATATATCTATATATCTATGTATCTATTTCTATCTATCTATCTATCTATCTATTATCTATGTATCTATTTCTATCTATCTATGTATCTATTTCTATCTATCTATGTATCTATATCTATCTATCTATCTATCTATTTCTATCTATCTATCTATCTAAATATATATCTATATATCTATGTATCTATTTCTATCTATCTATTTCTTTCTATCTATCTATCTATGTATCTATATCTATCTCTATATCTATCTATATCTATCTATCTATCTATCTATCTGATAGATTGATAGATAGATAGATACATACATAGATAGATAGATAAATAGAAAGAAATAGATACATAGATATAGATAGATAGATAGAGAGATAGATAGATAGAGAGATAGATAGAAATAGATACATAGATAGATAGATTTATAGATAAATAGAAATAGATAGATAGATAGATAGAAATAGATACATAGATAGATAGAGAGATAGATAGAGAGATAGATAGAAATAGATACATACATAGATAGATAGAAATAGATACATAGATAGATAGATAGAAATAGATACATAGATAGATAGATAGAAATAGATACATAGATAGATAGATAGATAGAAATAGATACATACATAGATAGATAGAAATAGATAGATAGATATAGATAGATAGATAGAAATAATAGATAGATAGAAATAGATAGATAGATATAGATACATAGATAGATAGAAATACATATAGATAGATAGATAGATAGAAATAGATACATACATAGATAGATAGAATACATAATAGATAGATAGATAAATAGATAGAAATAGATACATAGATAGATAGATAGATATATAGATAGATAAATAGATAGATAAATAATATATAGAAATAGATACATAGATAGATAGAAATAGATAGATAGAATAGATAATAGATAGATAGATAGATAGATAGATAGATAGATAATAGATATATAAATAGATAGAAATAGATACATAGATAGATAGAAATAGATAGATAGATAATAGATAGATAGAAATAGATAGATAGATATATAAGATAGATAGAAATAGATAATATAGAATAGATAGATAGATAGATATAGATACATAGAAATAGATAGATAGATAGAAATAGATAGATAGTATAGATAGATAGAAATAGATACATAGATAGATAGAAATAGATAGATAGATAGATAGAATAGATACATAGATATAGATAGATAGATAGAAATAGATACATAGATAGATAGATAGATAGATAGATAGATAGAAATAGATAGATAGAATAGATATAGAAATAGATACATAGATAGATAGAATAGATAGATAGATACATAGATAGATAATAGATATAGATAAAGATAGATAGATTTGATATAGATAAAGATAGATATATATAGATATAGATAGATATAGATATAGAGATAGATAGAGAGATAGATAAATATAATAATAATATTTATTAATTTATATAGCGCTATTGATTCCATACATGAGTAATGCTGTCTCTCTTGGGAGCTCACAATCTAAACATCCTATAAGTATGTCTTTACAATGTGGGAGGAAACTGGAGTGCCCGGAGGAAACCCACGCAAACATTGGGAGAACATACAAACTCCTTGCAGATGTTGTCCTTAGTGGGAATTGAACCGAGAACATCAAGACCCCAGTGCTGCAAAGGCTACAGTGCTAACCACTTGAGCCACCGTGCTGCCCTGATAGATAGATAGATCGATAGATAGATATAGAGATAGATAGGTGAGTCGTTGCAAGCCGCGGTAAGTCCGGCACGTAGGTCCATTGAGATTTTCTTGGGCCGGCGACAGCCGAGCGCCGTGGCCAAAAATCGAACCAAGGGGCCGGCCATGCATTGTTCGAAACACCGCTATGTATCTTAATGGCAAGTGAGGCGCTATTCTCATTGGTCGCTGTGTGCTGGCGGCGACCAATGAGAATAGCGCCTCACTTTGAGCGGTAAATTTGAAACTTAAAGCGCCGTGGCCGAAAATCGAACCAAGGGGCCGGCCATGTATTGTTCGAAACACCGCTATGTATCTCTATGGGAAGTGAGGCGCTATTCTGATTGGTCGCCGGCAGCACACAGCGACCAATCAGAATAGCGCCTCACTTTCAGCGGTAAATGTGAAACTCAAAGTCGTCCATTATATGTCTATGGGAAGGGAGGCGCTATTCTGATTGGTCACTGGCAGCGCACAGCGACCAATCACAATAGCGCCTCACTTCCCATAGAGATATAATGGACGACTTTTCGTCCATTATATCTCTATGGGAAGTGAGGCGCTATCCTGATTGGTCGCTGTGTGCTGCCGGCGACCAATCAGAATAGCACCTCACTTCCCATAGACATATAATGGACGACTTTGAGTTTCACATTTACCGCTGAAAGTGAGGCGCTATTCTGATTGGTCGCCACTAGCACACAGCGACCAATCAGAATAGCGCCTCTCTTCCCATAGAGATATAATGGACGAAAAGTCGTCCATTATATCTCTATGGGAAGTGAGGCGCTATTGTGATTGGTCGCTGTGTGCTGCCGGCGACCAATCAGAATAGCACCTCACTTCCCATAGACATATAATGGACGACTTTGAGTTTCACATTTACCGCTGAAAGTGAGGCGCTATTCTGATTGGTCGCCGGCAGCACACAGCGACCAATCAGAATTGCACCTCACTTCCCATAGAGATATAATGGACGAAAATTCGTCCATTATATCTCTATGGGAAGTGAGGCGCTATTCTGATTGGTCGCCAGCAGCACACAGCATGGCCGGCCCCTTGGTTCGATTTTCGGCCACGGCGCTTTGAGTTTCAAATTCACCGCTCAAAGTGAGGCGCTATTCTCATTGGTCGCCGCCAGCACACAGCGACCAATGAGAATAGCGCCTCACTTGCCATAGAGATACATAGCGGTGTTTCGAACAATGCATGGCCGGCCCCTTGGTTCAATTTTCGGCCACGGTGCTCGGCTGTCACCGGCCCAAGAAAATCGCAATGCACCTACGTGCCGGACTTACCGCGGCTGCAACGACTCACCTATCTATCTATCTATATATCTAAAAGAGAAAAAAAAAAAAAAAAAAAAAAAAGAGAAAAAAAAAAAAAAAAAAAAAAACTGCACAGCACACTCAGACAATGTGAACTGGTGCCAGCAGTGACGCTGGATATAAACTAGAAAAAATTACTCTGCAGCACACAGCTACTACCAATGATGTACATGTGCTAACAAGCTATATATACCTGAGAAAAAAGTTTAAAAACTTACGTTTTTTCAAAAAACTCAAAAATCTTATCTTTTTATTTCTGAAGTTCTTGGTACACACATTGGCCAATGTCTGTTTGCTCACCGACTGCGACAAAGTGACTTCAGGTCCGATGAGTCCTACGCTGATATCCCTATCCTACTTGTCCGCTCCCCCACTTCTCAGTGGGCAGACACCACCTCGACCCTAGATCACCTGTGGTCAATGAGGGTGCAGATTGCAGTAAGGAGCCAGCAACTCCATAAAATACAAAAGAGAAAAAAAAAACTGCACAGCACACTCAGACAATGTGAACTGGTGCCAGCAGTGACGCTGGATATAAACTAGAAAAAAGTACTCTGCAGCACACAGCTACTACCAATGATGTACATGTGCTAACAAGCTATATATACCTGAGAAAAAAGTTTAAAAACTTACGTTTTTTCAAAAAACTCAAAAATCTTATCTTTTTATTTCTGAAGTTCTTGGTACACACATTGGCCAATGTCTGTTTGCTCACCGACTGCGACAAAGTGACTTCAGGTCCGATGAGTCCTACGCTGATATCCCTATCCTACTTGTCCGCTCCCCCACTTCTCAGTGGGCAGACACCACCTCGACCCTAGATCACCTGTGGTCAATGAGGGTGCAGATTGCAGTAAGGAGCCAGCAACTCCATAAAATACAAAAGAGAAAAAAAGAACTGCACAGCACACTCAGACAATGTGAACTGGTGCCAGCAGTGACGCTGGATATAAACTAGAAAAAAGTACTCTGCAGCACACAGCTACTACCAATGATGTACATGTGCTAACAAGCTATATATACCTGAGAAAAAAGTTTAAAAACTTACGTTTTTTCAAAAAACTCAAAAATCTTATCTTTTTATTTCTGAAGTTCTTGGTACACACATTGGCCAATGTCTGTTTGCTCACCGACTGCGACAAAGTGACTTCAGGTCCGATGAGTCCTACGCTGATATCCCTATCCTCCTTGTCCGCTCCCCCACTTCTCAGTGGGCAGACACCACCTCGACCCTAGATCACCTGTGGTCAATGAGGGTGCAGATTGCAGTAAGGAGCCAGCAACTCCATAAAATACAAAAGAAAAAAAAACAAAAAACTGCACAGCACACTCAGACAATGTGAACTGGTGCCAGCAGTGACGCTGGATATAAACTAGAAAAAAGTACTCTGCAGCACACAGCTACTACCAATGATGTACATGTGCTAACAAGCTATATATACCTGAGAAAAAAGTTTAAAAACTTACGTTTTTTCAAAAAACTAAAAAATCTTATCTTTTTATTTCTGAAGTTCTTGGTACACACATTGGCCAATGTCTGTTTGCTCACCGACTGCGACAAAGTGACTTCAGGTCCGATGAGTCCTACGCTGATATCCCTATCCTACTTGTCCGCTCCCCCACTTCTCAGTGGGCAGACACCATCTCGACCCTAGATCACCTGTGGTCAATGAGGGTGCAGATTGCAGTAAGGAGCCAGCAACTCCATAAAATACAAAAGAGAAAAAAAAAACTGCACAGCACACTCAGACAATGTGAACTGGTGCCAGCAGTGACGCTGGATATAAACTAAAAAAAGTGCTCTGCAGCACACAGCTACTACCAATGATATACATGTGCTAACAAGCTATATATACCTGAGAAAAAAGTTTAAAAACTTACGTTTTCTCAAAAAACTCAAAAATCTTATCTTTTTATTTCTGAAGTTCTTGGTACACACATTGGCCAATGTCTGTTTGCTCACCGACTGCGACAAAGTGACTTCAGGTCCGATGAGTCCTACGCTGATATCCCTATCCTCCTTGTCCGCTCCCCCACTTCTCAGTGGGCAGACACCACCTCGACCCTAGATCACCTGTGGTCAATGAGGGTGCAGATTGCAGTAAGGAGCCAGCAACTCCATAAAATACAAAAGAGAAAAAAAAAAACTGCACAGCACACTCAGACAATGTGAACTGGTGCCAGCAGTGACGCTGGATATAAACTAGAAAAAAGTACTCTGCAGCACACAGCTACTACCAATGATGTACATGTGCTAACAAGCTATATATACCTGAGAAAAAAGTTTAAAAACTTACGTTTTTTCAAAAAACTCAAAAATCTTATCTTTTTATTTCTGAAGTTCTTGGTACACACATTGGCCTATGTCTGTTTGCTCACCGACTGCGACAAAGTGACTTCAGGTCCGATGAGTCCTACGCTGATATCCCTATCCTACTTGTCCGCTCCCCCACTTCTCAGTGGGCAGACACCACCTCGACCCTAGATCACCTGTGGTCAATGAGGGTGCAGATTGCAGTAAGGAGCCAGCAACTCCATAAAATACAAAAGAGAAAAAAAAGAACTGCACAGCACACTCAGACAATGTGAACTGGTGCCAGCAGTGACGCTGGATATAAACTAGAAAAAAGTACTCTGCAGCACACAGCTACTACCAATGATGTACATGTGCTAACAAGCTATATATACCTGAGAAAAAAGTTTAAAAACTTACGTTTTTTTCAAAAAACTCAAAAATCTTATCTTTTTATTTCTGAAGTTCTTGGTACACACATTGGCCAATGTCTGTTTGCTCACCGACTGCGACAAAGTGACTTCAGGTCCGATGAGTCCTACGCTGATATCCCTATCCTCCTTGTCCGCTCCCCCACTTCTCAGTGGGCAGACACCACCTCGACCCTAGATCACCTGTGGTCAATGAGGGTGCAGATTGCAGTAAGGAGCCAGCAACTCCATAAAATACAAAAGAGAAAAAAAAAACTGCACAGCACACTCAGACAATGTGAACTGGTGCCAGCAGTGACGCTGGATATAATCTAGAAAAAAGTACTCTGCAGCACACAGCTACTACCAATGATGTACATGTGCTAACAAGCTATATATACCTGAGAAAAAAGTTTAAAAACTTACGTTTTTTCAAAAACTCAAAAATCTTATCTTTTTATTTCTGAAGTTCTTGGTACACACATTGGCCAATGTCTGTTTGCTCACGACTGCGACAAAGTGACTTCAGGTCCGATGAGTCCTACGCTGATATCCCTATCCTCTTGTCCGCTCCCCACTTCTCAGTGGGCAGACACCACCTCGACCTAGATCACCTGTGGTCAATGAGGGTGCAGATTGCAGTAAGGAGCCAGCAACTCCATAAAATACAAAGAGAAAAAAAAAATGCACAGCACACTCAGACAATGTGAACTGGTGCCAGCAGTGACGCTGGATATAAACTAGAAAAAAGTACTCTGCAGCACACAGCTACTACCAATGATGTACATGTGCTAACAAGCTATATATACCTGAGAAAAAGTTTAAAAACTTACGTTTTTTCAAAAAACTCAAAAATCTTATCTTTTTATTTCTGAAGTTCTTGGTACACACATTGGCCAATGTCTGTTTGCTCACCGACTGCGACAAAGTGACTTCAGGTCCGATGAGTCCTACGCTGATATCCCTATCCTCCTTGTCCGCTCCCCCACTTCTCAGTGGGCAGACACCACCTCGACCTAGATCACCTGTGGTCAATGAGGGTGCAGATTGCAGTAAGGAGCCAGCAACTCCATAAAATACAAGAAAAAAAAAAAAAAAACTGCACAGCACACTCAGACAATGTGAACTGGTGCAGCAGTGACGTGGATATAAACTAGAAAAAAGTACTCTGCAGCACACAGCTACTACCAATGATGTACATGTGCTAACAAGCTATATATACCTGAGAAAAAGTTTAAAAACTTACTGTTTTTTCAAAAAACTAAAAAATCTTATCTTTTTATTTCTGAAGTTCTTGGTACACACATTGGCCAATGTCTGTTTGCTCACCGACTGCGACAAAGTGACTTCAGGTCCGATGAGTCCTACGCTGATATCCCTATCCTACTTGTCCGCTACCCCACTTCTCAGTGGGCAGACTCCACCTCGACCCTAGATCACCTGTGGTCAATGAGGGTGCAGATTGCAGTAAGGAGCCAGCAACTCCATAAAATACAAAAGAGAAAAAAAAAACTGCACAGCACACTCAGACAATGTGAACTGGTGCCAGCAGTGACGCTGGATATAAACTAGAAAAAAGTACTCTGCAGCACACAGCTACTACCAATGATGTACATGTGCTAAAATCTATATATACTGAGGAAAAAAGTTTAAAAACTTACGTTTTTTCAAAAACTCAAAAAATCTTATCTTTTTATTTTGAAGTTCTTGGTACACACATTGGCCAATGTCTGTTTGCTCACCGACTGCGACAAAGTGACTTCAGGTCCGATGAGTCTACGCTGATATCCCTATCCTCCTTGTCCGCTCCCCCACTTCTCAGTGGGCAGACACCACCTCGACCTAGATCACCTGTGGTCAATGAGGGTGCAGATTGCAGTAAGGAGCCAGCAACTCCATAAAATACAAAAAAAAAGAAAAAAAAAAACTGCACAGCACACTAGACAATGTGAACTGGTGCCAGCAGTGACGCTGGATATAAACTAGAAAAAGTACTCTGCAGCACAGCTACTACCAATGATGTACATGTGCTAACAAGCTATATTACCTGAGAAAAAAGTTTAAAAACTTACTTTTTTCAAAAAATAAAAATCTTATCTTTTTATTTCTGAAGTTCTTGGTACACACATTGGCCAATGTCTGTTTGCTCACGACTGCGACAAAGTGACTTCAGGTCCGATGAGTCCTACGCTGATATCCCTATCCTACTTGTCCGCTCCCCCACTTCTCAGTGGGCAGACATCCCTCGACCCTAGTCACCTGTGGTCAATGAGGGTGCAGATTGCAGTAATGAGCCAGCAACTCCATAATACAAAAGAGAAAAAAGAACTGCACAGCACACTAGACAATGTGAACTGGTGCCAGCAGTGGCGCGGATATAAACTAGAAAAAAGTACTCTGCAGCACCAGCTACTACCAATGATGATACAGGCTAACAAGCATATATTACCAATGAGAAAAAGTTTAAAAACTTACGTTTTTTCAAAAAACTCAAAAATCTTTCTTTTTATTTCTGAAGTTCTTGGTACACAACATTGGCCAATGTCTGTTTGTCACCAACTGCGACAAAGTGTTCAGGTCATAGTCCTACGCTGATATCCCTATCTCTTGTCCGCTCCCCATTTCGTTGGGCAGACACACCTCGACCCTAGATCACTGTGGTCAATGAGGTGCAGATTGCGTATGGCCAGCAACTCCATAAAATACAAAGGAAAAAAAAAAAAAACTCACTAGCACCTAGACATGTGAATGGTGCCAGCAAGTGACCGCATGCATATAAACTAAGAAAAAAAGTACTCTGCAGCACACAGCTACTACCAATGATGTACATGTGCTAACAAGCTATATATAACCTGAGAAAAAAGTTTTAAAAACTTACGTTTTTTCAAAAAACTAAAAATCTTATTTTTATTTCTGAAGATCTTGGTACAACACATTGGCCAATGTTGTTTGCTCACCGACTGCGACAAAGTGATTCAGGTCCGATGAGTCCTACGCTGATATCCCTACCTACTTGCCGCTCCCCCACTTCTCAGTGGGCAGACACCACCTCGACCCTAGATCACCTGTCGTCCAATGAGGGTGCAGATTGCAGTAAGGAGCCAAATCCATTAAAATACAAAGAGAAAAAAAGAACTGCACAGCACACTAGACAATGTGAACTGGTGCCAGCCAGTGCGCTGGATATAAACTAGAAAAAAGTACTCTGCAGCACACAGCACTACCAATGATGTACATGTGCTAACAAGCTATATATACCTGAAAAAAAAAAGTTTAAAAACTTACTTTTTTCAAATATCTCAAAAATCTTATCTTTTAATTTTGAAGTTCTGGCACACACTTGGCCAATGCTGATTCTCACCGACTGCGACAAAGTGACTTCAGGTCCGATGAGTCCTACGCTGATATCCCTATCCTCCTTGTCCGCTCCCCACATCTCGTGGGCAACACCTCAGACCCAGAATCACCTGTGGTCAATAAGGTGCAGATTGATAAGGAGCCAGCAACTCCATAAAATACAAAAGAAAAAAAAAAAAAAAACTGCCAGCACATCAAGACAATGTGAACTGTGCCACGAGTGACGCTGGATATAAACTAGAAAAAAGTACTCTCAGCACAAGTACTACCAATGAGTATGTGCTAATCAAGTATTTATACTAGGAAAAAAGTTGACAATACTTTTTTCAAAACCAAAAGACTTACTTGTATTCTGCAAGTTCTTGGAACATATTCCTAATTCTTTCGTCCACCACTTCCAAGTGAGCTCAGCCGATGAGATCCTCCTGATGCTAATCTACTTGTGCGATTCCATTACAGACTCCATAAAATCAGAAACAAAAAAACTGTGCACATGCAGACTGCAGGTAGCAGCCAGACCGGATAAATACAAGAAAAAAGTACTGCACGCCACATCAACAATGAATTGTGCACAGTATAACCTGGAAAAAATTAAAAAAATAGTTTCTGCAACACACAAAACAATTGTTACATTTCTAAAGCTTTATACCTGGAAAAAGTTGAAAAACTTCTTCCTCTCACAAAACTCAAAAATGCTTCATTTTTCTATTTAAGCTTCTTTGTCACACTCCAATGTCTTTTGCCACCGACTGCGACCTAAAGTACTTAGGTCGATGAGTCTGCGATTCCTATCCCCTGCCGCTCCCAATTCTAAGGGAAAAAGACACCACCTCGACCTAGACACTGTGGTCAGAGGGGCGCTGAGATTGCAGAAAAGACCAGCAACCCATAAAAACCAAGAGAAAAAAAGCAAATCCTAGCAACTAGACAATGTGAACTGTTGCCAGAGTGAGCTAATAAACTAATTTATTCTATCTGCACACACATACTACCAATGATTATTTGCTACACATGCTATAATACCGAGAAAAAAGTTTAAAACTTACGTTTTTCCAAAAACTCAAAATCTTACTTTATTTGCTGAATCTGGTACCCAATTGCCAATGTCTGTGGTCAGACTGCGACAAGGACTCCAGGTACATGAGTCTAAAGAATCCTATCACATCCCTCCCACTCTAGTGGGCGCACATCCTGCGCCTAGATCACCTTGGCAATGAGGTGCAGATTGCAGAGGCCAGCAACTCCATAAATACAAAGAGTAAAATCTGACAGCATACTACCAGACAATGTAAACTTTTGTCCAGCAAATGAACTACTTATACTAATGGAAAAATGCTGTCTTTGCAGCAACGCAATACTACCAATGTTAGTCATGTGATATCATCTATCTACCTGAATAAAAGTTAAAACTATCAGTTTTTTCAAAAAAAACTCAAATCTATCTTTTATTCTGAAGTTCTTGGTACACACATTGCAAAGTCTGTATGCTCACCACGCACACCAAAGTGACTTGGTCCATGAGTTACGCTGATAACTATCCTCCTGTCCGCCCCCACTTCTCAGTGGGCAGACACACTGAACCTAGATCACCTGGAAAAGAGTGTACAGATTGCAGTAGAGCAGCAACTCCATAAAACTAAATATAAAAAAACTCACAGCACACTCAGACAATGTGACTGTTGCCAGCAGGACGTGGATATAAACTAGTAAAGTACTCTGAGCCACGCTACTACCTACTTTGTGCTCCAGTGATATACCTGAGAAAAAATTTAAAAACTACGTTTTTTCAATAAAAAAATCATCTTTAATTCTGAAGTTGGTAAAACACATGGCCAATTCTGCTCACGACTGCGACAAAGTGACTCAGGTCATAGAATCCTAGTGATACCCTATCTCTGCGCTCCCCACTCTCAGTGGCAGAACCACTCGACCTAATACCTGGTACAAAGGGTGCAGATTCGTAAGTCCAGAACTCCAAAAATACAAAATTAAAAAAATGAATCAAGCACACCAGATTATGATGACTGGTTCCAGCGAGTGCGCTGAGACTAAGTGATGAGCAACAAATCTACCTTTTTCGCCCACCACTTCTGCTGACCATCACCTGTACCATGTGGCAAGAAGGGTTGAGTCAGTAACCAGAAAAAAAGATAAAATAGTTTTTTAAAAATGAAGTTCTTGGTACACACATTGGCCAATGTCTGTTTGCTCAACCGACTGCGACAAAGTGACTTCAGGTCCGATGAGTCCTACGCTGATATCCCTATCCTACTTGTCCGCTCCCCCACTTCTCAGTGGGCAGACACCACCTCGACCCTAGATCACCTGTGGTCAATGAGGGTGCAGATTGCAGTAAGGAGCCAGCAACTCCATAAAATACAAAAGAGAAAAAAAGAACTGCACAGCACACTCAGACAATGTGAACTGGTGCCAGCAGTGACGCTGGATATAAACTAGAAAAAAGTACTCTGCAGCACACAGCTACTACCAATGATGTACATGTGCTAACAAGCATATATATACCTGAGAAAAAAGTTTAAAAACTTACGTTTTTTCAAAAAACTCAAAAATCTTATCTTTTTATTTCTGAAGTTCTTGGTACACACATTGGCCAATGTCTGTTTGCTCACCGACTGCGACAAAGTGACTTCAGGTCCGATGAGTCCTACGCTGATATCCCTATCCTCCTTGTCCGCTCCCCCACTTCTCAGTGGGCAGACACCACCTCGACCCTAGATCACCTGTGGTCAATGAGGGTGCAGATTGCAGTAAGGAGCCAGCAACTCCATAAAATACAAAAGAAAAAAAAAAAAAAAACTGCACAGCACACTCAGACAATGTGAACTGGTGCCAGCAGTGACGCTGGATATAAACTAGAAAAAAGTACTCTGCAGCACACAGCTACTACCAATGATGTACATGTGCTAACAAGCTATATATACCTGAGAAAAAAGTTTTAAAAACTTACGTTTTTTCAAAAAACTAAAAAATCTTATCTTTTTATTTCTGAAGTTCTTGGTACACACATTGGCCAATGTCTGTTTGCTCACCGACTGCGACAAAGTGACTTCAGGTCCGATGAGTCCTACGCTGATATCCCTATCCTACTTGTCCGCTCCCCCACTTCTCAGTGGGCAGACACCATCTCGACCCTAGATCACCTGTGGTCAATGAGGGTGCAGATTGCAGTAAGGAGCCAGCAACTCCATAAAATACAAAAGAAAAAAAAAAACTGCACAGCACACTCAGACAATGTGAACTGGTGCCAGCAGTGACGCTGGATATAAACTAGAAAAAAGTGCTCTGCAGCACACAGCTACTACCAATGATTACATGTGCTAACAAGCTATATATACCTGAGAAAAAAGTTTTAAAAACTTACGTTTTCTCAAAAAACTCAAAAATCTTATCTTTTTATTTCTGAAGTTCTTGGTACACACATTGGCCAATGTCTGTTTGCTCACCGACTGCGACAAAGTGACTTCAGGTCCGATGAGTCCTACGCTGATATCCCTATCCTCCTTGTCCGCTCCCCCACTTCTCAGTGGGCAGACACCACCTCGACCCTAGATCACCTGTGGTCAATGAGGGTGCAGATTGCAGTAAGGAGCCAGCAACTCCATAAAATACAAAAGAGAAAAAAAAAAAAACTGCACAGCACACTCAGACAATGTGAACTGGTGCCAGCAGTGACGCTGGATATAAACTAGAAAAAAGTACTCTGCAGCACACAGCTACTACCAATGATGTACATGTGCTAACAAGCTATATATACCTGAGAAAAAAGTTTAAAAACTTACGTTTTTTCAAAAAACTCAAAAATCTTATCTTTTTATTTCTGAAGTTCTTGGTACACACATTGGCCAATGTCTGTTTGCTCACCGACTGCGACAAAGTGACTTCAGGTCCGATGAGTCCTACGCTGATATCCCTATCCTACCTTGTCCGCTCCCCCACTTCTCAGTGGGCAGACACCACTCGACCCTAGATCACCTGTGGTCAATGAGGGTGCAGATTGCAGTAAGGAGCCAGCAACTCCATAAAATACAAAAGAGAAAAAAAAAACTGCACAGCAACCTCAGACAATGTGAACTGGTGCCAGCAGTGACGCTGGATATAAACTAGAAAAAAGTGACTCTGCAGCACACAGCTACTACCAATGATGTACATGTGCTAACAAGCTATATATACCTGAGAAAAAAGTTTAAAAACTTACGTTTTCTCAAAAAACTCAAAAATCTTATCTTTTTATTTCTGAAGTTCTTGGTACACACATTGGCCAATGTCTGTTTGCTCACCGACTGCGACAAAGTGACTTCAGGTCCGATGAGTCCTACGCTGATATCCCTATCCTCCTTGTCCGCTCCCCCACTTCTCAGTGGGCAGACACCACCTCGACCCTAGATCACCTGTGGTCAATGAGGGTGCAGATTGCAGTAAGGAGCCAGCAACTCCATAAAATACAAAAGAGAAAAAAAAAACTGCACAGCACACTAAGACAATGTGAACTGGTGCCAGCAGGTGACGCTGATAAAACTAGAAAAAGTACATGCAGCAACTCTATACCAAGTATTGTCCATGTGTAAAAAGCTATTTTACCTGAGAATAAAATTAAAAAACTTTAGTTTTTTCAAAAAACTCAAATCTTAATTTTTATATTCTGAGTTCTTGGTAATCACACTTGGCCAATGTACTGTTTTACGATGCGACAAAGTGACTTCAGGTCGTATGAGTCTACCTGATTCCTATCTCCTTGTTCCTCCCACTTCTCAGTGGCAGACACACCTCGCCTGATCACCTGTGTCAATGAGGTGCAGATTGCAGTAGGGCAGCAATCTCATAAATATCAAAAGTAGAAAAAAAAAAAACTGCAACAGCACCTCAGACAATGTGAACTGGGTGCCAGCAGAGTGGTGTCTGCCCACTGAGAAGTGGGGGAGCGGACAAGGAGGATAGGAATATCAGCGTAGGACTCTTGGACCTGAAGTCA
>JARQOC010000003.1:360448342-360668970 GCA_033576535.1 Allobates femoralis
GAGGGGGATAATGTAAGCTTCAAAGGGATAGAGGGAAACAAAGCAAGGACATACCTTTATGTCCTTGGTCATGAAGGGGTTAAATAAGTTAAAGTTTATCACATATTATAGTATGTTACATAGATGTTTCTTTTCCTCTTGCTTCTATATGTGTTCCTGTGGCACCCCAAGGGTTAATGTGCCAAAGAAACAGCAACACAAGTTTACTCCCCACACAACACTACACTAGAAAGTGGGAGGAGCTTAGGTGGCACCTGCAAGAGTGGGAGGAGCTAATGTTGTTTACCTCAGAGCAGGAGTGACAGTTAGTCAGTTCAGTTGAGAGCAGGAGCAGAGTCAAGTAGAAGTGGAGTTCCTGAGATGTCTGAGGAAAGGAGTTAGAGGAACAGAGGAACATACCTGGGATAAGAAACTTAACCCCAGAGAGGCACTTAGGATGGATACCGGATCCAAGGCTGTGCCTGAGACAGACAGGACAGTGAATACTGGGATAGTGAAGGTCCACCATCTTCACTGTACCATAGCAAAGCAACACGGAGGGGTCAGTGACACAGAGGACTCAAGTTGCCTAGCAGATTGGTACCCGTGAGGGGAGATAGGGCCAGCAGTTCAGCTACAAGCGGCAGCAGGGCCACACACAGAGCGCAGAAGTAGGAAGCCAAAGACCCGGTCAGGGTGGGAGCAACCCGGCCTCGGTACAGACTCTGTGGACAATAATCTGCTTATACCATCTGCAAAGTAAAGACTTGGAAAGCGACAAAAAACGTGAGTGTGTGTGATCCTTGTGCTGAAGTCCCACTTGCCCTCATAAATTGCCATTGCCTCTACTCTCATCATCTCTACTACTGCCCCTACTTTCCTGCAGCATCTATAACCACCATCACAGACTTTAATTACCACTGCCCCAGGGAACCAGGCTCTACCTGCGGAGAGCCGTTCCATCTAAAGCTGCCAAAACAACATCCTTGGAGGTTCTGCAGCAGCGGTGGTCCCCTAACTGACCACAACCCGTGGGTGGCGTCATGACAAACCTAATCCCCTGTAAATACACCCCATTTACTTGTGTGAACCCGGGACACGGTCCGGACGAGGACCGCCGTGACATTCCCCAGCCGTACCCCGGTCCAGCACCGAGTACCCCATCCCAGTGGGCTCCACATTCCTTTGCGGTTTTGCTTTATGTGCACATTCCAGGAAGTACAAAAAAAACCATTGCATAAACTGGTCTTTCAGAATTTTTCACCCTACTGAGTGTGAGACTTTTAAAAGGAAACGGAATTTACATGATTTCCACTGGAAAATAGGGTGGTTGTAGCAATACTTGTGCTTGGCTGTTCATATCTTCCTACTATGGATGCCCATTGAATGAGAAGTAGGAGCTAACCATTGGTAGGACGTCTACCAATCTAATTTGTAGCCTCTATAACTAAAACTGAAAAAAACCCACATACCATTAGATGGATTTTTGTTAAAAAATCTAATAAACTTGGCTACAATTTTTTTGGCAGATTTTAATTGACATAAACTGTTTTATAATCCATGGAGATGTGATGAATTTCCTACATCAGAAAATAATATAAAAAAAACAATGCACTTTATCCTTATTGTGCACACAGTATTAGTGGTATTGGAGTAAAATAAATTATTAATATAAAAGAGACTAAACTAAAGTTTTTTTCCAGGATTGTCCACCAGGGTCACATGACTTTCGGGAGATACAGTGTGCAGAATTTGACAATGTGGCATTTAGGGGAAAATATTATACTTGGAAAAGTTACAAAGGAGGTAAGTGTCATGGATAGTGATGGGCGAATCCTAAATTATTCGGACTCGCTAGACTCTGACAAGTCTGAGTCCAGGACTCGCTACTCGTTGCGAGTCTAGCGAGTCCAATGTAAATGAATGGGGAACGAGTATTGCAGCGATTCCTCTGCTGCCGGAACCTATAAGGGGTCTGGCCGCAGAGGAAAAACCTGCCATTCCCCATGTTATTCTTTTAAAGCCAGCGGCAAAAAACCGCTGGCTTTTAAAGAATAGTAAAAAAAAAAAAAAAAAAAAAGGATTGAACGGGGAGAGGGGGGAGGGAGGGGGAGGGGTGAGGGGGGGGTGCACCGGCCCGGCCGGCTACTTACCGCTGCCTCCGCCGCCGCCGCAGACTCGCTCCCCAAGTCTCTCTGCTTCTGTTTCCGGAGATTCCTGAGCGCTGACAGAAGCAGTGAATAAATTAACTTCCGTCACCGCTCGCGAATCTCCGGCAGCAGAGAGACTCAGGTTGACAGCAGAGTTCAGCTCAGGTCATAATGACCTGAGCTGAACCCTGACTGTTTAGTCAGTTCTCAGCTCTGCTACATCCCTGTGTGTCTATGCACAGGGATGTAGCAGAGCTGAGATTGCGTTTTGGACTACGTCGGACGGAAGAGGATTTTTTAAATAAAGATGGAGTCAACAATTGTGTTCTGTTTTATTTCTAATAAAATTATTTTTCTCTGTGTTGTGTTTTTTTTTCTATTGATTACTGGAAATTCATGGCGGTCATTCGCCGTATTACTGTAACCAACCAGATCCAGCAGGCAGCGACGGGCTGCCCCCAACCCCCAGGTGCCTATTTGTACCTGGCCAGACACAAGAAAATAGGGAAGCCCTTTTTTTCTTATTATTTCATGAATTTCATGAAATAATAAAAAAAAATGCGTGGGGCTCCGCGCAATTTCTATGTCCAGCCAGGTACAGCTAAGCACCTGGGGGCTGGAATCCGCAGCGCAGGGAGGCCCAAGCTTTCTGGGCACCCCCTGCTGCAAATTGCAGCCCGCAGCCGCCCCAGAAGATGGTGCGTTCATTGAAGAGCCATCCTCTGGCGCTGAACCCCGCTCTTCCAGTGGCCCTGGTGGCGGGTGGCTCACTGGGTGATAAAGGGGTTAGGGCCAGCTTTGTATTATCAGCTGGCCCTAAGCCCGAAATTTATGGCGGTCACACCAATATTAGACATGACCGCCATGAATTTCCAGTAATCAATAGGAAAAAAACACAACACAGAGAATTTTTTTTTATTAAAAATAAAACAAAAAAGACATTAACGACTCCATCTTTATTTAAAAAATCCTCTTCCGTCCGACGTATTCCAAAACGCAATCTCAGCTCTGCTACATCCCTGTGCATAGACACACAGGAATATAGCAGAGCTGAGAACTGACTAAACAGTCAGGGTTCAGCTCAGGTCATTATGACCTGAGCTGAACCCTGCTGTCAGCTCGACTCGCTCTGCCTCCGGAGATTCCCGAGCGGTGACGAAAGTTAATTTATTCACTGCCTCTGTCTGCGCTCGGGAATCTCTGGAAAGAGCAGCAGAGAGGCGGGGAGCGAGTCTGCGGCCGGCGCTGGCGGAGGCAGCGGTAAGTAGCCGGCAGGGCCGGTGCAAACCCACCCCCCCTCCCAAGCCCACCCCTGGTCAGGACTCAGTCGGGAAAGCGGCAGTGAGCAAATTTCACCACCGGCTTCCCCGCCTGAGTCCTGAGTCCCTGCTCCTGCTCCCCCCGCCCGGTCCTAACTTAGGATCGGGTGGGGAGGCTGCAGGGGGGATGGAGGGATGGTGAACTCGCTACTGTGCGAGTAATAGCATGGAAACTCGTAGAGTACCGAGTCCTGCGATTCCACTATTACTCGCAGAGTAAGGAGTCCTAGCGAGTAGATTCGCCCATCCCTAGTCTTGGATGTTAGCGGGAACCTGTCATGTTGAATATGGCATTTGATCTGCTGGCCGGACTTTATAGCGCAGGAGGAGCTGATCAGATTGATGTATGTTTTTGTGGAAAATGTTTCAGCAAAACTGATATTTTATTCATTGAAATCCTTGGTGTTTGTATACAAATGAGTCCCATGGGGGTTGTACTAGTGATTGGCAGTCTTCTCTGTGTCCATCACTCGTAGGACTGCCTACTGAACTCGTACATACAGTACAGACCAAAAGTTTGGACACACCTTCTCATTTAGTTTTCTTTAATGTCATGACTATGAAAATTGTAGATTCACACTGAAGGCATCAAAACTATGAATTAACACATGTGGAATTATATACTTAACAAAAAAGTGTGAAACAACTGAAAATATGTCTTATATTCTAGGTTCTTCAAAGTAGCCACCTTTTGCTTTGATTACTGCTTTGCACACTCTTGGCATTCTCTTGAGGAGCTTCAAGAGGTAGTCACCGGAAATGGTCTTCCAACAGTCTTGAAGGAGTTCCTAGAGATGCTTAGCACTTGTTGGCCCTTTTGCCTTCACTCTGCGGTCCAGCTCACCCCAAACTATCTTGATTGGGTTCAGGTCTGGTGACTGTGGAGGCCAGGTCATCTGGCGTAGCACCCCATCACTCTCCTTCTTGGTCAAATAGCCCTTAAACAGCCTGGAGGTGTGTTTGGGGTCAAAGACATATTTTCAGTTTGTTTCACACTTTTTTGTTAAGTATATTATTCCACATGTGTTAATTCATAGTTTTGATGCCTTCAGTGTGAATCTACAATTTTCGTAATCATGAAAATAACGAAAACTCTTTGAATGAGAAGGTGTGTCCAAACTTTTGTTCTGTATTGTATAGTAACATAGTAACATAGTTTGTAAGGTTGAAGGAAGACTTTAAGTCCATCTAGTTCAACCCATAGCCTAACATGTTGATCCAGAGGAAGGCAAAAACCACAGTAATTTCAGTGAATAATACACAAACCTATACTAGTACATCTCAATGAATTAGAATATCATCAAAAGGTTAATTTATTTCAGTAGTTCAATACAAAAAGTGAAACACATAGATTGTATAGAGTCATTACAAGCAGAGTGACCTATTGCAAGTGTTTATTTTTGTAAATGTTGATGATTATGGCTTACAGCCAATGAAAACCCAAAGGTCATTATCTCAGAAAATTAAAGTAGGGAGGATGAAGGGTCTGAGAGATAAAATATGACCTAAATAGACATCAGAGGCTTCACCTTGTTTGGTTGTGAAGGTCACAACCACTATAAAAACAGATCACAGCTGCTGCAGTCCCCAGCGTGGTGCATATAGCGTAGGGAGGATGAATGCTTAAAAACTGTGCTACTGTATTCCACGAGACATTAAAGGGTGAATATAATATTGATTCATTAGTCAAGGCATTTCAAGGCTCCCTGACCCCTTCCTCAGGACAAATCAATATGAAAAGTGACAGCTTGATACTAGAATGCCAAATATATGTTTGTTAAACCTTTGCACCTAACGTTTTATATATGTGTATATGTTCTAATAAGCAATATTTAAATACCCAATCTCTGGCCACAGACACACAATAAGGACAATTTCCTAGAAAGTCAAGTAACCTATTGGTATATTTTGGATTGTTTGGGAAAACTGGAGACCCAAGAGAAAACCTGAGCAAGCAGAAAAAAACACCATCCATGGTACTGTTGTGAACACTATTTTGTTAAACAACATACCTTTATTTAGAAGGATTGGCGACTAAGTTATTACATTTTTTTTCTACAACAGACTGTTTTACACTCGGCAGCTATACTCTACTTTGTCAGCCAGATTTCTATACGCACCACCTCCTCCCTTGCTACTTTTCTGGGAATTTGTCCCCTGGGAGATTCCACACTTAAATCTAAAGTGGAAGATTTAGCTGAAATGCTCAACTCAGCACATTCCTAGATAGAGTGAGAGGTGCAAAGGGGAACTGAGGCTGAGAACAGCTTAATAGACAACAGATGCAGGAATATGCCTCCAGTCATCTGGGTGCTGGGACGCCTTTTCGAGCTTCTCACATTTGTACGAAAAGATGTATGGTTTTTTTATTCTCTTTGTTACATTTTAACTTTGTGTTAACCTTACATGAATTGGCTTACAACAGATAGCAGGCTTCTGGCCAAGACCATATCAAACTTTCTCAGTATAAAACCCAGCTGGACTTGGAGCGAGCAGGCTTCTATGATGCTAAGAATGAGGTCCTGAACTCTGTTTTCTGAAACAAGTGCAACTATGTTTTGGAGACGTTTAAGCATATGAGACACATGTCCAAGAGAATTGGTAAGTGTCTCACAAACCAAGGTGCTGAAAAAATATGCCTAAAGGGTTTTCCTCTCTGGAAAACATCTGTCAGTATGCTCTATAAAGGCATATGGATGTCACAGAGAAGTGGATCTCCTCTGCCAAACTCAGGCTGCATTTCAATGGCCACCATGGAATTTTATATTTCCTCTGCTACAACCTACTGATGCAAAACACCTCGGCCCCGATCCATTATTGTTGTTTCTCCAGTGTTTGCTGTTTTTTAGTGTCTTTAGTATATGTGCCTTATTGTTAATAATATTTACGCAATTTTTGAAGTGTTTTTTCATTTTTTGTCTTTTTTAATTTTTCTTCGCCGAGTTTTACTTCACCAGATGTTTTACAAGAATTATGAATTGCGACTTTTACCAAATGTTGTGTTTTTTTTATTACGCATCTCCTTCTTCTGGAGGAGATTTTAGCTTTATGCATTTTCAAGAAAATCATTAACTTTTTTTAGTTTAGTTTTACTCAGAAAAACAGATAAAGCCAAAAATAATATTTTGGATTTTGCACCAAAGTTTTAAACCACTTGTGACCTTTTGAAGTATTCATTACAAAAAATGGCAGTAAACACAACAGGTTAAAATCAAGATAAAATCATAAACAATAAGTCGAGGACCTTGTCTCTCAATGAAAATGTAATCTTTAAATTGCTTAGGCTGGCTTCACATTTGCGTTTGGAGTGCAGCGCACCAAACACAGCCAAACGCTTGCGTATATGCGTTGCTATGTTTAACATGGGAACGCATGTGCCTGCGTATGGCTGCGTTTGGCCGTATTTGCGTTCGGATGCGCACAATTTATGCGCCCTCCGACCGCGCTCCAAACGCAGCTTGCAGCATTTTTTTGTGCGTTCGCAGCGCTTGTTCTATCCGCAAGCGCCCGCAAGTGCACAAAAAATGCATTGATCTCAATGGATCTGCAGTGTCCTCTGCATGACACCACAGGAGAACGCTGCGGACCCATTGAAATCTCTCCCGGTGGCCGCCGGTGATGTCACAGGAGATCACCGACGGCCACCGGGAGTTCAGCTGGAGCCTCTGATGATCTCCTCCTCCCCGCCGCCGGTAATCTCCTAGCGGTGTCAGGGAGGGGGAGAAACAGCTGATGTGACAGCTGTTTGAATCTTCCCGCGCCGACATCTCCTCTCGGTGTCGGCGCGAGAGATTCAAACAGCTGTCAGATCAGCTGTTTAACCCCACTGACACGTCCCGGAGCTTACCGACGGCCGGGAGGAGGAAATCTCCGCCTCTGGCCCGCCCCCGGACACCGTCGATTGGCTGCCCGGGTTCCATAGTGATGTGTCTGCAGGCGGATATTCTCCGCTGCGGACACATCATTAAAAAGAAAAATGACCCTGCTTTCACTGCGTTTGACACAAACGCAAATGTGAAACCAGCCTTAGGGATGGGCTAACCGAAACTATAAAGATCGCTGTCTGAATCAAGCACCTTGTGTTCGGACACCAACCCGAATGCGGATTTCCCTGGGAAGTCTGTTTTACATTTCGGGTTTGGTTTGGGGACAGGAGCTGAAAAAGAGAGATAATAGTTTTTAAAAAGCTGCATTATATTTACCGTCATCCGCCCTATTTTATTTCTGGGGCCACTCATTAACTTCCTGGGTGTTCACTGCTGTGGGCAGAACAACCAATCACAAACTCTGTCATAGACAGCGAGTGTCTGTGATTGGCTGTTGGAGTAATCTGGAAACAGCTCATACATTTAAGCATGGTACATGCTAGAATATATGGGCTGTTTTAAGGTTACTCCAACAGACAATCACAGATGCCCACTCGCTGTGACAGCATCTGTGATTGGCTGTTGGGCCCCTCACCCATTGACGGACATCATAGTACTGTAACAATAATTAATTAAAAAAATGATGTAGAGCTTTGTTGTATTTTTGATTGTCAGCACAGATAAAGTAGACAGCTATGGGCTGCTACTCGCAGCTGCCTGGCTTTACCTTGGAAGGCAATCAAAATACAGACAAGCCAAAAATGTTTTTAAATCATTTAAATAAATAATTAAAAAAAACTGTGAGCTTCACCCTATTTCTGATTGCCAGTCAAGGTAAAACCCAGGCATGCTTTCGTAGTGCCATTTGCAGGCACCTTACCTGGCTCTTCCAGCTGCCCTGGTGGCGTTGACATGCTGTGTAATATTGAGGTTGATAACAGCTGTTAAATGCCAGCTGGCACCAAGCCCAAGATTCATAATGTCAGGCCAATTGTAAACCAGCCCATAATGAATCTCTAGTAAACATTAAAAAAGTCACAACACAGAGAAAAAAGCTTTTAATTGAAATAAAAGAAACCTACGATAATCAACAAGTCTGTCCCTCAGCAAACATGCTGTACTGCAACTTGAGTAGCTGCATCAAGGCCATACAGGTAATGGGGTCCACTTCCACCACCAAGCTAGCAAACAGCTTCAGTCGCAGACACATAAAAAGATGCATTTTCATAAACTATTGAACAGCAAAGAGACCTACGGTATATTATTCTTGCATAGGAGCTCTTCTTCTGTCAGTGTCCAGCCTTGCATCACCACCACCAACTATAAGTAAACAACACATAAAAAATAATAAGCATACAATAATAAGCATACAAAACATCAAGGAGAAAAAAAGAGGCATTCAAAGAAAAGAACACGGTCCCTACTGTTAAACATGGCGGAGGTTCCCTGATGTTTTGGGGTTGCTTTGCTGCCTCTGGCACTGGACTGCTTGATCGTGTGCATGGCATTATGAAGTCTGAAGACTACCAATAAATTTTGCAGCATAATGTAGGGCCCAGTGTGAGAAACCTGGGTGGCCCTCAGAGGTCATGGGTCTTCCAGCAGGACAATGACCCAAAACACATTTCAAAAAGCACTAGAAAATGGTTTGAGAGAAATCACTGGAGACTTCTAAGGTGGCCAGCAATGAGTCCAGACCTGAATCCCATAGAACACCTGTGGTGAGATCTAAAAATGGCAGTTTGGAGAAGGCACCCTTCAAATATCAGGGACCTGGAGCAGTTTGCCAAAGAAGAATGGTCTAAAATTCCAGCATAGCATTGTAAGAAACTCATTGATGGTTACCGGAAGCGGTTGATCGCAGTTATTTTGGCTAAGGGTTGTGCAACCAAGTGTTAGGCTGAGAGTGCCAATACTTTTGTCTGGCCCATTTTTGGAGTTTTGTGTGAAATGATCAATGTTTTGCTTTTTGCTTCATTCTCTTTTGTGTTTTTTTCATTTAAGACAAATTAAATGAAGATAATAATACCAAAGAATTTGTGATTGCAATCATTTTCAGGAAGAAACTGAATATTATCTGACAGAATTGCAGGGGTGTCAATACTTTTGGCCACAACTGTATTATCTACTTATATAATTGGCAGTTGGGAGTTCGGGCACTGTAGCCGAATCCCAAGATGCTTTGCGGTACTGCGAGCGATGACGCAGCCGCACTACTGTAAAAAAAAAAAAAATTTCCTCACCTCTCCAACGAGCCCCCGCTGTCTCCCGCCGTCTTCCGCCAGGCTCCCGGTGGCTCCCGGTGCCTGCAGAGCTCTTCTACACCAGTACAGGACCTGCGGTGATGTCAGAGTCACGTGACACCAGCTTACTCCATGGTAACCGCGGGTCACGTGACTCTGACATCACCGCAGGTCCTGAACTGCAGTAGAAGAGCTCTGCAGGCACCGGGAACCACCGGGAGCTCGGGGTGAGGTGAGCATAAACTTTATTTACATTTTTTTAACCCCTGCCTTACTCTGCCTGTCTCATGTCTCTGCACACTCTGCCTGTCTCATGTCTCTGCACACTCTCTGCCTGTCTCATGTCTCTGCACACTCTGCCTGTCTCATGTCTCTGCACACTCTGCCTGTCTCATGTCTCTGCACACTCTGTCTCATGTCTCTGCACACTCTGTCTGTCTCATGTCTCTGCACACTCTGCCTGTCTCATGTCCTCTGCACACTCTGCCTGCGTCTCATGTCTCTGCACACTCTGTCTGTCTCATGTCTCTGCACACTCTGTCTGTGTCATGTCTCTGCACACTCTGCTGTCTCATGTCTCTGCACACTCTGCTGTCTCATGTCTCTGCACACTCTGCCTGTCTCATGTCTCTGCACACTCTGCCTGTCTCATGTCTCTGCACACTCTGCTGTCTCATGTCTCTGCACACTCTGCTGTCTCATGTCTCTGCACACTCTGTCTGTCTCATGTCTCTGCACACTCTGTCTGTCATGTCTCTGCACACTCTTCTGTTCATGTCTCTGCACACTCTGTCTGTCTCATGTCTCTGCACACTCTGTCTGTCTCATGTCTCTGCACACTCTGTTGTTGTCATGTCTCTGCACTCTGTGTCATGTCTCTGCACACTCTTTCTGTGTCATGTCTCTGCACACTCTGCCTGTCTCATGTCCTGCACACTCTGTCTGTCTCATGTCTCTGCACCTCTCTGTCCTGTCTCTTGTCTCTGCACACTCTGCCTGTCTCATGTCTACTGACACACTCTGCTTTTTCATGTCTCTGCACACTCTGTCTGTGTCATGTCTCTGCACACTCTGTCTGTGTCATGTCTCTGCACACTCTGTCTGTTCTCATGTCTCTGCACACTCTGCCTGTCTCATGTCTCTGCACACTCTGTCTGTCTCATGTCTCTGCACACTCTGCTGTGTCATGTCTCTGCACACTCTGCTGTTCATGTCTCTGCACACTCTGCCTGTCTCATGTCTCTGCACCTCTGCTGTCTCATGTCTCTGCACACTCTGCTGTCTCATGTCTCTGCATCGCACTCTGTCTCATGTCTCTGCACACTCTCCTGTCTCATGTCTCTGCACACTCTGCCTGTCTCATGTCTCTGCACACTCTCTGTCATGTCTCTGCACACTCTGTCTGTCTCATGTCTCTGCACACTCGCTGTCTCATGTCTCTGCACATCTGCTGTCTCATGTCTCTGCACACTCTTGTCTCATGTCTCTACACTCTGTCTCATGTCTCTGCACACTCTGCCTGTCTCATGTCTCTGCACACTCTGCCTGTCTCATGTCTCTGCACCTCTGCTGTCTCATGTCTCTGCACACTCTGTCTGTTCATGTCTCTGCACACTCTTCTGTTCATGTCTCTGCACACTCTTCTGTGCATGTCTCTGCACACCTCTGCTGTCTCATGTCTCTGCACACTTCTGTCTCATGTCTGCACACTCTGTCTGTGTCATGTCTCTGCACACTCTGTGTCATGTCTCTGCACACTCTTCTGTTCATGTCTCTGCACACTCTTCCTGTTCATGTCTCTGCACACTCTGTCTGTCTCATGTCTCTGCACACTCTGTCTGTCTCATGTCTCTGCACACTCTGTCTGTTCTGTCTCTGCACTCTGTGTCATGTCTCTGACACTCTTTCTGTTCATGTTCTGCACACTCGCGTCTCATGTCTCTGCACACTCTGCTGTCTATGTCTTGCACTCTGCTGTTCATGTCTTGCACCTGCGTTCAGTCTTGCACCTCTGCTGTTCATGTCTTGCACACTCTGCTGTCTCATGTCTCTGCACACTTGCTGTCCATGTCTCTGACACTCTGTTCATGTCTCTGCACACTCTGTCTGTTCATGTCTCTGCAATCTCTGTTCATGTCTCTGACACTTGTTCTGTTCTGCATCTCTGTCTGTTCATGTCTCTGCACCTGTGTCTGTCTCTGCACTCTGTCTGTTCATGTCTCTGCACACTTGTTCTGCTTGCACATCTGCTGTTCATGTCTCTGCACATTGTGTTCATGTCTCTGCACACTCTGTCGTCATGTCTCTGCACTCTGTGTCATGTCCTGCACATCTTCTGTGTCTGTCTTGCACACTCTGCTGTTCAGTCTCTGCACACTCTGTCTGTTCATGTTTGCACTTGCTGTTTTGTCTCTGCACACTTGCTTGTCTCACTCTGCGTTGTTCTACACTTCTGTGTCATGTCTTGCACTGTGTTGTCTTCACCTTGTTCTCTTGCAACTCGTCGTTTGTCTCGACTTGTGTTCTTTGAATGTTTCATTTGCAACTCGTGTTTTCTCTGCAACTCGTGTCTCTGTCTCACACTCTGTCTATGTCTTGAATGTGTTCTTCTGCAATGTCTTGTCTGCACCTTGCTTCAGTTTGAACTCTGTCATTTCTGACACGTTGTTCATGTTGCCATTGTATGTCGAACTTTCTCATGTCCTGACTTGGTCTTGCCTTGCTGTCAGTCTTGCACACTCTGTCGTGTTTGACACTTCGCATCTCTGCCTCTTCTGCTCTGCACACTCTGTCTGTGTCATGTCTCTGCACACTCTGTCTGTTCATGTCTCTGCACACTCTGCTGTCTCATGTCTCTGCACACTCTGCCTGTTCATGTCTCTGCACACCTGCTGTCTCATGTCTCTGCACACTCTGTCTCTGTCTCTGCACACTCTGTCTGTCTCATGTCTCTGCACACTCTGTCTGTCTCATGTCTCTGCACACTCTGTCTGTCTCATGTCTCTGCACACTCTGTCTGTCTCATGTCTCTGCACACTCTGTCTGTCTCATGTCTCTGCACACTCTGTCTTCTCATGTCTCTGCACACTCTGCTGTCTCATGTCTCTGCACACTCTGTCTGTGTCATGTCTCTGCACACTCTGTCTGTCTCATGTCTCTGCACACTCTGTCTGTGCTCATGTCTCTGCACACTTTGTTCATGTCTCTGCACACTCTTCTGTTCATGTCTCTGCACACTTGCTGTCTCATGTCTCTGCACACCTTGTCTCATGTCTCTGCACTCTGTCTCATGTCTCTGCACACTCTGCCTGTTCATGTCTCTGCACTCTGTGTCATGTCTCTGCACACTCTTTCTGTCATGTCTCTGCACACTCTGCCTGTCTCATGTCTCTGCACCTCTGTCGTCTCATGTCTCTGCACACTCTGTCTGTTCATGTCTTGCACTCTGTGTCTGTCTCTGCACACTCTTCTGTTCATGTCTCTGCACACTCTGCCTGTCTCATGTCTCTGCACACTCTGTCTGTCTCATGTCTCTGCACACTCTGTCTGTTTCATGTCTGCACACTCTGCTTGCATTTCTTGCACACTCTTTCTGCTCATGTCTCTGCACCTCTTCTGTGTCATCTCTGCACACCTGCCTGTTCATGTCTCTGCACACTCTGCCTTCTCATGTCTCTGCAACTTGTCTGTTCATTCTCTGCACACTCTGTCTGTGTCATGTCTCTGCACACTCCTGTCCAGTCTCTGCACACTCTGCCTGTCTCATGTCTCTGCACACCTCCTGTCTATGTCTCTGCACACTCTGTTCTGTCTCTGCACACTCTGTCTGTCCATGTCTCTGCACACTCTGTCTGTCTCATGTCTCTGCACACTCTGTCTGTCTCATGTCTCTGCACACTCTGTCTGTCTCATTCTCTGCACACTCTGTCTGCTCATGTCCGCACACTCTGCTGTCCATGTCTCTGCACACTCTGTCTCTCTTCTCTGCCACTCTTCGTCTATGTCTCTGTACTGTTCATGTCTCTGCACACCTGCTGCTCAGACCTGCACACTCTGCGTCTCATTCTCTCACATCTGTCTGTCTCATGTCTTGCACACTCTGTCTGTCTCATTCTCTTACTCTTGTCATCTCTGCACACCTTTCTGTGTCAGTCTCGCAACTCGGTTCATGTCTCTGCCCTTCTGCTCATGTTCTCACACCGTCTGTCTCATGTCTACACTCTGTCTGTGTCATGTCTCGCACTCTGTGTCAGTCTCTGCACATCTTCTGTCATTCTCTGCACTCTGCCTGTCTCATGTCTCACACTCTGCCTGTCTCATGTCTCTCACACTCTGCTGTCTCATTCTCTGCACACTCTCCTGTCTCATGTCTCTGCACACTCTGTTGTCTCATGTCTCTGCACACTCGTCTGTCTCATGTCTCTGCACACTTCTGTCTCATGTCTCTGCACACTCTGTCTGTCTCATGTCTCTGCACACTCTGCTGTCTCATGTCTCTGACACTCTGTTCATGTCTCTGCACTCATGTCTGTCTGCAGTACTCTGCACACTCTGTCTCATGTCTCTGCACACTCTGTCTGTCTCATGTCTCTGCACACTCTGCCTGTCTCATGTCTCTGCACACTCTGCTGTTCATGTCTCTGCACACTCTGCCTGTCTCATGTCTCTGCACACTCTGTCTCATGTTCTGTCTTGCACACTCTGTCTGTCTCATGTCTCTGCACACTCTGTCTGTCTCATGTCTCTGCACACTCTGTCTGTCTCATGTCTCTGACATCTTCTGTGTCATGTCTCTGCACACTCTGTCTGTGCTCATGTCTCTGCACACTCTGTCTGTCTCATGTCTCTGCACACTCTGTCTTGTCTCATGTCTCTGCACACTCTGCCTGTCTCATGCTCTGCACACTCTGCCTGTCTCATGTCTCTGCACACTCTGTCTGTCTCATGTCTCTGTACATCTGTGTTCATGTCTCTGCACACTCTGTCTTGTCATGTCTCTGCACACTCTCTTGTGTCTCATGTCTCTGCACACTCTTCGCTGTCCTCACTCGTTCATGTCGCTGCCACTCTGTCTGTCTCATGTCTCTGCACACTCTGTCTGTCTCATGTTCTCTGCACACTCTGTCTGTCTCTCATGTCTCTGCCGCACACTCTGGTCTGTGTCATGTCTCTGACACTCTGCTGTCTCATGACTCTGCACACTCGTCTGTTCATGTCTCTGCACACTCTGTCTGTCTCATGTCTCTGCACACTCTGTCTGTCTCATGTCTCTGCACACTCTGTCTTGTCATGTCTCTGCACACTCTGTCTGTCTCATGTCTCTGCACACTCTTGTCTGTGTCATGTCTCTGCACACTCTGTCTGTGTCATGTCTCTGCACACTCTGCCTGTGTCTTATGTCTCTGCACACTCTGTCTGTCTCATGTCTCTGCACACTCTAGTCTGTGTCATGTCTCTGCACACTCTCTCATGTCTCTGCACTCTGCTGTCTGTCTCTGCACATCTGCCTGTCTCATGTCTCTGACACTCTGCCTGTCTCATGTCTCTGCACTTGTTCTCATGTCCTCACACTCTGCCTGTCTCATGTCTCTGCACACTCTGCCTGTCTCATGTCTCTGCACACTCTGCTGTCTCATGTCTCTGCACACTTGCTGTCTCATGTCTCTGCACATCTGCCTGTCTCATGTCTCTGCACACTCTGCTGTCTCATGTTCTGTCTCTGCACACCTGCTGTCTCATGTCTCTGCACACTCTGCCTGTCTCATGTCTCTGCTCACACTCTGCCTGTCTCATGTCTCTGCACACTCTGTCTGTCTCATGTCTCTGCACACTCTGCCTGTCTCATGTCTCTGCACACTCTGTCTGTCTCATGTTCTCTGCACACTCTGTCCTGTCTCATGTCTCTGCACACTCTGCCTGTCTCATGTCTCTGCACACTCTGCTGTTCATGTCTCTGCACACTCTGCCTGTCTCATGTCTCTGCACACTTTTTCATTGTCTCTGCACACTCTGTCTGTCTCATGTCTCTGCACACTCTGTCTGTCTCTCATGTCTCTGCACACTCTGCCTGTCTCATGTCTCTGCACACTCTGTCCTGTCTCATGTCTCTGCACACTCTGTCTGTCTCATGTCTCTGCACACTCTGCTGTCTCATGTCTCTGCACACTCTGTTCTGTTCATGTCTTTTGCACACTCTGCTGTTTCATGTCTCTGCACACTCTGTCTGTCTCATGTCTCTGCACACTCTTCGTCTGTCTCATTGTCTTCTGCACACTCTGCTGTCTCATGTCTCTGCACACTCTGTCTGTCTCATGTCTCTGCACTCTGTCATGTCTCTGCACACTCTGCTGTCTCATGTCTCTGCACACTCTGCCTGTCTCATGTCTCTGCACACTCTGCCTGTCTCATGTCTCTGCACACTCTGCCTGTGCTCATGTCTCTGCACACTCTGCCTGTCTCATGTCTCTGCACACTCTGCCTGTCTCATGTCTCTGCACACTCTGCCTGTCTCATGTCTCTGCACACTCTGCCTGTCTCATGTCCTCTGCACACTCTGCCTGTCTCATGTCTCTGCACACTCTGTCTGTCTCATGTCTCTGCACACTCTGCTGTCTCATGTCTCTGCACACTCTGCTGCTCATGTCTTGCACACTCTGCTGTCTCATGTCTCTGCACACTCTGTCTGTCTATGTCTCTGCACACTCTGCCTGTCTCATGTCTCTGCACACTCTGCTGTCTCATGTCTCTGCACACTCTGCTGTCTCATGTCTCTGCACACTCTGCTGTCTCATGTCTCTGCACACTCTGCCTGTCTCATGTCTCTGCACACTCTGCCTGTCTCATGTCTCTGCACACTCTGTGTCTCATGTCTCTGCACACTCTCTGTGTCCATGTCTCTGCACACTCTGCCTGTCTCATGTCTCTGCACACTCTGCTGTCTCATGTCTCTGCACACTCTGTCCTGTCTGCTCATGTTCTTCTGCACACTCTGTCTGTCTCATGTCTCTGCACACTCTGTCTGTCTCATGTCTCTGCACACTCTGCTGTGTCATGTCTCTGCACACTCTGTCTGTCTCATGTCTCTGCACACTCTGTCTGTTCATGTCTCTGCACACTCTGTCTGTCTCATGTCTCTGCACACTCTGTCTGTTCATGTCTCTGCACACTCTGTCTGTCGTCATGTCTCTGCACACTCTGCCTGTCTCATGTCTCTGCACACTCTGTCTGTCTCATGTCTCTGCACACTCTGCCTGTCTCATGTCTCTGCACACTCTGCCTGTCTCATGTCTCTGCACACTCTGCCTGTCTCATGTCTCTGCACACTCTGCCTGTCTCATGTCTTTGCACACTCTGCCTGTCTCATGTCTCTGCACACTCTGTCTGTCTCATGTCTCTGCACACTCTGTGTCATGTCTCTGCACGCTCTGTCTGTGTCATGTCTCTGCACGCTCTGTCTGTGTCATGTCTCTGCACGCTCTGTCTGTGTCATGTCTCTGCACACTCTGTCTGTGTCATGTCGAGTCACGTGACACCAGCTTACTCCATGGTAACCGCGGGTCACGTGACTCTGACATCACCGCAGGTCCTGAACTGCAGTAGAAGAGCTCTGCAGGCACGGGAACCACCGGGAACCACCTCACCCCGAGCTCCCGGTGGTTCCCGGTGCCTGCAGAGCTCTTCTACTGCAGTTCAGGACCTGCGGTGATGTCAGAGTCACGTGACCCGCGGTTACTATAGAGTAAGCTGGTGTCACGTGACTCGACATGACACAGACAGAGTGTGCAGAGACACGCTCTGCCTGTGTCATGTCTCTGCACGCTCTGTCTGTGTCATGTCTCTGCACACTCTGTCTGTGTCATGTCTCTGCACACTTTGTGTCATGTCTCTGCACACTCTGTCTGTGTCATGTCTCTGCACACTCTGTGTCATGTCTCTGCACAATCTGTGTCATGTCTCTGCACATTCTGTGTCATGTCTCTACACTCTGTGTCATGTCTCTTACACTCTCTGTAATGTCTCTATACTGTGTGTCATCTCTGTATACTGTTTGTAATGTCTCTATACTCTGTCTAATGTCTCTATACTGTGTGTAATCTCTGTATACTGTGTGTAATGTGTCTATACTGTGTGTAATGTGTGTATACTGTGTGTATAATCTCTGTAATCTCTGTATACTGTCTGTCTATACAATGTCTTATGTATGTATATACTGTGTGCGTCTCTCCTCACCCCTCCACCACTGAGCCGCATCTCTCATCACCCCTACACCACTGAGCCGCTTCTCTTCTCACCCCTCCACCACTGACCCGCTTCTCTCCTCACCCCTCCACCACTGAGCCGCATCTCTCCTCAACCCTACACCACTGAGCCGCTTCTCTCCTTACCCCTCCACCACTAAGCCTCTTCTCTCCTCACCCCTCCACCACTGAGCCGCATCTCTCCTCACCCCTCCACCACTGAGCCGCATCTCTCCTCACCCCTCCACCACTGAGCCGCATCTCTCCTCACCCCCCTCCACCACTGAGCCGCATCTCTCCTCACCCCTCCACCACTGAGCCGCATCTCCCCTCACCCCTCCACCACTGAGCCGCATCTCTCCTCACCCCTCCACCACAGAGCTGCATCTCTGCTCACCCCTCCACCACTGAGCCGCATCTCTCCTCACCCCTCCACCACAGAGCCGCTTCTCTCCTCACCCCTCCACCACACAGCCGCATCTCTCCTCTCCCCTCCACCACACAGCCGCATCTCTCCTCACCCCTCCACCACACAGCCGCTTCTCTCCTCACCCCTCCACCACAGACACCCATCTCTCCTCACCCCTCCACCACAGAGCCGCATGTCTCCTCACCCCTCCACCACAGAGCCGCATCTCTCCTCACCCCTCCACCACAGAGCCGCATCTCTCCTCACCCCTCCACCACAGAGCCGCATCTCTCCTCACCCCTCCACCACAGAGCCGCATCTCTCCTCACCCCTCCACCACAGCCGCATATCTCCTCAGCCCTCCACCACAGCCGCTTCTCTCCTCACCCCTCCACCACAGAGCCGCATCTCTCCTCACCCCTCCACAACACAGCCGCATCTCTCCTCACCCCTCCACCACAGACACCCATCTCTCCTCACCCCTCCACCACTCTGCCGCATCTCTCCTCACCCCTCCACCACAGAGCCGCTTCTCTCCTCACCCCTCCACCACAGAGCCGCATCTCTCCTCACCCCTCCACCACACAGCCGCATCTCTCCTCACCCCTCAACCACAGAGCCGCATCTCTCCTCACCCCTCCACCACAGACACCCATCTCTCATCACCCCTCCACCACTCTGCCGCATCTCTCCTCACCCCTCCACCACAGAGCCGCTTCTCTCCTCACCCCTCCACCACAGAGCCGCATCTCTCCTCACCCCTCCACCACACAGCCGCATCTCTCCTCACCCCTCCACCACAGAGCTGCCTCTATTCTCTGCTACCCACAGAGCCACCTCGATACTCTGCTAGCCGCAGAGCCGCCTCCATACTCTGCTACCCACAGAGCCGCCTCGATGCTCTACTACCCACTGACCCGCCTCTATACTCTGATACCCACTGACCCACCTGTATACACACAATTCATTTCACTGTGCTCCCGATGCAATTGCATCGGGCCTTTTTACTAGTTATACAATAAAAAAATCTTGAATGTAAATTGCTTAGGTTAAAATGCACAAATGTAATAGGTCAAAATGTAGAAAAGGCAGGGATGAATTAACATAACACCAGAAACATGACTATGTAAGTACATAAGATTTGCTTTCAGAGGCAACTCATTTACAGACATTAGTGATAACTTAAACAGTACTGTTTTGGTACACATTTTTTAAAGCCGATAGAAATATTTATCATTCAATTGCCATCTAATAGAGATTTAAATGGATCTACTATATAATCTCCTAATCGTGTCTGTCTGACGCCGAAATCGCGCGCCAGCGCTCATTGGCTGCCACTAGCCGCGGCAACCAATGAGCGCCGCGTATGCAAAAAGCCGCGTGCATTCAAAACTAGGCAATTATATAGTAGCTGTAACCTGGCGACAGCGATGCCTCCCCCTTGCCTCCGCCCTCGCTTCCCCCCTCGCCTCCCGCTGTTCTCACCCGTCCTCTGTACACACAGTGGTCATGTGACAGGGCGGTCTGATGTGCCATCACACAGCCCGCCCTGTCACATGACTGTTGCAAAAGACGGTGAGAACAGAGGGGGGCGAGGGGGATCCTGCCCCCCGCATCCATCCTGCTCGCCCCGGCTCCATCCTGCCCCCCCCGCATCCATCCTGCCCCCTCCGGCTCGATCCTGCCTCCCCCCCGACTCCATCCTGCCCTCCCGGCTCCATCCTACCCCCCCAGCTCCATCCTGTCCCCCCGGCTCCATCTTGTCCCCCCGGCACCATCCTGCCCCCTGCATCCATCCTGCCCCTCCCGCAACCATCCTGCCCCCCCCGACTCCATCCTGCCCGTTCGGCTCTATCCTGCCCCACTCGCTAAATCCTGCCCCGCTCGCTCCATCCTGCCCTGCTCGCTCCATCCTGCCCCGTCCGCTTCATCCTGCCCCCTTGCCTCCACCCTGCCCCCCCCCCTCGCCACCATCCTGCCCCGATCGCTCCATCCTGCCCCCTCGCCACCATCTGGCCCCTGGCTCCATTCAGCCTCACTGGCTTCATGCCCTGCCAGCTCTATCCTGCCCCTCTGCCTCCATCCTGCCACCCTGGCTCCATGCCCTGCTGGCTCCATCATGCCCCCCGCCTCCATCCTGCCCCCGTGGCTCCATGCTCTGCCGTCTCCATCCTGCCCCCCGCCTCCATCCTGCTCCCCCCGCTCCATCCTGCTCTCCTGCATCCATCCTGCCCCCCGGCTCCATCCTGCCTGCCAGCATCCATCCTGCCCCCCCACATCCATCCTGCCACCCTCCATCCATCCTGCCCCCCCCCCTCTCCATCCTGCACCCTGCTCACTCCATGCTTCCCCGCTCGCTCCATCCTGCCCCCCCACATCCATCCTGCCCCCCGACATCCATATTGCCCCCCCCCCCCGCATTCATCCTGCTCCCCCGGCTCCATCCTGCCTCGCTCGTTATATCCTGCCCCGTTCGCTCCATCCTGCCCTGCTCGCTCCATCCTGCCATTCTGCCCCCCTCGCCACCATCCTTCACCGCTGGCTCCATCCTGCCCCTCCACCACCATCCGGCCCCCTGGCTCCATCCTGCCCCCCTGGCTTCATGCCCTGCCGGCTCCATCCTGCCCCTCCACCTCCATCCTGCCGCCCTGGCTCCATGCCCTGCTGGCTCCATCCTGCTCCCCGGCCTCCATCCTGCCCCCCGCTCGCTCCATGCTGCCCCGGTCGCTCCATCCTGCCCTACTCATTCCATCCTGCTCCCCGCCTCCATCCTGCCCCCTCCACCTGCATCCTTCCCCCCCGCCACCATGCTGCCACCGTCACCGTCCTGCCCCCCTGCTCAGTCTTGCCCCCCTGCTCCATGCTGCCGCCTCGGCAGTTAGCGGTCATGTGACCGATCAGCTGATCGGTTTCCCAGGCAACGACAGGTCCTAAAAGCCTGTAGGACCTAGAAGACGGAGGTGTAGCGAGCCGGCGGACAGGTGAGTATCCTCACTGAGGATTTTTTGATTTTCACTTTTACTGTGGAGGAGCGAGGGGGCCGCGGGGAGCAGAGTATCGCCATATACTATAACACTGCTATACGTGTACTGTAATGTACTACCATATACTATAGTGCTGCTATACATGTGCTGTAATGTACCGCCATATACTATAGTGCTGCTGTACATGTACTGTAATGTACCGCCATATACTATAGTGCTGCTATATATGTGCTGTAATGTACCGCCATATACAATAGCGCTGCTATACATGTGCTGTAATGTACCGCCATATACTATAGCGCTGCTATACATGTACTGTAATGTAACACCATATACTATAGTGCTGCTATACATGTGCTATAAAGTACCGCCATATACCATAGCACTGCTATACATGTACTGTAATGTACCGCCATATACTACAGTGCTGCTATACATGTACCGTAATGTACCACCATATACTATAGTGCTGCTATACATGTGCTGTAATGTACCGCCATATACCATAGCGCTGCTATACATGTACTGTAATGTATCGCCATAAACTATAGTGCTGCTATACATGTGCTATACTGTACCGCCATATACTATAGTACTGCTATACATGTACTGTAATGTACCGCCATATACTATAGTGCTACTATACATGTGCTATAAGGTACCACCAAATACTATAGCGCTGCTATACATGTACTATAATGTACCGCCATATACCATAGCGCTGTTATACATGTACTGTAATGTACTGCCAAATCCTATAGCGCTGCTGTACATGTCTGTAATGTACCGCCATATACCATAGCGCTGCTATACATGTACTGTAATGTACTGCCAAATCCTATAGTGCTGCTGTACATGTCTGTAATGTACCGCCATATACTATAGCGCTGGTATACATGTGCTATAAAGTGCCACCATATACCATAGCTCTACTATACATTGCTGTAATGTATCGCTATATACTATAGTGCTGCTATACATGTACTGTAATGTGCTGGCATATCCTATAGTGCTGCTGTACATATCTGTAATGTACCACCATATACTATAGCGCTGCTATACATGTACTGTAATGTACCGCCATATACTATAGTGCTGCTATACATGTGCTGTAATGTAGCACCATATACTATAGCGCTGCTATACATGTACTGTAATGTACCGCCATATACTCTAGTGCTACTATACATGTCTGTAATGTACCGCCATATACTATAGCGCTGCTATACATGTGCTATAAAGTACCACCATATACCATAGCTCTTGACACTTATTTCAGGGCAGCTGGGCACCAGCGAGTCGACACAGAGCTCTCCTTTCCCTTCTTTCAGGGACACCTGTGTTTCTCCTCACAGCTCTGCTGGACTTCCTGTCCCAGGGTGCACTTCCAGGTTAGAGATATGTTACACAGAACATTCATCCAGAGAATGGCAGCAACTCACCGGGCAGGTTTCAGCAGTGATTCTTTATTATTTATTCCATGAAAACAGGCGGTTTTTCAGGGGTAGTGGAGGGAGGATGGGGGTCGCAACAACGGGCCGTTTCGCACGGTCTCGTGCTTCGACGGGTTGCATATACCATAGCTCTACTATACATTGCTGTAATGTATCGCCATATACTATAGTGCTGCTGTACATGTCTTTAATGTACCGCCATATACTATAGCGCTGCTATACATGTACTGTAATGTACTGCCATATCCTGTAGTGCTGCTGTACATGTCTGTAATGTACCGCCATATACTAATGCGCTGCTATACATGTACTGTAATGTACCGCCACATACTATAGCGCTGCTATACATGTAATGTAATGTACCGCCATATACCATAGTGCTGCTATACATTGCTGTAATATACCGCCATATACTATAGCGCTGCTATACATGTGCTGTAATGTACCACCATATACCATAGCGCTGCTATATATATATATGTAGTTCACTCACGTTGACTGAACAAGTTCTGTCAGTCACAGTATGTCAACTACATACATATTCTAGAATACCCGATGCGTTACAATTGGGCCACCATCTAGTGTATTATAAACAACTAAAATAGGAATATAAGAATTAGGTTGGAGCTACACGGTGGCTGAAGGCCCCGTTACACGCTACAGTATCGTTAACGATATCGTTGGTACGTCATGGCTTTTGGGCGGTGCAGTGACGTCATAACGACGTTGTTGCGTGTGACATGTAGATACGACCAACGATAAGTCATTTGATCATTGATAGCAGGTTTATGAACCTGACCATAAATCTGTCATCCATCGCTCGTTCCACCTGCAACATCGTACTGTGTGACACCTTTCCAACGATCACGTTTACGACTTTGCCTATTCAGAAATGAAGCATGTAGGCGACCAAACCACCGCAAGTATCGTTTCCTTGTTGCTAAATTATTGCTGCGTCATTCAAGATATGTGTATGTATGACACCTCAGCAGCGATCACTAAGGGCCCCTTTACACACGGCTACATTTCTTGGATGGCTACAGGTAACTTACTGGTTGCAGTGAAATCATGGAGACAAGGTTCTATCTTGTTGCTGTGTACAAATGGAATAATCTCTCCATGATTTCACTGCAACCAGTAAGTTACCTGTAGCCACCCAAGAAATGTAGCCGCGTGTAAAGGGGCCCTTAGGGTACCTTTACACGCCGCTACTGGAGGATGGATACAACCCGCTACTTCACGTGCAAGAGCACGCCCAAACGGTTACAAACGGGAAACGCACCACCTTTCCACGCCGCCACAAGGTGCGCTATGCTACGTCACATCTGTAACTAGCTACATCGCCGGGTGTCTCAAGTAGCCATCTGTAGCTCAGCCTACCAGCTTTACACGCCGCCACCACAGAGTGATCTGGGAGGAACAAAGGCAGGACGTAAAACAAATAGGCGTGCCACAGTCCTGTACGCCGCGCCCAAACCACAACCATTGGCCAACACTACGGAGTTGTGATTGGGCACGACGGAAAGGGCGGAAGGGCGAGACGTGACGTACCAGTGATCGGAGTGTGGCACGGAATAAGCGGTTGTGACATGGCGGAGCATGGCGAATGCATCGAAATCGATGGTAATGCGTCACGCTGGAGCGGTGGCCAGTCACATACCCAGTGTGCATAAAAGTAGCGGTTCTGGGCTATGTGTGAGTAGTAGAAGTGTTTGCCTTGTCACGCACGATGAGCGCTTGTGACAGCGGCGTGTGGCGATTGCGGTAAGGTGCGTTTGTGCGACACACAGTAGCGGCTTACAACACACAGTATGTGCGTTTTCTGTTGAAATTGTATCTGTGTCAACTCTGGCTAACTATGTGTGAATACAGGCTCAATGGTGTTCATATATCTGCTTACAGATCTGAATGTAGTGGAACAGCTCCCAAGGCGACATGTCAAAGATCTGTGTGACAGTGTCTTTGAAACCACCTGAGAAGAATATGTCCTGCATCAATGTGCTGTGTGCAGGGGACCCTCTGCCTACAACAAAATAAAGGCTCATGTACACACAATGGCCACAAACACTGTTGGGCAAAATCCTTTTAAAAAAACATGGCTACCCACACATATTGTCTGCACAATCCCAGCCAATAGTTGGCTATGACATCCCTGGCCCCCACCAAAACCTTCATCACATTGCCCTCCTCCACCAAGTAATCAGGCTCACACAGATTATTTTGGATCCAACATAAAAAATTTTAATATAATGCATTAATCGTGACCTTGGATTGTTAAAAAAAAAAATACAGAAAGTAAAAACAATGGACAATTAAAGTGCATGTCACATTCTTGAAACACATTAAAGGGATAACAAATTGACCACACATTGAAACCTGTGCAGCAACCCAAAACAAAATAGCATACCTAAACTAACTAACTAAAACTCCTGCACATAATTAAACCAAAGATCCAGAAAATGGTCAACAAAAAAGAAAAGGGGCGCAGCTAACCTGCTGTCACCTCCATTGCAAGTTCAAATACATCTCCCAGAGCCAGCCACACTACATGGCCTGGTTCTGCCAGCTCACTGCACCAGACCCATTGAAGTAGGAGCAGTAAGCTTCTCTACTGTCCCTGGCCTCCTGCCGAGTTCGTCCATGGCTCTGCGGCTGGAGTGGCACAATCACATGGCCCTCATCACGCCAAGACCCTGGACGGACCTCCCCTGTTGTAGCGTCTGCATTATCTACATAACCTCCTGGAGTGTATGATGCTCTATCCCAACGATGCAGGAAGTTATGCAGCACACAGCAGGCCACCACTACCGCGTCAATAGACTCCGGTTTCATATGTATAGGCGTATGAAAAACCCGGAATCTATTCGCCATTATCCCAAACGCATTTTCAACTACACGGCGGGCCCGGGATAGCCGGTAATTGAAAATGCGTCTCTCAGAAGTAAGGGCCCTCTGGGGATATGGCCGCAGTAGGTGTTCCTGAAGTGGGAATGCTTCATCCGCAACAAACGCAAAGTTGAGATGTTCGGTTGTGTCCTCATTTGAGGGTAAGTTTAGCCCACCACTCCCTAGTAGTGTTGCCAAGGAGCTGCGTGCAAACAACCCCCCATCTGAGTTGCGACCGTTCATTCTAACATCCACGTAGAGGAACTCATAGTGCGCATCCACTAGAGCCATGAGGATTATACTACAATACCCTTTGTAATTGAAAAACAAAGAGCCAGAGTTGGCAGGTTTGGTAATCCTCACGTGCTTACCATCCAATGCCCCGCCACAGTTGGGGAAGTTCCACCGGGTTTCAAAGCCGCGGCCTACTTCCAGCCATTCTGCGGCTGTTAGAGGCATTTTCATGTAGGATGGCTGCAGAGCTCTCCAGATGGCCCAACACGTTTCAGGGATCAGGCGGCTCAGCAGGGGCAGGGAGACACGTGACAAGTATGTGAGGGATGTCATGGACTGCCCTGTAGCCAGGAACCGCAAAGTGATAGCCAACCGCTCAGCAGCTGATACTGATGGTCGCATTATAGTGTCCTGACGCGCTATCATTGGCCCAACACGCTCCAATAGGAAGGTGAAACAGTCCTCGGACATACGAAGATAGTTTCGGTAATCATCGGGATTGTTAAGCTCCAGCTCCCGCAACAGCTGCATGTGGCCCCGGGTTTCCCGCCTGCGAAGCTAATCCCGGGTCCACAACCGCCGCTGTCTGCGCCTCATCAACCTTTCATACCGATCCTGAAGCCACATTTGCTCTTCCACCAACGCAAGAGCCACGATAACATTGCGGTCATGGATATTCTGCATCCTCAATATCAGCACCTGTAGATGAGAAAACACAACATGAGTACATAGAACAATATGTGGCCATGTCAGCAGGTTAAGCAAGCCACACCTCTTTTCGATGACACACTATAGCCAAGTGGATGGGATCTCTCGTGTGGGCCCAAAACACATCCCTGAAGCAAGGGAAGGCAAACACCCAGTAGTCACCCCAACCAAAATGGAACACGGCCAATGATAGTGGCCTCCTATACATCAACTTCAATCGGAGGGTGTCAAAGTCACACATCTGCACCTAGGTGAGTTAGAAAGGGACATGTGTCACCAATAATGTCGCTCAAACATGTCCCAGAATCCATTAGACAGACCATAATTAAATTTAAAAACAAAAAAATAATAACCAAAACAAAAATCGTACGTACCACGATATGCCAGGTTGAGTAAGCCTACATGAACCAAACAACATTGCACATGAGTGAGGATGGTTAACCATGGTTAGATATGTTTTTGCTGGTGTTATTTTTGCTACACATCTCTGCTATGTCTGGAGCGCCACACCTCAAAGCCATGTGTGATCCTATCCCAGTTGGACCCAGTCTCCATTGGCCACAACTAGTATGCAGAAATCGATCCAGTCGACATGAGTAACACATTTCTGTCTACAGTCCTGCAGCCATTCTCCTGTATGGTGTTTGGAAACAAACACAGCAATGTATCTCTACAAAAATGTGAAGCCCCAGACAAAATGACTACTCAAAATCAACATAGTACACTATATCGTCCACAACAATACAAACCCCTATAAAGTCAGCTCAAGCAGTCTTCTGCGGTCGCCAATAACATCAACATATGCACCCCACCCACCGCAAATTCCATGTGTGTCCACAAATACTTACTTAATGGGTCTGACCAGCAAGCGTAACGTTTGCCGGAATGCGCAGCTTTTCAAGGGCCGCCAACCTATCACGATTCAGCGATCTCCACCAATTAGCGGCAGTTAATTCAGCACCCAGGTGTCCCATCACGATGTGCGTAATTGTTTCCGCTGTGATTGGTTTAGCGGACTATAAAGCCATGCCAATGGCCACTACACCTTGTCCAGATGTCGATGTGCATTGAGCTACTGGTGTCCTGTTTGACTTCTGTTGCTCTGACGGTAAGCCTTCTCTTTAGCGGTTTCAATGAAATTGTAATGAACGCAGATGCTTCTGTCACAGGCCGCTTAGGCAATGTGTGTATGGGCATGTTTGATACGGCATGTAATTTTTGGCCTGTATTAATACATATGGCTACGTTATTCTCTGTAGGGCAATAGCCATGTAGTGCCTCTACTTGCATTGTGTAAGTATAGATTGCACCTTGATGTTATTTTCTATGCCAACATATCAAGGTGTGTTTTCTGCCGGTACTTCACATCACCATTTGATGGGTGGAATAATTGCCCCGTTGATTCTAGGGATGTTTGGTACATGTGTTAAAATTGTTGTTCCAAGGCTGTTGGAACACCAACATGATCATGTGTGTGCCCATTAGATGTAGTATGTGCAGTGTTGGCACACACCCAGCCCTCCTTTCCCATATGGTTAACCTTAACCATTTGGGACAGTGCACAGGTCATAGCTTGCACACAATGTGTTTGGTCACATGTTGGCCTAGAGGTATGTACGCACACACCGTGTAGAGGTGTGTTGAATTCGGAAAATTGGGGTATAAAATTTTGTAGGAAACATGTGTAGGTGGACACAGATATCCGGAGATTGAGAATTTCTGGACACATGTGTTCGACTTCGGAGCGGTGTGAGATGGAGAAAATGGGCCACACACGCAAAGTTGAAGTTGAACCAAATAGCAGCATATATTCTCAATGTTCAAACTTTATTTGCATGTTTATCCTTTTATTAAAGGTTTTAAAGTTCGGTATGCCTTGTGTAGTGACTGTCTGTTTTTGGTGTGTTTTGTCATCGGCAGATGCCGAGGGGTAGTGTGGAATTCGAGACCCAGCTTCTCACGGAGTATCAGCGGCACGAATGTCTGTGGCGCACCTCGCTGCCTGAATATAAAAATCAGGCAGCGAGGGCCAAGGCCTACAGGCCTCTTGTGGCTCTGCCAATCGGATGGAGTCAAGGGTAGGCAAGAGGTGGGACAGGCATATGGTGGCACTTAAAATTAAGAACATGCGGGCGTCGTTCATGCGGGCTCACACTGAGTACCAGCGCCGTCGCTCAGGGGCTGGAGCTGAGGAGGTACCATTACCTACCCTATGGTACTATCTGCTCTTCACCTTCATCCTGGGCGAGGCTAGCTCGCGTGCAACGACGACCAACTGCCCCGTTGCTGCGTCCCATGTAGGCCCGGCAGAATCACCATCTGCGCCACAGGAGGTGGGTAATTGTGTTACAGTGGTGGCCCACAATGTTACCTTCACATGTGTGCTTGTCTGAATTCTTTACACCAACCAATTTGTCATATTTTTATCCTTGGCGTGGGAAACCTTTGACTGGAAATAAATCTGCCCTCCTTCCAGGAATTTGTAGGCTGTAAATTCTATGCTTAGAGCCGTATTCCAATGTTGCATCTTCCACGACATATTTTTATGTTTAGGTTACTTATGTAAGGGTTTCAAAAATGATTGTGGTTTGAATTTAAAGAGGCACATAGTAGCATCTAGTAAATGGTGCTGCCACACATGTGTGTTGGCTCTGGTGCAAGTGGGTTATTGGTAGTTGAATGTGGGGTGGATTTTCATCATATTAGGAGTCCAAACGTCAAGGTGGCCAATATCTGTCTTTGGCCAGGACAGCCCCCAGTATCAAGGTGTTGTGTTGACATGTATAATTGGGTTACGGCTCTGTGTCTAACACCTAATTCTGTAGTGAGCTGAGTACCTGGAATGGTAGAGGTGAGTGTACAGGAGAAGTACTGGTCTTGTGGTCTTTAACCTTTGGTGGTTGTTTTTTTTTTAGTTATTTACATCTGTGTTTGGTGGCTTTTTGTGTGTGGGAGTGGTATATTGAGTCCTCTGGACAATGTACTGAGTGGATATTGCCTTCACTAAATAGGTTTTATTTTTCTCCCCCCACAGGCCCCTGAACAGGACGGCTCCATTGCGGACCAATCTGTCGCTGATGATGCTCAGCCAATGACATCTGGGGCTGAGCAGGAGGGCGCAGCGAGTGATGTGGGTCCAGTCCCAGGTCCCAGCTCCGGGATCCGTAGACGAAGACGTCCAGCACCACCTGAGACGGAGCTGGGCACCTGGGCCCGACGCGTGCTGTTAAGCGAACAGCGGACCCACATCTCAAGCTACGCCCTCTACATGAGCGACAGGTTGGAAAGGATGGAGCCGCTCCAAAGACAGATCCTTCAGCGGGTCTTCAACACTGCCGCTGATGCTGCCGAGGATGGGGCCCTTCAATGGGGATGCCACATCCCCCCCTGTGCCACATGCGTTGTGGCCCCTTTCCCCCTCGCCCCCATCCCGGCCCATGAGAAGACTGGCCCCGCCACACACACCCAATCCCCCCCCAACACGTCGTCGTCGATCAAGAGCTCTCGGGCAGGTCGGGGCTGCCATGAGAGTAGGGGGGAGCCGGCATTGTCAGAGCCGACAGAGGATGAAGAAGTAGGACACTAGTAGCCAATGCATGTAATTGGCAGTCTGGACTATGGATTATGGAGGAAGCTCCTTGTATTTTTTTTTTTTTTTCTGTTGTTTTTTTTTTTTTTACAAAAAGGTTGGCTGCATTACACCATATGATTTGTTTATGTTTGTTATGAGTTCTGCCAGCATTAAATTTTTTGGTGTGACACAATTGTGTATTTATTTTGGGTTAAGGATTGTGGGGGTGAGCGTGGGTGAATGGTAGTGGTCCCAATATAGGTTTTCCAAAGCCACACAATATGGCCCAATGCCCTCAGAGCAGGACCACCATCGGTTCCTTTGTAATGTCTTTGCACTTTGACAAAGGGATGTGGTGATGTGGCTGACATAGTTACCTGATGGTCAGGTTTATGCACCAAATATTATTGTTTTCACATGAAGGAGCTTTCAAAAACACTTAACCCAGCATTTTATTGAACACATACATGTGTAACAGGCATTTGCCACAATACACATAATGCTTTGGCCAGATAGGGCTAGGCAGTCCACACTCCTGATGGTCCCAATGTGGGACAGTATAGGTAAAGAAGGCAAAGAGCTAGGCAGTCCACACTCTTGATGGTCCCAATGTGGGACAGTATAGGTAAAGAAGGCAAAGGGCTAGGCAGTCCACACTCCTGATGGTCCCAATGTGGGACAGTATAGGTAAAGAAGGCAAAGGGCTAGGCAGTCCACACTCCTGATGGTCCCAATGTGGGACAGTATAGGTAAAGAAGGCAAAGGGCTACGCAGTCCACACTCCTGATGGTCCCAATGTGGGACAGTATAGGTAAAGAAGGCAAAGGGCTACGCAGTCCACACTCCTGATGGTCCCAATGTGGGACACTATAAGAAAAGAGCCCAACGGGGCTAAAAACAAAAAGAAAGATGAAATTTTAAAGCCAACAAGGCAACGTTTGTAAATTTTTTGGTCCAACTAGGACAACTGTTTTTGGGCCATGTTTGGCCGGAAAACATTGGAGCCATGAACTTCATGGCAGTGAGTCATGTTCTGGCCGTAGGGCCTCAAGCATTTCATCCAACCGGGCAAGGTCCTGCAGGCCACGCTGTAAAGCCCTGGTCATGCGCCCGACAAACGCCTGATGGGCAAGGATGAATGCCTCCATGGTAGGGACACCTGTATTGGGAGTAAACACACATTTTAGTACACAGCAGTCGCTGGTGATGACTAGTCAGGACTGACCAAAAGCATCCCCTTACCCTGTTCCTCCAACTCCACATCACCATAAGGCGGGGAGAGAGATGGGCTCAAGCTCCATCCTGATGCACCCGCACGTTCCCCATCTGCAGAAATGGTTAAACAACATTCTTAACTATGTTTTGAATAATCTTGTTGTCCAAGAGAAAATTTAACTAACAGTGTGCAGGGTGTATGTGGCAACATAACACACTTACCACCATAGTCACTGTGTGGGGACATGGTCACCCCAGGACTCGCCACTGAGCTCGACACAGTGGGAGGTGGTGTGACTCCCGGGCTGGGGCTCCGTGGCCACATTACGTGGTTTGGGGGCAAGAGGGGTCCTGGGCTACGGGGCAAACCCTCCTCCGGGCCGCCAGGTGCTTCCAGGTCCTCGCCCTCTCGTGGGGAGGTGATCTCGTCCTCCTCCAGCCAACCAGATGAGGACACCTCATCACATTCCAGCGGCCTTGCAGCTGCTGACAGCTCCTCCAGGTCCTCTGTCCCGGTAGGTGAGGGCAGGTCTGGCTCCTGAGGCCCTGGGGAAGGTGTGGAGCTTGGGGCCAAGGGTGCCACTTCAGCCTGATGTGGCGGTGTTGTGGATGGGCCACCTGGGGGTGGGGCATGGTGCCCTTCTTCAGATGACGAATCTGCATCAATTTTTTAAAAAAAACGAAAAAAAAAAAGGCCTTGATTAATTCTTAACAACACATTGTTCTCCTACATATAGCTTGTGTGGCTATGTATTTGAGGCATAACTTAGAATCAAGCAGGTCATGCTGGATGCATACACTCATGTTATATGCATGTACTGTGGGTGGGAAACATTGTTTGCGCTGACTAGAGGACCACAACACTGTGAAGATGTGTTTGATTGTGTAGGCAACACTGTCCCTTGTCATATGTTTCCATCCATTTTTTTGTATATTGGGACATGCACATGTGGCGGTGTGTGTTTTGGCCCAACAATTACTCACCACGCAGCCTGGCAATCCTGGCACGGATGTCCAGTATGCGACCCGGGCACTTGTGCTTTAAGTCAGCGATCTTTTTTTGGATCGCTTTTACAGTCCTCTGTACCCCCAGTTGGCAGATGAGGGACCGCTGGATCCGCCGAACGGTGCGCCGATTGCGCAGCCTGGGGTGCCGGTGGTGATGGTGGCCCCAATAGTCCTGACGGTCACAATGATCAATCAGGATGATCAGCTCCGCCATCCCCCACGTTGCAGCGCGGTGAACGGCTGCCATGACTGCTATGGTGTGTGCAGAGGTGGGGCTGGCACATTGCAGGCAGAGTGAAAATGAAACCAACGTCATGACGTCATTACGGCCGCTGTCGGGGTGACGCACCCTTTTAAGTAGCCCAACGCGCAGTGACACGGCCGACACACTTATGCGGCACCTACTACAGAAGACCCACAGTGCAGTGCGTACAACAAGGCTATGATCTGTGTGCTGAGTAATTACTTTCGATGTGGTATGGGTTTGTGTGCATCTGTGTGCGCGCTGCGAGCAGTGCCACACAAGGAACACTTCTACGGCAGCTGCTGTACAATAAGCCAGAGCGGTACGTAACACACACTTGTGCGCTGTGTACAGCATTATTCGTTATCATGTGTTCAGAGAATGTGCACACTGTATGAAGATCATGGGGCATTTGCTAATTTTCTTTCGTCAAGTGTGTGTCCGCGTAATTGTACTAATATATGATCGTGCATACGGCGCGTATGTGTAGTGCTGAAGGGACAGCTCATCCAAGATGGAGGGCTGTGAGGCAAGGGCCAATTGTAACGCAGCATCTTCCACCAATGATCGCAGATGGGGCGCGGTAACACGGAGCCTGGGTCACGCCTTAGCTACATTGCAGCTACATCGCCGGGTGTCCAGAGTTCCCTTCTGTAGCTTCTTTACACGCCGATACAGGTCGCTACACTCGGCTTTGCAGCCATCTGTTTTCGAGCAGTGCTCGGAAACAGATGTATCTGTTGCCGGCTGCCTCCTACCGTCTTCAGACGCCGCTACTACGAGCTATATTGGCGCTACAAGCTACATTTGTAGCCTGTAGCGGGTTGTATCCATCCTGTTGTAGCGGCGTGTAAAGGTACCCTAAACGATGTCCCAGCGATCTCGGCCACATCAGATCGTTGGTGAGATCGCTGACACATTGAAGAGTGTAACGGGGCCTTAAGTCTGCGACACCTGTCATGCAGCCAACGTTTGCAGAGCAATACAATTGAATATGGTCGTATTGTGAGCTTGTACGGAGTAGCAAGTCTCAAGAAATTTCAACTTGCTTTTTACAATTGCAGTTGCCTGGTGTTGCAATGTGATCTCACTCATTTGTATTACATTGCAATTTAACAGTCACACCTAGCAAATTTTGATCATGCAACACGCGTTTATAGACAAAGGAAACTTTGTATTCACTGATACAAGCCTCAGTTCTGATTACAGATTTCACTGTATATTCCCCCCCTCCTCCCTTCCCACCCATATTCAAATTTATGAAAGCTTCTGTGAAAATCTGCAAATACCGGTAAATAAATTACCCTAATGGAAATGATGGTGCATTTCCATCCCGTATGGACATACCATCAAAAGTAAGATTTCCATTTTTGCACACAATACAAATTTTGGCAAAGCTATTGACACTGAAAACATCTTGGGCAGTTGAAAATTGGGGCAGAGAATTATCAGAAAATAAATTTCGGAGCACACAATAAAGTACATAACAAAATGGATATAGTAAAAGGGAATTACAAGATGACGAATGGTGAGGCGTCTTCTAACAAGACACATAAACTGAAAATATGTTTCATAAAACAGGTGCTTATAGAGTGACCATATCAATTAATAATTATTTTACACATTGAACACTGAATACAGATTTAGATGAATGTAAATAAAATATAGAACGTTGTCCACTTAAACTTTAGTCTTCAATCACACCAAAATACCAGTCCATCGGACCCCAAGCACCTCCCAGTGAGAAGTGTAGTCATTACAACGTTTCGTGAAGCACTGAGGAGGAAAAGTGAACGAGCTAAGAAGTCACCAAAACAGATGGCTACCTTTCATACTAGTGGAAATAAAAGCAAACTTACTTGGGGTCCAATGGATCCCATGCGACTAATCAATGGTTAATAACCTAAAGGTCTCATCTTTAACAATACTCAAATTATAGACTTGCCCCCTACTGTTTCAGCTTTCCTACTCTACATCTTCCTGCCAATATACTTTTACATGGCTGCATTCATAATATCACATCTACAGCTGTTTAGTGTTGTAGCCAATCACTGGACTAAGCGGTCATGCTGAGTAAGGCTGCTTTCACATCAGCGTTTTTTGGTGATCGCGGCAGTTGCGGTGAAAAAAACGCAACTGCTGCGATTACTGCATAAAGGCCGCACTTGCGGTTCACTTGCGGCAAGCCCCATACAATGTCTATGCGGCTTGTGGCAGGTGCGGCAAGTGCGGTATTGGCACTTGCGGCAGGTGCGGCCGCGAAAAAAACTGTGGTTTATTCGCGGCCGCACGTACCACAAGTGCTGAAACCGCACTTGCCGCACCTGCCGCACACTTACCGCAAGCTCCATAGACATTGTATGGGGCTTGCCGCAAGTGAACAGCGGTCGTTATGCGGTAATCGCGGCCGTTATGCGGTAATCGTGGCAGTTGCGGTTTTTTCACGGCAACTGCCGCGATCAGCAAAGAACGCTGATGTGAAAGCAGCCTAAGATGGAAGTGACTGCATAGCCCAGTGATAGGGTAGAGCAATGACATGCTATATACAATCTTTCCATTAATAACCCTGTAACCCTGAGATGGATGCATCTTGAGCATACACAGGGGCGGGCTGGCCCAGGTGGCAGGGGGGCAGGTGCCCCCTGGGCTGGTGGTATAGTCCACATTTCGGGCCGCCCCCTACAGAAACGGGCCGCGGGTGTCGGGAGTCGGCCGGCGCGGCGATAGCACATGACGCTGGAGGTCCGGGATGAGGTAAGGGCCGTGGCTGGCTGACAGCACCCCCGCCCCCCCCCCCCCGGTCCACAAGTCAGGCTGACAGCACCCCCCCCCCCGGTCCTCAAGTCAGGCTGACTCAGCACCACCCCCCCCCCGCCTCAGTTGCTGACACCTCAAGCCAGGCTGACAGCACTCCCCCCCCCCCCCCTTCCTCAAGTCACGCATGACAGCACCCCCCCCCCGCTCCTCAAGTCGGGCCGGCATGAAATCTGCCACCCGGGTATAGAGGCTCAGCCAGCCCTGAGCATACAGTATGTGAAAACTTAGATTCACCATCAAACAGAAGGGTTTTTCAAGAGCATTAAATGTTTGGAATGTTCTGATGATTGTTGATTCTTCAAAATAATTTGTCTGGATGTCTTACTAGAGAGCTATATAATCCTATCATATTTTTATTCCTTTTATGATTAAAGGTGGTGTGAAGGCTTGTTCATTGAACTGCTTAGCTGAAGGGTTCAATTTCTACACTGAAAGAGCAGCTGCAGTTGTAGATGGAACTCCATGTAGACCTGAATTCTATGATGTGTGTGTTAACGGGGAATGCAAGGTATGTACTTTTTAATTCTAAAGGTGGCAATATATACAGGTGCATTTCAATGAATTAGAATGTAATCAAAAACATACTTTATTTCAGTAATTCAATACATAAAGTTAAACAAATATATTATATAGAGCCATTACAAGCAGTGATCTATGTCAAGTGTTTATTTTTGTTAATATTTAATGATTATGACTTACAGCCAATGAAAACCAAAAAGTCATTATCTCAGAAAAGTAGGGAGTATTAAGGGTCTGAGAGATAAAATATGACCTAAATTGGTATCAGAGTCTTCACCTTGTGTGGTTGTGAGAGTCACAACCACTATAAAAGGAGATGACGGCTGCTGCAGTCCCCAGTGTGGTGCACATAGAGTAGGGAGGATGAAGGGTTAAAAACCGGGCTGCCATATTCAACGAGATATCAAAGGGTGAATATAATATTGATTTATTTAGCCAACTTATTTCAGGGCTCCCTGGCCCCTTCCTCAGGACAATCAATATCATATTGTCATGTTGCCATGTTTCAGGAAGCCTTGAAACTTGTTGACTAATAAATCAATAATATATTCACCCTTTGATGTTTCATGGAATACAATAGCACATTTTTTAACCCTTCCTCCTCCCTACTTTAATTTTCTGAGATAATGACCTTTGGGTTTTCATTGGCTGTAAGCCATAATCATCAATATTAACTGAAATTAACACTTGAAATACGTAGATCACTCTGTTTTTAATGACTCTATATAATATATGCGTTTCACGTTATGAATTTATTTTAGTAATTCAATAGAATTTCTGAAATAAATTTACTTTTTGATGATATTCAAATTAATTGAGATGCACCTGTATTAGATATATAGCAACTGAACATAGTAATTAGAGATGAGCGGGCCCATTGAAGTTCGGGTTCAGGTGGTGCAGTCAGACTTTTTTTTAAAGATATGTTTGGATCCTAAACTTGACCCGAACTGCAATTAAAGGCATAGATTTGGCAGTTAGACTCTCCGCCCACATCCAGCCAGCTATAAGTAAACCACTTCTGGGGTAGAAGAGATGGGATTTGTCTTTTTTTTTATTTTACAACCACACTATGGCCAATAATTCTGCATTTACCCCAAGTGCGAGTAGATTAAATGACCCACCCCAGGGCCATGGGGTACCCGGTCCAGGCGTTAATTAAAGGGGTAGTCATGGGTAGCTTGTGCCCGGGCCCGTGGCCCTGGTGGTCACTGAAAAAGGGGAAAATAAAAAAAAAAAAGAGAGAAATAAAAGAGTTTGTGATGCCACCCACGGTGTCCAGTAATGATACCGGCGCTGCTGCAGACCTCCAGGGATGATGGATGGGGCACGAAGATGGCGACGCTCCCCGTAGGTGGAGTGGGATCCCCGGGGCAGAGATGGATGATGAATAGGGGATTTCTACACAGGGAGACAGCTCCGCAGGAGGAGATGCTGGTGCAGTCTATGTTAAGGGCAGGATCAGGGGTCACAATGATGGACACACAAACACACAGGAGCTGTTTCTTTACCTTTTACTGGTGTTGATGCAAGGTATCATCCAGGGTACAGTCCAGGTGATCAGGTGGCAGCTCAGGATTTCCACACCCGATGAGTTGTGAGGCCTCCTCTGTACTGTGTGTGCGTTTAAGTTCTGGCCTGACAGAATCCTGGCCCTGACCTCTATTGTGTTCCTCACTTGTATGGCAGGCAAGATGAACCTTCTGCCAGGCACCGCTAACTCCTCTGCAGTCCCTGGCTCTTTGTAATTGCTATTGACTCGCCCAGGGCAGGGTACTCAGGGCTCGGGCTTGGTTTCGGTCCGGGATGTCATGGGTGGCTGCCCGAGACTGTGGCCCTGGGGGTCAGTGAAAAAGGGGGTTATTTACAGGGATTATTTACAAGGTTGTTGTCTTCGTGACGCCACCTGTGGGACTTGTAGTTCTCCACTGGTGCGGATCCCCAATATCTGGTTTCTGTTTCCTCTCTAGAACGAACTCCCAGCTGGAGCTGCCTGTTCCTGCTTCAGGTCCTGCTTCTGGTCTCCCAGCATTCAGTCCCACTTAGGTTGGTGGGACGCTGAAGGGCTCCTCTGGGTCTCTGGCCTGTGCCTTCTCATGGCACCAGCACCAGAACCTTCCTGCAGCTCTTCTAGCATCTGCTACACTCTGACTAACTTCGCCCCCAGCAGCAGTATTTATAGGGGATCCTGCCTAAGTGCAGCAGGTTGAGCTCCCCCTACTGTGCTGGGGTGGAAGGTGTTGTTTGTAGTGGTACCTGCTGTGGAAACCCAGCTGTGCAGCAGAGGGATATGTGGTTACCTGCGTTGGCAGGGCGCCACACCCCCCCCCCCCCAGGGTAACATCAGTACTCCGGGACTGGAACATTTTGTTCAAACAAGGATATAACAATGACAATAATAACATATTTGAAAAATAAAAAAAATTACAAAAAGACACTAAGTAAAATACTGAAAAATAGAAACATGGAAAAAAGGGTAAGTCCATACGGTGCTAGTCCATCCACAGTAGGCTTTTTAAAGTTTGTGGCTATGTTAGTCCATTGGCCGTAGTCCATTGGGATTTTTGAAGAAGTTCAAAGGGAAAAAGTTCAATAAGAGTCTATACAGCAATGTCTCTGTACGCTCCGCGTAATAAAGGGGAAAAGAAGTATTTTCAAGAGTTCACATTTCACAACAATAAACAGGGGTCCCTATGGGTGTCTCGGCTTAGGAGACCTGGTCCCTCCCTGTCCCAGGCACTTTCTGTTCCTAACTTAATGTGCGTGGGACTGGGCCCAGTTCCTGCACCCTTCTGTACACTACTATTTACATTTCTGTTTATACAGTTTCCTATTTACATTGGTTTCAGATGTGTTCTACCTTACACCCATTCTTCAAACCTAGACGGGGGCTGCTCCTATGTGATTTCCGCACTACAGGTGTCACTGTCTCAGGTGAAGTGTTTAGTGGTGTTGAACTTTGGGTAGACGATTCAGGTGAGTCTCTGCGTTGCCTTTGTCTCACTACTGGGCTAGCAGGTGTACCGATTGCAGCATCCTCAGATTCTCTTGCAACGGGTATTTCTTCCTCATTCCTTGGGATTTCTTCTTGGGGTTGGTAGAAGTTGATTACAGGAATGATGATGGCTCCGTATATTTGAGGCCAATCTTCAGGGAATTCTCCTAGGTCTGTCTGGATCATTCTTTCCTTTGGTTCCGGAATTGTTTCTGGGATTGGGATTGGTTCGAGCTCTTGAATGGGTTGATTATAATTTTCTTGATCTTCCCAATTTGAAGGACACCTCATTACATTATCTCTGGACACTTTTTGTCTGGTTTTCCCACCATCTTTACTAATGATACAGATCTTGTTGTTGTCATGGACATAAAATAACAGGACATATGGTTCACTTTCCCATTTGTCATCCAATTTATTGCGGGTTCTTTTCTGTTTTAGGACTAAACTTGCAGGTGATATGACTTCTGCTGAAGCATGCTTGTTGTAATCCCTCTCTTTTTGCGCGGGAATTCTCCAGGTTACCTTCGACACTTTGTTGGACTTTAGCATACAGTTCTTGTCGATGGACTTTCCAGTTTGAGATGTTTGTTCTGCCTCAGGATCTACTACACCGAGTTCTAAGTCTACGGGTAATTTTTCTGTACGAGCCCTCATCAGATATGCTGGTGTACAATTGGTGGTACTCACTGGGATGTGATTGTACATGTCAATTAAGTCAGGGAGTTTCTCAGGCCATTGGTTCCTTTCTTCCAACGGGATAATTTTCAGCATGTCAATTACGATGTTATTCATTTTTTCACAGAGTCCATTAGTTTGAGGATGATACGGGGTCGTTCTGATCTTCTTGCACCCATACATTTTGCAAAACTCTTGAAAAATCTCTGCTTCAAATGCTGGTCCTTGATCAGTGAGTATACGCTCTGGATATCCCAACGGTCTGCAGAGAACTTTCTGAAAGGTTTTTGCAGCATTTGCAGCTGCCAAGTCTTTCACAGGGGCTACCATTAAAAATCTGGAGTAATGGTCCACCATTGTCAAGGCGTATGTATAGCCAGATCTACTTGGAGTCAATTTCACATGGTCCAAGGTGACTAATTCCAATGGCTGTGTTGTTATGATGGGATTAAGTGGAGCTTTCTGACTCTGCACACCTTTCCTTCTCAGGGTACAGGCTTGACACTTTCTACACCACTTCTCTAGGGATGATCTCATACCTGGCCAGAAAAATCTACCTTTGAGCAACAGTTCCAGCTTCTTCCACCCGAAGTGACCAGTTTTGTTGTGGTAGGCATCTAAGATCATGGAGACCTCTGATTTTGGCACGATGATTTGCCACACCTGTTCATGGGTTCTTGGATTTATATACCGCCAGCATAACTTATTTTGATACTGGAACAGTTTACCTCGTTCATTCCACAGATGTTAACATCAGACGGAGGATTTGCAGGCAGCTTCGCTGACTCCTGTTCTATCAGTTGTTTAATCAGACCGACAGCTGGGTCTTGGTTCTGCACTTTCTCCCAGTCGAAGTGAGGTAATAGGTTCACTGCTTCAGTAAAGAGGTTTCGATGAGTCTGCTGGCATGGGGTTTCACTCACATGATGGAAAGCAGGTAACTCCACTTCTTCCAGCTCATCTTTATCTACACCTCCTTCAGATAAGTGAGGCATCCTGGATATGGCGTCCGCATTTCCATTTTGGTGTCCAGCCCGGTACTTGATGGTGAATTGATAGTTGGAGAGTCTAGCCATCCATCTCTGCTCCATGGCTCCCAACTTTGCAGTTTCCAGGTGGGTGAGCGGATTGTTATCCGTGTAGGCGGTGAACTTCCTAGAGGCTAGGTAATGTTTAAACCTCTCGGTGATGGCCCAGACCAAGGCTAGGAACTCCAGCTTGAAGGAACTGTAATTTTCTGGATTCCTCTCTGTGGGTCACAACTTTCGGCTTGCGTAGGCGATTACCCTCTCCTTACCGTCTTGCTTTTGGACAAGGACAACTCCGAGTCCCACATTGCTAGCGTCTGTATACATCTGGAATGGCAGACTGTAGTCCAGGTAAGCGAGGATTTCTTCTCCTGTCAGGGCTTCTTTCATCGTCTGGAACGATTCCTCTTATTCTTTACCCCATCTCCACGGAGAATCCTTTGGCTTGCCTTTCATGGGTTGGCCTACTAGCAGGTCTTGCAGAGGAGCAGCATTCTTGGTGTACTCCTTGATGAACCTTCGGTAGTAGCCCACCAAACCCAGGAATTGACGTACCCCCTTAATGGTTTTGGGTTCTGGCCATTCTCTGATTGCTGTCACCTTGTCTGGATCAGGGGCCACGCCTTCAGCACTGACTATGTGTCCTAGGTACTGCACTCTTGGCTTTAACAGGTGGCATTTTGATGGTTTCAGCTTCATCCTGTATTTGGCCAGAGCTTCAAACACCTCTCCTAGATGGGCGACATGTTCTTCGTAGGTCTTAGAATACACGATCACGTCATCCAGGTAGAGCAGTACCGTCTCGAAGGTCTTGTGCCCCGGGCAACTCTCTATCAACCTCTGGAAGGTCCCGGGTGCATTACATAGTCCGAAAGGCATGCTGTTGAACTCACATAGGCCCATAGGTGTTGCGAAGGCCTTCTTCTCTCGGTCTTCTTCGGCTACGGACACCTGCCAATACCCACTAGTGAGATCTAAGGTGGAAAAGTAGTTGGCAGACTTTAACACAGCTAAAAATTCTTCTATATGTGGCAACGGGTAAGCATCTTTGTGTTATGCGGTTTATTTGCCTATAGTCTACACACATCCTCATACTGCAATCCTTTTTCCTGACTAGAACTAATGGTGCTGCCCAGGGACTACAGCTATCTCATATAACCCCTCCGTCTTTCATGACCTGTAACATTTTTTTGGCTTTTTGATAATGTGCAGGTGGAATTGGCCTATACCGCTCTTTGATTGGCGGATGTGTACCTGTGGGGATGTGGTGTTGTACCCCTTTTTTCCTACCAAAATCAAGTGGATGCTTACTAAAAACTGGTTCAAATTCTTGGGCTACCTGGTACACAACTTGCTTTTCATACACAGGAGTGGCGTCAGCTCCGACAGGGAGCTGCTGGCACCAGTCCTCCAGCGGCCCGATTGTTTGATCAGTTTTTGCCCCTTCCTCGTGGGGTTCGGGTTGCGCTGCTTGAATTTCATTGTTACTGACTGTGTATAATTTGGCAACAGTGGTATACCTGGGTAACTTAGCCTCTTCACTGCCACAATTTAAGATGCAAACTGGTACTCTCCCTTTGTGTACATTAGCCCCCCCCCTGGCTGTCAACAGTGTAGGTCTGTGCTCTGTGCTCACGAGCTCCACTAATGATTGATAGTCCTGCCCTCTCAGACCTATAGCTGCTCGACACTATACCGTCATCTCACTCATTGGGAGTATCACAATGGGCATCGGGTCTGTCACCCGTGCTGTACCAATTTCACCACCTGTAATTGTTACCTGTCGTTGGTGTAGGATGGCTCTGATCTCGTGTTTGATAATCTTCCTCTGACCAGGCCTGGCAGTTTCAGCAATCTGTTGAAGCAAAGACAAAACCTCCTCCATGCAATTGCTAACAACATTGGTACCCAAGATAACGTAAGGATCATTGGCATTAGTGGCTTCTGCTACTAAAAGGACCCCTTGATTTTGTAATTCTACCTTCCCCACCTTTATGGGCACTTCCTTAACCCCCATTACTTTAATTGGTTCCCCATTTGCTGCATAAAGGGAAATGTTTACCTCGGGCTGTTTCAGTTCAGCATCGGCCCAATACTTTCTATAAAGGAGAAAGGATATAGGGGACGAGGGTCACCTGAGATCCGGTGTCCAGTAGAGCAGGTAACGGATGCCATCTAATACAATGGACAGAAACAGCCTCTGTCTGATGAAAGTCTTGCACCAGGTGGCTGGGCCTTGTTGGTCTAGTACTGAGGTTTGGCACCGACCCCCAGGGACTGCCCGTTTAAAGGACAGCATCTGGCGAGATGACCGTCGCGGTCACAGTTGCGGCAGATGGGCTCCCCAGTGGAGCTGTAGCGGTTGGTGGTTCTTCCTCTGTAGGCTGTAGCTTGCTTCCCTCGCATCCAAGGGACGTCATCCGGGCTGTCAGCAGGCTGGATCAGTGGCTGAAGCTTGGCTGGGGGTCTTGATGCTGGCTGCTGACTCTTCTGTAACTGCATTGCGTTCATCAATTTGGATATGCTTTTATTCATTTCACGCATTTCAGTGCGTATCTCAGCCTGCAAGGAGTCATATTTGTCAGGCTGCGCAGATTGTATATTGTGCGTGGCTGCAGTTACGGGTAAAGTTTTTGGAGCAGCTTGCACTTCATCATCGCACCACCGCTTTATTGCAGCTTCATGGATTTCTACCGGCTTTAACCCTTTGATGGCCATTTCTTTCAGGGTGTTAAAATCAGCATCGGGATTACTTAATGACCACCAGTGTACAGTCTTACTGTGCTCGGGGGATAACAGGCCCCGGGTGAACTGTTCTATGAGGAGTTTGTTTTCATCTCGTGCACTTGCAGGGCTGACATGTATGAGGGCGCGCAGGGCTCTCTCCAGGCGCCAGGCATAGGTTCTGATGTCATCTCCCGACCTCTGGTAACAGTGTAGAAAGCGCATACGAATGTCAACTTCATTGCACTCCTCTAAGGCAGCTCGCAGTTTATCAAATATAGCAGGGGCTGATCTGCGGTCAGCAACAGACCAGGACACACTTTCTTTTTCTGCTGCCCAAGTTAACTGTCCAAGCACCGCTGTAGCGCGTTGCTGGCCAGTCATAGCATACATGTCCAAGACGCCCTCAATCTTTTTTTTAAACTCCTCGAGTGTATCGGGGCGGCCATCATACTGGGGCAACCACTTGGCCCCCGGGATGTATGGGAACGACATGGGCATTATCGGGGTAACGGTGCCCGATGCAACGGAGGTACTTGCAGTGCTACTGGAAGCAGCCATCGAGGTTCCGGGGTATGTCTAGGGGCCTGCATACGCCGCCTCATCCTTATTGGAGGAGGCCGACATGTTAGAGGCCCCCCTAGTTAATTACAGCGAGTTGCTGAAGGGTTAAACAGCTCAGGGATTTCCGGACCACAGCGCTCGGGAATGCTCGGCTGAGCCGGGGGCGGGGATTCAGTTTCGCGCTCTGCAGACTGGCACACCCCTTTCTTCCCGCTCTTCGGCTCAGTAATGGCGGCGGAACTTTAACAGTCACACTTTACAGTCAATTAAACGGCACACAGTACCCGGTGATACCGGGCACGGGATCCTGTTCGTGACACCATTTTGTGACTCGCCCAGGGTAGGGTACTCAGGGCTCGGGCTTGGTTTCGGTCCGGGATGTCACGGGTGGCTGCCCGAGACTGTGGCCCTTGGGGTCAGTGAAAAAGGGGGTTATTTACAGGGATTATTTAGAAGGTTGTTGTCTTAGTGACGCCACCTGCTGTGTCTGGTGAGGGATCACCAGCGCCGCTACAGTCCTCCGGAGGTCGGTGGGATTGCGGCCGTGATGGTATAGTCCCCACAGGCAGGACTGGGACCTCTGGGGCAAAGGGGTGAGGAATGGACGGGATGCAGCAGAGCTGGGACGGTTGTGAGGATAGGGAGAGTCTATTGAGGGGCACGGTGAGGGAGCAGAAAGAAGGCAAACACGCAGCAGAAGTCTCTTTACCTTTTACTGATGGTATCCAGGCAAATGGTCCCAAGCACTGACGGGTAGCTGGGCTGCACAGTGGGCTCCCACAGCAAGTGGGTGTAAGGCCTCCTTCCCTTTTGTATTCTTTGAAGCACAGTCTATTAAATCAGGACTTGTCTCCACTCTCTTCTCTGATCTGTTTCTCCTCCCCTCCTGTGCGGTCTCTGGGACAACCTTCTCTTGGTTTCTGCAGTGGCTACTGCACCTGGCTCCCTTGCTTTGACTCTCTCAGGAGACCGGGTAGCTGCAGCTTCCTCGGTGCCCAGGGGTTTCCTGTGGGACTTGCAGTTCTCCATTGGTGCGGATCCCCAATATCCGGCTTCTGTTTCCTCTCTAGAACGAACTCCCAGCGGGAGCTGCCTGTTCCTGCTTCTGGTCCTGCTTCTGGTCTCCCAGCCTTCAGTCACACTTAGGTTGGTGGGACGCTGAAGGGATCCTCTTAGTCTCTGGCCTGTGCCTTCTCGTGGCACCAGCACCAGAACCTTCCTGCAGCTCTTCTAGCATCTGCTACACTCTGACTAACTTCGCCCCCAGCAGCAGTATTTATAGGGGATCCTGCCTAAGTGCAGCAGGTTGAGCTCCCCCTACTGTGCTGGGGTGGAAGGTGTTGTTTGTAGTGGTACATGCTGTGTAAAACCCAGCTGTACAGCAGAGGGATATGTGGTTACCTGCGTTGGCAGGGCGCCACACTGTGCTACAAGTGTTACCAGGAGCCTGAAGACTCCCTGGTCCTCCGGTTCTCTCCGCTGGGCTAACTGGACCCATCCAGACTCAGACTCCGGGTTGCTTCTGTCTGTTGCTGGGGTGAACCGGTATGGTTCCTCTGCCCCCACTCTGTTCCTCGTCTTGCCTCCGACCCTAACCCTAGGGTTCCTTACACTGGATAGGCTTCCTCACTGGCGCGGGCCTAGCGTGGCACCATTCACCAGGATGTCTTCACTGTCCCTCCCTGGAACTGCACTGCCTAACTCCTTCCCCGGGCCTGAATTTATAGGGGACCTTGACTGAAGTCGGCAAGTAGAGCTCCTCCTTCAGGTCTGGGGTGGAAGGTGTTGCATCTAAGTTTACCTGATTTGGAAATTCCTCCGTGCACCAGGTGTTCCTGTGGAAACTTACCCGCAGGGGTGCCACATTAAACACTGCAAATAGCTCACACTGGGCCAAGCACCAAGCGTACACGACACACAGCGATGCTCGGTGGAGAGCTCTGGATACATCAAGCACCCGAACTCCTACCCTGAACAGGTTCGCTCATCTCTAATAGTAATGTATTCAGCGCCAGCTGATTATCTAAGTGTGTGGGTGTGTCAAAGTTTTCAAACAGTGACAGAAATTGGGATAAAAAACATCAGGTAAGTTGATTTTTAAGATTCCCAATCCTTTGTTCTCATAGCAGATAAATCACGGACAAAGGTGTTAAGGAGTGACTATTCTCCTCTGTGTGCCATGCATGCTCAGAAGAGCCATCAGAAAACACCATAAAAGGGTAGTCTGGCTAGCATGTTGTTTGTAAAATAAAAAGTTCTCTAAAATCTGAAATCATACCTGTCACCAGGTTTTAACCACCTAATCTAAGAGCAGCATAATGTAGGACTAAGGATTCTGATTCTGACAATGTATCACTAGGCTGCTCAATATAGTTTGGGTAAAAATCACTGTTTCATCTGTTGCCAGGTAGTCCCCCACATTGATGAGCTCTGTATTACCCTGTTCCCCACAACTGATAGGCAACTTTATGTGTACATTGTATATGGGTTGAAAGATGCCAATCAGTGGTGTCGATGGGGTTGTGCAGAGCTCAACATTTAAACAACTGTGGCATGTGCAACAGTGAAAACAGTGGTTTTATCAAAATGGCATCAAACAGTACAAAAAGTGAAACATCACTGGAATCAGGGTTTCTGTCCCTACCTTAAACTGCACTCAGATGAGGTAGCAAAAACCTGTTGACAGATTTCCTTTAAAGCTTGTCAAGATACCTACTTGCTGTCATTCAATATGAACTTTCATTGTTTGTTTGTCATCTGTTTGGTATTCTGTATGTCATGTAAGTGCTATGCGAGTGTGTGATTTTTTTTCCTCCCCCAGCATCCGTATGACATCCGTGTGGCATCCATGTGCTGTCAGTATGCAATTCATTTTTACTCAGCAGCTATCTATTATATAATTGCGAATGGGTTTTTTGCCCCTTCTGAGACCACACGCGCTGCGAGTCAGCGTGGTCATGTGGATACGCCCGAAGCATTGGCTGCGCAGCAGCCATTGCGAGCAGTTCTAAGGCGACTCGCTATGCCCGCGCAACGGGCATGGCGAGTCGCCTTAGCAGCGCGAAGCATTGGCCGCGAAGCGGCAATTGCGAGTCAGAGACTCGCTCTGCTAGAATCCCGATGCATGTGCATCGGGCACCCAGCTAGTTACTGTATAATCATTAACAGGAACATTTACAGTGTTCTGAGCTACAGAATGATAATGTATCAGTAAAATACTGATACCACTCGGATGGTCGTGTGCTGTCCCTTTTTTCTCGCACCTATTGACTTGCATTGTGAGTCTCACCCAATTATTGGATCCACTCGCAGCATGTTGATACTTTTATCTCATCAAGAATCTAAAAAAGCTGAACACAAATGCTCACCTGCTCTCAGATTTATTAACATTGATCAGAGGGCAGTGCAAGATTTTCTTGCATTGTTCTCATCCAATTAAAACATCACTGTGTCTGAGTACTAACTTAGAGACACAGACCCTGGTTCAAGGGGTGTCACTTACTAGGCTGCTAGCTGTCATTTGATAAAATCACTGTTTAATCTGCTGCAGATTTACTAGTTCTCTAAAGCGGCCGTCACACGCCTCCATATCTTAAACGATATCGTTTAAGCGATCTGCTTTTTGATCGCTTAAGCGATATCGTTTGTGCATCGCTGCGTGCGATCAAGCGATTTTACAATGTAAAATCGCTTGATCGTGACATCGCAGTTATGAGAGCAGGAGCTCAAACCAAGCAATAATCGCTTGATCGTGACATCGCAGATATGAGAGCAGGACCTCATATCTAGCGATGACCGATTTAACAATCTGCTTCATCGTGGTGTGTGACACCACGATGAACGATCTTCCAGCGGCAGAGCCTATGCTTGGAGATGGTAACTATGGTACACGTCGGGTTACTAAGCGCCGCGCGGCGCCTAGTAACCCTATGTGTACCATAGTTACCAGCGATATCGCGGCTCTACATCGCTGGTGAGTCTGTCTGTGTGACAGCTCACCAGCGATGTGAGCGATATCGTTAGCGATCGCGCGTGCACGTGATCGCTAGCAATATCGCTATCGATATGGATGAGTGTGACGGCCGCTTTAGGCTGGTTTCACATTGCGATTTTGTTGTATCCGTGGCTGTCCCCCATGTTATCCTATGGGGGTTGGATATGATCCGATTTGGCCTAATTGCCATCTGATTTTGTGGGATCCGATTTGTGACCAATTTTTTGCTGGACTCAAAATCGGAGACAGCTCCGATTTTGGGTACAGAAAAAAATCTGATCCCACAAAATCGGATGGCAATTAGGCCAAATCCGATCCGATCCGTGTCCTTTAACATGGGGGCCTATGAGCACGGGTCCGAGGAAACAGCTGATCGTTCCTCGGACCCGACTTTAGTGTACTGAGCATGCTTAGTACATTGAAATTGCGCCTAACCTTCTAATTACACTTCTGCAATGTATAATATACATTGCAGAAGTGTAATTAAGTAAAAGAAAGAGTTGAAAATAAAAAATCCCTGTGCTCACCTATCCTCGATGCACCGATGCCTCCCAGCAAGGTGCGAGTGCTTACAGGACCTGTGATGATGTCACAACCCAGAGCGTCATTGGGTCACATGACTACAGTTACCGCGGTAACTGCGGTCATGTGATCAAATCAGCTGATTGGCTTGTGATGTCTCCACAGGTCCTGTAAGCACCCGGACCTTGCTGGAGGCAGCGGTGGATCGAGGATAGGTGAGCATAGTGATTTTTTATTTTTAACTCTTTCTTTTTACTATATTTCACTTCTTCAATGTATATTATACATTGCAGAAGTGAAAGTGCCCCGCTGTGTCCGGATCCATGATAATCACGGACCCGCACGCAGAATAGGTCACCTCCTGGGGTGTTCTTTCCTGTCTGTGGGATCCTACAAAAAGTAGGATCCCACGGACAGGAAAAAAATAGTTATGTGAAAGCAGCCCTAATGCTGAGCTCTGTTTAATCTCCGCCCCGCCACTGATTTGCAGCTTTCTCTACATACTGTCTTTTGACAGAAAACTTCTAACCAGTGGTCACAGTGCAGGAGGAATATATAGTAGGAAACAATTAGTCCTCTAGTGATCATCTCCATCATCTCCTGTTTCTGCTTAACCTTGAAATGCGCTGGGTCCAGGCCTCCAACCTTGCTGCTGTTGTGGCCTAATACATTATGTTTAAATGGATACTTACAACTTTGCTATGGTGTGACCCTAATTTTTGAAAAAGTGGGGACTATTCTTAGGGTCTCTCTTCTGTGTGGTGCATTCCTTGAGCAGGACTCTCTGAGTGACCCTATTACTCCTGTGTCCTCCTTTTACTCATTCTCCTTTTTTACTTAATGCAGAAAACTGCTGCCAATTTTCTCCTGTGACTCATCCTGCTGTCAATTTAAACTGAGTTTCATCGACCACTGAAATTTCAGTGAATGTGAGCCACCTCCTATATATAATTGATTTGGAAGGGTGTGGAGACTGGCACAGACCGTGTCTCATGCACCTATGCTACGCCATGACACTATTTGTACTCTAGTTAGATTGTTGTCCCTTTTCCTGGTGTCTGGCATTAATATGAGCAGTTTGTCAGCTTTTATACACCTTTGAAGATGTTTTCTATGTATTTCATATTGCCTGCCATTGATTCCAATGGAGCTCGGCAAACGTTCAGTGAACAATCCAGGGAACACTCTGCATTAGGCGAATGAAACGGAGTTCTAACACTCATTGCTCATCGTTAGTCAACAGAACTATGGAAAGGAGCCACAGAAGAGTCAGCTAGCATATGGGGCAAGACCAAGAAAATGTCTGTTTTTTCTATTGCACGCGTGCCAATAAAACCTTGAGAGAATCCACTCCTGGGTCTTGTTTACTCCCAGATAATCACCCACTACATGGGAGTGTGCCAAATCTAACACCCTGCATCTGTATCAGGCACCAGTAACTTGTGACTCACCGCGGCCGGGACTCCGGTTTAGACAGGCGATTCTTCCTTCCTCCTTGTCACGGGTGGACTGCGCCTGCCGGTAGTGGGGCCCGGTGTAGTGCAGATCAAAAGTGAAGAAGTCTTGGTGGAACAGATTAAAGGTTTTTTTTAATTTATTCGTGACGCCACCTATGAGTAGTTCGGTAAGGGCTACCGACGCTGCGGAGCCCCCGGGGGATGGTTAGCAGCAAGATGTTACGCTCCCCACAGGCTGAGCGGTGATCCCCGGAGGCTGGAGCTGCTCAAGATGTTGTGCGGCAGCTGCGGTTACCTTGTAGTGCGGACGGACTGTTTATAAGGAAGCACGGACACAGGTAGTCTCTGCAACAGGTCTTTACTGTAACCAGCAGGCAGTACATGGCATACAGTGGTTGAGTAGTAGACCGGGTGGACTCAGCAGTGATAGTGTTCCTCAGAGATCCGCAAGTGTTCCTCCATTCTACCTAACTTGTTTTGCCAGTGTCGCCCAGGAATACCAGGTCGGGTACGGGGAGGCTGCTTCAATGCCCTATCCATGATGTACGCCCTGGATGCTTTGGGGAGCCTTGGATCCCTCAGTGGGTACACCGCTGGTTAGATGACTGGAAACTGGCTGGTGGTGGGGTGCTCCTGTGAAGCTGCTCCTCCACTCTTCTGGTTCGCGTGGCAGAGGTGAACTGCTGCCAGCTTCGGTACCAGTGAACCGGCTGTGAGTTGTGGGCACAGGAGTCTTTTGGGAACCCGTGTAGAAATGCCCAATCCCGGTAGTTAAGGCCTCAGGTGCTGACACCCGACCGGTGACGGCCCAGGGGCCCGCACGGGGTGCGGAGCCCCGCTCCTCTCCAAGTTCTAGTCTGCTCTTGTCAGGTTCTAGATCCTCCTTCGTTCTATCTAGATTATTGTGTGTTCTACTACACTTCCCTAACACTCCACCCCCCCAGGACCTATGATTGGTCCCCTGTTCTAGGTGTTGCATGTTGGGTTGGATCTCAAAGTTAACTATTTCACTGCTGTGTCAGAGAATATTGCGGCTGCAATACTCCCTTGTGACGCACTCGTTGCGGGGCGCCACACTCCCCCTTGGTTGAATAAGCTTGTCCCCAAGCGTCACACTACTCACATTACAGAGGTTTTTGTATTTTTATACATATATGACACACTTTTATTAAAATAAAAACAGGTAAAGGTATGCTTTGGTGACATAAGCAAAGAAACAGGTAATCACTTTGTGCGGACCCGGCTTGCAGTCGGCTGTCCTTTAACTAGAGTCCAGGCTGTAGCCGCAAGATCTCACAGTCAGTGATTAACGGGAACAGAGACATTGATGGAGTTCAAGTTTTAAAGTCACTGGCACGGAGGGCGATGGCGCACCCGGATAGCGAACCACCCATCTGCACAAGCGTAGCGCTCGTAGGTGATAATATCGCCCCGGTATAGGTCGCGATCGGGATGTCCTCTTGGCAAGTTTGACTCAACGCCCCGGCGCCCCACAAACACCTTCTCATTCAAACCCACCTCCCAAGCGAACCCCCACCCGGTATGTAAGTTAAAGGTGGAAATTCTACCTTCACGGCAGAGTTCATCAGGCAGCGGCGGCTGGCGGCGAGCCTCGGCACGGGCCTGCATGTTGGCGCGTTCTCGGGCTTGCCACTCCTCTCGTCATCGCTGGCGTACATCTCCGTCGTTACGGCTCGGGGTGTAGAGATGAGTAACGGAGCTGGTGGTTTGGCGGGAAGCTTGAACTTGGCGGGCTGTCTGTATCGGCACCCGGTGGAACAGCACAGGGGAAGGTGTCGGCATTGCACCCGACCAGTGTACCCGAGCTGTATGCCCGGTAGGAAGTTCCTTGTTGTCTCCCCAAGCGAACCCGGTGTCGAAATCCTCAGCGGTGCTGTGGGTCTCGTCGTCATCCTCTCCGACCTCTTCCTCGATGACCACATCGGGTTGCTCGTGTGCTGGAGATGTTGAAGCTAGTTCCGTTGTACAACAGGGCGGTGGTGCTGCGGATCCTTCCGTAGGGACGTCCTCAGGGCTTCCAGGCTGCCTGCCTCTTCATCTGTTTCCGCAGGTAGAGGTGTTTCAATCCCGGTTACCAGGTAGGCCTCGGCAATGGCAAGGGAAGCCTCCGGTACGGGGATAAAACAGGCGACAGTCTCTGTAGTGGTGAAACATGTCGCGGGTTCCTCAGTGGGAACCTGGTAGAGATCAAGTTCTTCTGTGGAGCGTAGTATGAGCTCCGGCTCAAGAACGGGGTCGGTTGCGATATTGGTCGCGGGAACGGGTCGAGTTGCGGCCTCCACCGGAATGACGCAGTCTATTGGCTCTGGTGATGGAGCAGGACAGGTGGTAGGCGTCGGTGAGGCAGTTGAGAAGCTGATGACGTCGTCTGGGCTTGGAGAAGCTGTACCCGGTCGGCTCTGCTGCATCGCATGGTGTAGTCGTCTGCCTAGGGTCGCGCTCCAACTGCGAATCGTCCATTCCACAGTCTCTAGTAACCGCACCCGGAGGTCTTGTAGAGCCTCTAGCCAGAAGTCGGGGCTGCCGTCTATGGTAAGGGCAGGATCCGGACCCGGTTGGCTTATGGCTGCTCTGGCCTCCGCCTCGACCTCCTGCATTAGGTCTTGGAGTCTCATGCTGGCCATTCTCTTCTTTGGAGGGAAACCACACCCGTTCAACCGGTAAGACGTTCTGGTTGAGCTGGTGAAGAAGTCTGTCTCTGACACTCCCATTTCCTGTGGGCTTTTGTAGTCCAATGGTGGGAAAAGTCTTTGGGGTCCTCCCCCATGGTTGATTCGAGCAATCAGGGCGGACAAAGAGTTTGGCGCCTTTTGTCTTTAGCCCTCCCACGATGAGGGGGGGTTGACTCACTCCTGGGCTTACACGTGGCGGCTTCTTGTGGCGGGAACGCCATCTTGGACGCCATCTTGGCCCATGGTGTAAAGGCGGGAAAGTTCTTTTAGGGACGAACAAAGTCCAATTGTAGACAATAAAGTCCATTTTAAGCACATTATACCCGTTGGGTAACGGGCCTGCTCGTATCCTGTTCGTGACGCCATTTTCTGACTCACCGCGGCCGGGACTCCGGTTTAAACAGGCGATTCTTCCTTCCTCCTTGTCACGGGTGGACCGCGCCTGCCGGTAGTGGGGCCCGGTGTAGTGCAGATCAAAAGTGAAGACGTCTTGGTGGAACAGATTAAAGGTTTTTTTTTAATTTATTCGTGACGCCACCTATGAGTAGTTCGGTAAGGGCTACCGACGCTGCGGAGCCCCCGGGGGATGGATAGCAGCAAGATGTTACGCTCCCCACAGGCTGAGCGGTGATCCCCGGAGGCTGGAGCTGCTCAAGATGTTGTGCGGCAGCTGCGGTTACCTTGTAGTGCGGACGGACTGTTTATAAGGAAGCACGGACACAGGTAGTCTCTGCAACGGGTCTTTACTGTAACCAGCAGGCAGTACATGGCATACAGTGGTTGAGTAGTAGACCGGGTGGACTCAGCAGTGATAGTGTTCCTCAGAGATCCGCAAGTGTTCCTCCATTCTACCTAACTTGTTTTGCCAGTGTCGCCCAGGAATACCAGGTCGGGTACGGGGAGGCTGCTTCAATGCCCTATCCATGATGTACGCCCTGGATGCTTTGGGGAGCCTTGGATCCCTCAGTGGGTACACCGCTGGTTAGACGACTGGAAACTGGCTGGTGGTGGGGTGCTCCTGTGAAGCTGCTCCTCCACTCTTCTGGTTCGCGTGGCAGAGGTGAACTGCTGCCAGCTTCGGTACCAGTGAACCGGCTGTGAGTTGTGGGCACGGGAGTCTTTTGGGAACCCGTGTAGAAATGCCCAATCCCGGTAGTTAAGGCCTCAGGTGCTGACACCCGACCGGTGACGGCCCAGGGGCCCGCACGGGGTGCGGAGCCCCCGCTCCTCTCCAAGTTCTAGTCTGCTCTTGTCAGGTTCTAGATCCTCCTTCGTTCTATCTAGATTATTGTGTGTTCTACTACACTTCCCTAACACTCCACCCCCCCAGGACCTATGATTGGTCCCCTGTTCTAGGTGTTGCATGTTGGGTTGGATCTCAAAGTTAACTATTTCACTGCTGTGTCAGAGAATATTACGGTTGCAATACTCCCTTGTGACGCACTCGTTGCGGGGCGCCACACTTGCTCTGTTTCTTCATCCCTCATCTTCTTTACTTGATACAACAGGTCACTATTTATGGCAAAATACAGGAAATTCTTATCGATTCTTGGCTCCTGTTGAACACCATTCAATACTGTTGCATTCTTGTGAGCCATTTTAAAGTCAACTCCCTGAGTTTGCCTGTTCCAAAGTTTTCTTTGGACATCTCCAGGTCAGGGATATTGGCTTCAGATTATGTTACCTCATCCTTATCACCAGCCAGTACAGAAGACAAAAATTCATGGGCCACATCAAGTGATATGGTTATTTTAGGTGAAACCTTGTTGCCATCAGTGCTACTGTACGAAGGAAAATCACCTCCAACAATTGCACCATGTATCAAATCTTTGACTACTTCCACTTTTTAGACCATGGAGCTGTATTTTGTGTGTATGTCAACACAGACCATTGGATAATTGTAGGCATCACCATGGATACAACTTACCCCCACACTCTTCCCGAGGAATAGAACATTCAATAGTATGACTGTTACCAGGGTAACCAAACCTTAGTACAAGAGTCATGTCTGCATCATTCACATCACCTAGTCCCTCACCAGGGTGGGTTATGGCACTGCACATGGGATATTCAAACAGTGGGTAGCCTACAGTGCAGTCCGTTGTCTCTGAGTCTGTAAAACAATGTGAGGCTCTGTGTCCCGAGGTATGTGTGACGCCCTATGGCTAGGCGCCACAGGGAGGTATTGCACCCCAAATAGAAGGTGTAGTGCCTCCGTAGCTATGGGTTTGGGATTGTTGAACAAACAATAGGACCATAGTTGCTTTAGCAAATGGGATTCTATTTATTAAGAGCAATCCACATAGTTAGAAAAGGTTATGACAAGTAATATTTCAAGGTAAAAATTAAAGTGCACAGTGATGAGACAAACGATAGCATGCACAGAGTTGCCTCCTCTGCAAAATGGGACTCAGCTGACAATTTTGTTGTATAGGTTTTACAGAGACGTATACACATAGTTTACAAGGGTTTTGCATTTTAGTAGCATACATAGTAACCAGCATGAGTATATACATAGTGCTTGGATAACAGGATCATATTAGGTTAATAGATGTGCAGACATCATCTCAGGTGCTGGCTCAATAATCTTATATATACCGTATATACTCATGTATAAGCCGACCCGTGTATAAGCCGACCCCCCTACTTTTGCCCCCAAAACCTGGGAAAATTTATTGACTCGTGTATAAGCCGAGGGTGGAACCCAGCACAGGTATACAGCCCCCAGCAGTGTGGTATACAGCAGCCTCCCCAGTGGTATATACAGGCCCCAGCAGTGTTACAGCAGCAGCCCCAGTGGTATATACAGCAGCAGCCCCAGTGGTAGTATACAGCAGCAGCCCCAGTGGTAGTATACACGCAGCCCCAGTGGTAGTATACAGCAGCAGCCCCAGTGGTAGTATACACGCAGCCCCAGTAGTATATACAGCCCCAGTGGTAGTATACACGCAGCCCCAGTAGTATATACAGCCCCAGTGGTAGTATACACGCAGCCCCAGTAGTATATACAGCCCCAGTGGTAGTATACAGCCCCAGTGGTAGTATACAGCAGCCCCAGTGGTATATTCAGCCCCAGTGGTAGTATACAGCAGCCCCAGTGGTATATACAGCCCCAGTGGTAGTATACAGCCCCAGTGGTAGTATATAGCCCCAGTGGTAGTATACATACAGCCCCAGTAGTAGTATACAGCCCCAGTGGTAGTATACAGCCCCAGTGGTAGTATATAGCCCCAGTGGTAGTATACATACAGCCCCAGTAGTAGTATACAGCCCCAGTGGTAGTATACAGCCCCAGTGGTAGTATATAGCCCCAGTGGTAGTATACATACAGCCCCAGTAGTAGTATACAGCCCCAGTGGTAGTATACAGCCCCAGTGGTAGTATACAGGGCCCCAGCAGGGCCCCCCTCATAATTTGGCGCCCCACCTCACTTTCTGGGCCCCCCGCATGCAGCGCTGCGCATATACATTACCTGTCGCGGCTCCCGGCTCCGGGCTCCATCTTCCTCGCTGTCTTCCTGCTTTGTGACCGGGGCTCATCGCGATGACGTCATCGCGACGCCGGCCGGTCACCTGACAAGCAGGAAGACAGATGGAGCCCGGAGCCGGGAGCCGCAATCCGCCACCGGAGGGTGACAGCTGCTAGACAGGTAATGTATATGCGCAGCGCTGCATGCGGGGGGGCCCAGAAAGTGAGGTGGGTGCGCCAAACTTTGAGGGGGCCGTATTGACTCGCGTATAAGCCGAGGGGGGGACTTTTCAGCCCAATTTTTGGGCTGAAAAACGGCTTATACGCGAGTATATACGGTAATATAATATTGCCAGCACAACCTAAGATGGAGCACACCCTCCTCTGCCACAGTTCCTATATCCCACAATGCACCAGGTTACCAGGTTGCCCAGTATTCCCCCTTACTACATTTGTTCTAGATATCACCAGTCTCAGATCATGCCTAGAGTCACAGACCTTGTGTCAAGCTGCAGTCATACCATGTGCTGTTGGAGGGTCCCTCCGTGCACGTGCCAGCCCCTACGCCGTTTCGCTGGTAAGCTTCGTCAGGGGGCGTGGCTACGGCATCCTTTCCTTCCCCCTTTTTTACCAGGGTAACCAAACCTTAGTACAAGAGTCATGTCTGCATCATTCACATCACCTGGTCCCTCACCAGGGTGGGTTATGGCACTGCACATGGGATATTCAAACAGTGGGCAGCCTTGGCCTACAGTGCAGTCCGTTGTCTCTGAGTCTGTAAAACAATGTGAGGCTCTGTGTCCCGAGGTATGTGTGACGCCCCTATGGCTAGGCGCCACAGGGAGGTATTGCACCCCAAATAGAAGGTGTAGTGCCTCCGTAGCTATGGGTTTGGGATTGTGTTTATGGAGTCTGTATTAGCACCCAACACTAGGCCACCTTAGAATAGGGGAAACTGATATACAGTAAGTTCCAAGGGGGTGGAGCCTAGGTTAGAGTGGGAAAACCAGGAAGTAGAGAGATTTTTAGTCAGACAGTTCTGGGAAGGCAGTCAGTTAGGATGCGCCTGACAGCTGAGTGACAGAGGGATCACCCATCTCCAGGAGGGTGACCCGGGACAGAAGGGGATGATCCAGCACCGGTTGGAGCCGGCTTGAGACATCTGGAGAAACACCGGCAACATGGAAGCCGAGGCGGTCAGCGGTTCATCCCTGACCATAAACCGACGAGCCGCGGGCCCTCTAAAACCGGGTAGCTGTAGGCACCACAAGATGGTTCCTCACTCCTCAGGCCCATAATTGGTCCAAGACTACAAACGTAACGGTCCGGATTCCAGTGGCGGGAGAGAGACTGCGTTCCTGCTGCTCCCGTCCGTACCATTCAAGGGTAACCCGTACCTAACTGTACAAGACCAGGGGACTGGCAAGAGAGCTCTGTAAAGATGGTTAAAGACAGAGAGGAAGATTAGACTTATACCCGAAAGATATAAAGAAAGGAACATCTTCAGACTCCATAGGAACTCCCTGAACCCGCAGCTACGTCCCCGTTCTTCCAGACTGTACCGTGTATTGTATGACATCTAACGGTCCCAGTAAAAGAACGTTGAAGCTGAATGGTGTCTGTCTTCCTTCCCGCCGGTTCCCGGAGGGTCTCAGCATCCTTAGAGGGGTAAGAACAACTATTCCCCTCATCCATCATCACTGCGCTGAGGTAAGCTCCACCTGTGGGGACCTGTACTACACTAAGCTGCATCCCATCACCTCAGTGGCCTGCCCGCAGCGCTGGTACCCACATTACCAGGATCCACAGATGGTGTCACGGACTATTAATCCTTGTAAATATTTCCCCCACCAAACAAATGACAGCCAGGGCACGGAATCGGGAACCCGACCACCCGTGATTCCTCGTCACAACCATCAATTCATCCCGGTGTCCGAGTACCCCTCTCTCTGTGCTTATCATATGATATCTCAAAACAAATAACAATGACACAAGACTGATTTTCAGAAATGGGTCTGACCCCTCCTGGGTCTTTGAGCACCCACCAAGTGAGGCTTTAGATCACTTCTTTTGGGCTTCAGCCCCCTTCTGAGTAACCCAGTAAGGTGCCCCACCATTCCTGCTCAGGGAGTTCTCCACGTTCAGGTACCTTTCCACAAGGCTCGCAAGGTCATCTGCATCTGGGGATTGTCCTTAGTAACCAAGTCTTAGGCTAGGGTCACACTTGCGCCATGGATCCGCTAAAAGCTAACGTTTTTCATGCTGAAATGTGTGAAAATACATAGGCTCTAATGCAGAAAATGCATGGTCAAAAGGCAACACTTTTGATGTTATGCGTTTTTGCATCAGTAACAAAAAACGCTGCTTTTGCAAAAACGCATGCTTTTTTAAAATGGGCTCCTATAGGAAACGCATGCCTTAACACTTGGTACATATATGTGCCATGATGGCAACAGAAAAAACGCCTAGCATTAATGCAGGCATCCCAAAAACGTCTCTCCAAGTGTGACCTTAGCCTTACACTAACCTTAGAAGTGAGTGTCTATATTGGTCAATCACCACTCTTTCATAATCTGTGCTGGGGCACATGTCTCAGGCTGAAGCCATTTTTGTACTATGCATAGCAGGTCAAAGATGTTGGACCTGGGAGGTTTATCCCTGTATAGCTCCAGGGGTCCACTCTGGTGTCCTGACTGCCAAGGTTACATAAACCCAGATAAGCCATGATCTCCACACTGAGTTTTCTGTACTCTCTTGAATCCTGTATGGAAAGGTCATGGTATGCATTTTGCAGTTCCCCTGTCAGGTATGGAGTTAGGACCACTGCCAATTGCTCTGGAGGCAGTTTCTCCTTGATTGCTACCCTCTCATCGGCCTTGTTCACAGATATGAGCTTTTTTTTAACCTTTTCTGCGTTTTTTGGGCTGTTAAAAAAATGCAGGTGTGTTAACGCAGGGTGCATTTGAGTGTACATGCGTTTTTCAGCTCCACTTGCGTTTTTTTCCCCCAGTCCAATAAACGCTGCATGCAGCATTTTTTGGGTGCTGGAAAAAAACGCAGGGGTTGCTCCCAAAAACACATGCGTTTTTTTAACATGGGGCCCTATGGGAAACGCATGCATTAACGCAGGACACATATAGGCACCTGCGTTAACGCTAGCGTTTTTAAAAGGCTCATTGAGGCACCCTGCGTTAACGCTAGCATTTTTGAAAGGCTCATTGAGGCACCCTGCGTTTTTGATGAAAAAATTACAAAGTCCAAAAAGGATTATAATCCTTTCAGACACACAAGGGACACTTTGTGGCACTCTTAAAAAAACGCATGTGGTTTTTAGAGTGCTAAAAAAACGCAAATTGTGTGTGAACAAGGCCATAGACCATCGACGTCGTTCTCCAGACTCATTTTCTCTGAGGCCTTCCATTTCGTCTACCTTACAGGGCTACCGTTGCTTTGGCTGGCAGGATGTTCTGTCTTCCTGACCCAGACTGCTTCTGCCCAGAGAGCCATCTGCTGTTGTTGTTGTTGTAACTGCTGGTTCATGAGTGTGTAAGTTTCTTGTTGGACCTGCTGCTGTAGGACCAGTTGATTACTAGATTCTCCATGACCTCAGACTGTAGTTGAACTGCTACTTTTGTCTTTACCTGGTACATTCAGTATTTACAGTGCAATCACTTTTACCCACCAATTGTAGAAATTCTGACTTTCTGGTAGCAGTTTAACAGTGATCACATGAAAGTAAAACAGCCTTTACTTGGCTTGAATGAGCAACAAAATTAAAAAAATGTAATTTATTTTTACTAAAGCCCTGATAATATCTAATTTTGGCAGACATATTATCCTTCTAGATAGTAAAATTAGTGAGGACATCTAATTAAATTCTATGACTCTAAATAGTGGTTTGGTCCCACTATAGATTTAATTTGGAACTGATACGCAAATTTGGATATTTGTTGCGCATGTATATGGCTAGGGTCACACATCAGTTTTTTTTTTTTTTTTGAAAACCTGATCTGGTTTTGAGCTTTCAAAAAGCTCAAAACCGGATCAGGAAACGCTCCTCATAGGAGCCTATGCTAAAAACCGGATTGCTTCACAAGCAATCCGGTTTCCGTCTCCTGCTCTGCAGCCTGCATGAAAAATCATGCAGGCTGCAGTTTTCGGAGCGGTTCTGTTATCTGCAATGCGGGAACCGGATTGCTCAGGATGTGTAATCCTGAGCAATCCGGTTCCCGCATATACTTTGCTTATCCCAGCTGCCGCCGGGATAAGCAAAGTGTTCTGTGTTTTTTTAAACTGTAAATTTGCTTAATAAATGTTCCTATAATGTCCCTCCTAGAGACCTTACACCCACTCAGGTGTGCATATAATTGTATAATCACCTCTGTACAGCAGCTGACTCCTGACAGCTGCTGTACAGTTTTATGAATGAAAGAGCTGGGCTCCTCAGAGCGTCGCGCATACTATAGCGGGCATAGGGACATTATAGGAACATTTATCAAGCAAATTTACAGTTTAACAAAACACAGAACACTTTGGCCTATTCACATCTCAGGTTTTTGCATATTTGAACGCATGCGTTTCCAAGAGGCTCTTTTCACATCTATGCGCTCCTGCGCTAGGCTGCCCTGCCTGCCCTGCGCCAGCGCAAATGCAAACGCAGGCCCCCATTCTGTCCTATGGCCGAGCACAGCTGAGCGCGCGCTCTGCCAGTGAGAAACACAAGTGAAACTGGCAGAGGGCACGGCGCATGCGCCTGGTCTTGACGCACCCCGAATGCAGCTGAGCACATAGGGGGCACATGTATGCGCTCCTGCACTAGGCTGCCCCAAGCCCTAAATGGCCCTGCGTTTGCATTTGCGCTGGCGCAGGGCAGGCAGGGCAGCCTAGCGCAAGAGCGCATAGATGTGAAAAGAGCCTCTTGGAAACGCATACATTCAAATATGCAAAAACCTGAGATGTGAAACAGGCCTTTGCTTATCCCGGCGGCAGCAGGGATGAGCAAACTATCCAGTAACCGGATTGCTCAGGATTACACATGTCAGAAGACAATTGCGCTCACCGCATCCGGATCTGGATGCAGTGAACGCAATTCTGTATTTAAGTGTGACCCTAGCCTATGTGTATTTATCCTTCTATAAGAAAATGGTGAATGTCAATTAATGTGTGAACTGATCATAGTACCTATAGTATTGCTTTTTGTAACACAGTTTATTAGATTTAATAAATGATTTTGCAAAGTACGGTAAATCTGATGTTCACTTTTACACCTACACTCTGATTGGAGGTAGCTGAAGGTGTTTTTAGTGTTTTTTGTTTGTCCATCCTGCAGTGTTGGGATGTTTATGCTACCCATAGGCCTTGTTCACACACACCTATGCGTTTTTTAGCACTTAGAAAAACTGATCAGTTTTTCTAAGAGTGCCAAATAGTGTCCCTGTGGGTCTGAAAGTGTTTTTGAAGTTTTTGGACCTAGTAATTTTTTCACCGAAAATGCATGCAAAAACGCATGTACCATTTAGTGCCATTTAAAAACGCATGCGTTTCCCATAGGGCCCCATGTTAAAGAAACGCATGCATTTTTTATAGCATCCAAAATCGCTGCATACAGCGTTTTTTGGAATGGGGGAAAAAAACGCAAGTGTATCTAAAATTCACACAGAAGACAATCTGTTCATAGAAAGATTCAGTGAAGAACATGCCATGTCCATTGACACTTGATAGTCTACTGCTTATATCATAATTATAGAAAATTATACATAGCCTATACATTCAAATATTATACATATTATATATAAATATATGTATAATTAAAATTGATGTATTTGTTATTAGCATGTAGGCTGTGATCGAATTTTGGGATCTGATGCCAGAGAAGACAAATGTCGAGTGTGTGGTGGTGATGGAAATACATGTGAGACTATTGAGGGAATCTTCAACCAGTCACTACATGAGACAGGTAAGAAATAAAACCAATCAGATCATACACGGCAGTATATAAATATATAATCTTTAATAATAGTTACTATATAAAAAATGTTTACTGTGCACTGTTTTGCAATGCTCAGTAGCTTAACTAAATAATCAGATACAGACACTTTTTCAATTTGCATTATCATAAGACTGTAATGGCCACTTTACACGTCCCAATATTGGCATCCAACTCCGATAAAAAGTCTCTGTGGTTCGTGCATGGGCCCCGATATAGTTCGTGCGTTGTATGGTGTAAATGTCCAATGCGATGCAAGAACGATGCCAAAACGATATCGGGGAAAAAATGAGCCTGTTCTCCAACGGCCCGATATTGGATGGACAATCTGGCAGGATCGGGCTGTGTAAAAGCCCAACAACGAGTTGGAGTACAACTTTCCCTATTCTCTCCCATATTAAATGGTCGTTCCTGGGTCGCCCCTACAAGGGGGCGTACACATCGCAGTTGCATTGCCTGCCAATATCGCACTGTGTAACAGCTCCTATGCGATCTTGGAATTCTGCCCAAAAAATGCGCGCTCCCACGCCGTTGTATCCAACATCGGCCCGATGTTGGGACGTGTACAGTGGCCATAACATCTAGCCACTGGGATCATTTACTAATACAGATGATAATGTATTTTTCCACCAACTATGTTACAGGTCTCCAATTTTTAATTATGCAAACTCTTAATTATACAAGTTAAGTACATTATTGCAATACGCAAGCAAAACCATTGATGAGCGGTGCAATTCATATACAGAACCCTGGGTGATCACATATGGACACATATACTGTAGCATTAAACCCCATATCTGTTTTTGGGGTCAGAAAAATATTGGAATCTCAGAGTCCTCAGTGGTTGATACCTTTTAATAGCTAACTGAAAAGATGGTCAGTAATGCAAGCTTTTCAGACACTATAGCCTCTTCATCAGGCTGATAATGACTCAGATTCTGAAGACACACACATATATACATAAGCAGGGCGAGATAATGCAGCAAATTCAATAGGTGATGTAAAGCAGAGTCAACACGAAGCAATCACTGATCTCAGGGAGACCAGTCCAAGAAAACACTGCGAGCAGCCGGCTAAAGCGCTCAACACAGTGAATTCCTAGGTGCTTTGCCCCCAGGGAATTACGAATATGCAAATAAAGTCTGTGGAGCCTTGTTTAGGAGTCTCAACACAGGACTAGCCAGATATCCCTCCAGATATCCCTCCAGCCAGATATTATTTGCATATTCGTAATTCCCAGGGGAAATGCGCCTAGGAATTCACTGTGTTGAGCGCTTTAGCCGGCTGCCCGCAGTCTTTTCTTGGACTGGTCTCCCTGAGATCAGTGAATGCTTTGTGATGTTGGTCTACCAGGCATTGCTCCCACCTAGCCAGAATCTTACTCCACTCTGATGGGGGGGGCAACACCCGAAAACAGCTGTTTGTGGATGGATACCTGGCCTTGGTATTCCCTTGTCATATATTTAAGCTTGTAAAGAGCTGGATATTGACTCAAAGGGCCACTTAATATGGTGGTTATGGGGGTCTCATCAAAGAGCCACCCCATGGCTGAGGGATACCTGTCCTGTCCTGTGTTGAGACTTCTAAACGAGGCTCCACATACTTTATTTGAATATTCGTAAAGTCAGTCTTGAGGGGGAAGGGAGAGGAGCTGGGGAGGTGAAATCAAAATTCTGAGGTAAGAGGAACAGGTAGAACAATAACAAAAATGGTTAGTGGTCTGTGGAGACCTGAAAATTCCTCAGTGGGAAAGCTATAAATCCATGCGAGACAGTTCATGTAAGGCTGGTTTCACATTACGGATTTTTCAGATCCGATGCTGTCCGATCAAAATCGGACAGCATCGGATCCGAATTTGGCCCCATGCAGCCCTATGGGCATCGGACCGAATCGGATGTGCACTAAATGCCATCCGATTTGGTCCGATCCGATTCTGTCCGATTTTATTATCGGTGCAAAAATCGGTGCCTGCACCGATTTTTGCACCGATAATAAAATCTGACAGAATCGGATCGGACCAAATCGGATGGCATTTAGTGCACATCTGATCTGACCCGATCCCTATAACATGGGGCCCTATGGAGAAGGGTCCGAGGAAACATCTGATGTCTCCTCGGACCCCATTTTACTGTACTGAGCATTCTCAGTACAGTAAAACTGCTCGTAACTGGGAGCACAAGGGTTAAAAAAAAAAAGTTTATTCTCACCTCCCCCCGAGCCCCCGCCGTCTCCCGCCATCTTCTTTGAGGCTCCCGGTGGCTCCCGCAGGGTCCCGCTGTCAGCAGAGGTCTTCTTCTGCTGTTCAGGACCTGCAGTGATGTAACAGTCACGTGACCGCGGGTTACCTTGGTGAACCCGCGGTCACGTGACTGTGACATCACCGTAGGTCCTGAACAGCAGAGGAAGACCTCTGCTGACACCGGGAGCCTGCGGGAGCCACCGGGATCCTCAAAGAAGATGGCGGGAGACGGCGGGGGCTCGGGGGAGGTGAGAATAAACTTTTTTTTCTTTTTTTCAGCCCGGAGGCACCGATTTTATGCCGGAATCAGGTGCCTATTTGGCACCCGATTCCAGGCATCAGAAGGGAGCCGATGCTGTCCGATTTATATCAGACAGCATCGGCTCCCTAAAAATTGTAATGTGAAGGTAGCCTAAGAAGTGTCAAACGTTCATTGGCCTCTAACTGGGGTCTGTTCAAAGATGTGATAATCCCCAAATGCCATTTCAATTGGTATAATTGAATTTTCAGGTCTCCACAGACCACTAATCCTTGTATTATTGTTCTACCTGTTCCTCTTACCTCAGAATTTTGATTTCACCTCCCCAGCTCCTCTCCCCCTCCTAAGACTGACTGTGCTTTACGTCACCTGTAGTATTTGCTGCGTAATCCCAGCCTGCATATGTATATATGTGCGTGTCTTCAGAATTTGTGTCATTATCAGCCTGACGAATGGGCCATAGTGTTCCGAAAGCTTGATATGTTTACCATCTTTACAGTTAGCTATTAAAAGGTATCAACCACTGAGGACTCTCAGATTTTATTATTGTTCTATCAATTGGCTAACACGGAATAAAATTTTTTTACCTTTTTGGGGTAAGACATTAACTTACAAAATACCTGCAACTTGCTGTAAATGTAGACTGTCATCCCCAAAACTCCATTAAATCTGATAGCACAGTAAAATAAAGGACTCCTATAAAAGTCATGCCTATTCTATATATCTCACTACTTTTCCACGGCCAAGACCTTAAAGGGATCCTGTCACCCCCAAAACGCATGTAAACCTATTAAAACCTGTCCCTAGAGCATATTAACACTATCCCTACACTCTTTTACCTCCTAAAAGCATTAAGTGACATTGAATAAAAACGTTTTATAAGTACCTGATTAGTGCTGATAATGAGTGACTATGCTATTCATAGTCACTCATCAAGACTGCCCCTCTGCTTCATAGCACGCCTGAATAGGCGTGATCTACATCCAGGATTCAAATTCGTGCCTCCCCGCTGTGCCCTGTGTCGTAGGAGGCTGCAGTGTGGCTGGTGACGCGATCCGCGTCATTCCCGGCGCCTGGTGACGTATTTAGACCGGCGCCGCGCTGTTAGCTTCAAAATGCGCACTGCGCATGCGCATTGGGCATGCGCAGTGCGCATTTTGAAGCTAACAGCGCGGCGCCGGTCTAAATACGTCACCAGGCGCCGGGAATGACGCGGATCGCGTCACCAGCCACACTGCAGCCTCCTACGACACAGGGCACAGCGGGGAGGCACGAATTTGAATCCTGGATGTAGATCACGCCTATTCAGGCGTGCTATGAAGCAGAGGGGCAGTCTTGATGAGTGACTATGAATAGCATAGTCACTCATTATCAGCACTAATCAGGTACTTATAAAACGTTTTTATTCAATGTCACTTAATGCTTTTAGGAGGTAAAAAGAGTGTAGGGATAGTGTTAATATGCTCTAGGGACAGGTTTTAATAGGTTTACATGCGTTTTGGGGGTGACAGGATCCCTTTAATCCATCCTGTCAATTAGTATGGGGTGCAACGACCTGTAGCATGACTGACAGCGCCCAGAGCCTTGACTGACTCGGGTTCCTCTCTCCTGACAGTAACACCTTAGGCTGCGTTCACACATTGCGTATTTTGTTTCGCTTTATTGCGCGCGCGCTTTTTGCCGCATTTTTTCAGCCGCGCAAAAAAGCACAACAAAATAAGCAGGGGCTTTCACACACTGCACTTTCTTTACCCCAGAAAGCGCAGTGATGTCACAGAGGGGAGGAAGAATCCTGCTTCCTCCTTCCCTCTGTGACAGCCCCATTAGATTTTGCAGTGTATTAATATACACTGCGAAATCTAAATTAAATAAAGGCAAATGTATGAAAAATAAAAAAGAATGAATACTTTACCTGTCCGACACCTTTTCCCGGTGTTCGGTGCCAGGGGATCTGTCTCCTGCCAGGACCTGTGGTGATGTCAGAGGGGCGTTCGCGGCGCTGATTGGGCGCTCGCGGTCATGTGATACATATCCATGACCGCGAGCAGCCAATCAGCACCGGGAACGCCCCTCTGACGTCACCACAGGTGCTGGCAGGAGACACCTCACTTGGCACCGGACACCGAAACAAGGGAAAAGGCGTCGGAGAGGTAAAGTATTCATTCTTTTTTATTTTTCATACACTTGCTTTTGTTTAATTTAGATTTCGCAGTGTATATTAATACACTACGAAATCTAATGGGCGGTCACAGGTGTCACAGAGGGGAGGAGGAAGCAGGATTCTTTCTCCCTCTGTGACATCACAGGGAGAAAATGCAGGAGCAGCTGCGTAAAGAATTGACATCTCAATTCTTTACGCAGCTGCGTTTTCTCCCATAAACGCACTGCGTATTTTTGCGCAATGTCTGCACTGCAAAATGAATTTCACATTCACTTTGCTGGCAGACAAAAGGCACATTGCGTCTTTTGAAAAAGTGCGCTTAATAAAGCGCGGCAAAATACACAATGTGTGAACGCAGCCTTACAGTTATACTAATGCACAGTTAGGAAAGAGAAAAAGAAAGTGTGTGTCATAGGGCTCAATGAGGGTAAGTGCACATGCACAATTCCGTTTAGGCAGTGCTGCTTACTTATGAGAGAATTGTCAATTAGTCTAATATACAGTGCGCCTTATGCTAATTAAAGCTGCAGAACAGTACACAGAGTACTTGGTCACGTTGCTAGTGCAACGATAAGACCTAACTTACATATTTACAGTTTGTTGAAGGAGCCAGCACCTCCTGCCACGGTTACACTGATACCAGGGTTCCTGGGGGGCCCCCTGGAGTCAGAACTTCTCTCCTCCTTGCTACACATGCTGTAATCCTGGTGCCTGGCCTCCTGTAAGCAGCACAACGTCACTTCCAGTTCCAATATCAAGTAGTAGCCGCACACAGGATTCTTTTTGCAGCCTTTATTTTTTCTTCTTGTGAGGTCTTACAAAGTGGAGGGTGCGGGAGAGAGGACGGGGAGCAGCCTATAGTACGGCCGTTTCGCACCGTCAGTCGTGCTTCTATGGGTACAGTCTCAGAAGTGGGTGTTACTCATCTTTATTTATGCCCACTCAAGTGTGACTTCATGTGTGCATCAGCAGCTGCTAGGCAGAAAAACCAGCCCTGACATAATGAAGAGGCCAGATGGGCCTTAAAGTGGCAATATGCAATTAAAAACATAGAAAATACATACTGTACATATTCAATGTACCATCTTATATATAAAACCCGAAGGCCACTTCCTGAAAAGGCGAAGGCCACTTCCGTGACGGACTTCGCCCAGGGGCTGGTGACGTCAGCCAGTGCAGGGCCCCCCTGCTACAGGCAGTGGCACAGGAACGTTCCGACCTCGGAAGTTCCGTGTGCCCTCCAGCCACTCCCCTCCACCCTCTGCCCTCCAGACACTAGCCTACATACCGGGGGGGCAGGGGGGGGCCATTGCCCGCCACCTCGGGGGGCCACACAAGCCCTGGGGGTACCCGTGCTCCCTGCCGCGCGCCTGGAGAGGAGGGAGGGCGGGACTTCCTCTCCTGCAGCTCTGGCCGCCCCACCTCTCCTGCTACAGTACACCTGATGGCCAGCCCGCGGTGAGTCTGCCCTGCCGGCTCCAGCAGCCTCTGCCCTACCGGCTCCAGCTGCCTCTGCCCTCCAGCCTCCTCTGCCCTGGCCTCTGCCCTCCAGCCTCCTCTGCCCTGCCCTCTGCCCTCCAGCCTCCTCTGCCCTGCCCTCTGCCCTCCAGCCTCCTCTGCCCTACCCTCTGCCCTCCAGCCTCCTCTGCCCTGCCCTCTGCCCTGGCCTCTGCCCTCCAGCCTCCTCTGCCCTGGCCTCTGCCCTCCAGCCTCCTCTGCCCTCCCCTCTGCCCTGGCCTCTGCCCTCCAGCCTCCTCTGCCCTGGCCTCTGCCCTCCAGCCTCCTCTGCCCTGGCCTCTGCCCTCCAGCCTCCTCTGCCCTGGCCTCTGCCCTCCAGCCTCCTCTGCCCTCTGCCCTCCAGCCTCCTCTGCCCTGGCCTCTGCCCTCCAGCCTCCCTCTGCCCTGCCCTCTGCCCTGGCCTCTGCCCTCCAGCCTCCTTTGCCCTGGCCTCTGCCCTCCAGCCTTCCTCTTGCCTCTCCCCGCCCTCTGCCCTGGCCTCTGCCCTCCAGCCTCCTCTGTGCCCTGCCCTCTGCCCTCCAGCCTCCTCGTCTGCCCTGCCCTCTGCCCTCCAGCCTCCTCTGCCCTACCCTCTGCCCTCCAGCCTCCTCTGCCCTGGCCTCTGCCCTCCAGCCTCCTCTGCCCTGGCCTCTGCCCTCCAGCCTCCTCTGCCCTGGCCTCTGCCCTCCAGCCTCCTCTGCCCTGGCCTCTGCCCTCCAGCCTCCTCTGCCCTGGCCTCTGCCCTCCAGCCTCCTCTGCCCTGGCCTCTGCCCTCCAGCCTCCTCTGCCCTGGCCTCTGCCCTCCAGCCTCCTCTGCCCTGGCCTCTGCCCTCCAGCCTCCTCTGCCTCTGGCCTCTGCCCTCCAGCCTCCTCTGCCCTGGCCTCTGCCTCCGCAGCCTCCTCTGCCCTGGCCTCTGCCCTCCAGCCTCCTCTGCCCTGGCCTCTGCCCTCCAGCCTCCTCTGCCCTTGCCCTGCCCTCTCTGCCTGCCTCTGCCCTCAGCCTCCTCTGCCTGGCCTCTGCCCTCCAGCCTCCTCTGCCCTGGCCTCTGCCCTCCAGCCTCCTCTGCCCTGGCCTCCTTGCCCTCCAGCCTCCTTCTGCCCTGGCCTCTGCCCTCCAGCCTCCTCTGCCCTGGCCTCTGCCCTCCAGCCTCCTCTGCCCTGGCCTCTGCCCTCCAGCCTCCTCTGCCCTGGCCTCTGCCCTCCAGCCTCCTCTGCCCTGGCCTCTGCCCTCCAGCCTCCTCTGCCCTGGCCTCTGCCCTCCAGCCTCCTCTGCCCTGCCCTCTGCCCTGGCCTCTGCCCTCCAGCCTCCTCTGCCCTGGCTTCTGCCTCCAGCCTCCTCTGCCCTCCCCTCTGCCCTGGCCTCTGCCCTCCAGCCTCCTCTGCCCTGACCTCTGCCCCTCCAGCCTCCTCTGCCCTGGCCTTTGCCCTCCAGCCTCCTCTGCCCTGGCCTCTGCCCCCCAGCTTCCTCTGCCCTGCCCTCTCCCCTCCAGCCTCCTCTGCCCTGGCCTCTGCCCTCCAGCCTCCTCTCCCAGTCCTCTGCCCTCCTGCCTCCGCTCTCCTCTCCCAGTCCTCTGCCCTCCTGCCTCCGCTCTGCTCTCCCAGTCCTCTGCCCTCCAGCCTCCACTCGCTTCTCCCTGTCCTCTGCCCTCCAGCCTACGCTCTACTCCCTGTCCTCTGCCCTCCAGCCTCCGCCCTCCTCTGCCCTCCAGCCTCCGCTCTCCTTTCCCTGTCCTCTGCCCTCCAGCCTCCACCCTCCAGCCTCCGCTCTGCTCTCCCTGTCCTCTGACCTCCAGCCTCTGCTCCCCTCTCCCTGTCCTCTGCCCTCCAGCCTCCTCTCTCCTCTTCCTGTCCTCTGCCCTCCAGCCTCCGCTCTCCTCTCCCTGTCCTCTGCCCTCCAGCCTCCGTTCTCCTCTCCCTGTCCTTTGCCCTCCAGCCTCCGCCCTCCTGCCTCCCACCTCCTCTGCCCTCCAGCCTCCGCTCTCCTCTCCTTGTCCTCTGCCCTCCAGCCTCCAGCCTCTGCTCTCCTCTGCCCTCCAGCCTCCACTCTCCTCTCCCTGTCCTCTGCCCTCCAGCCTCCAGCCTCCGCTCTCCTCTGATCTCCAGCCTCCGCTCTCCTCTCCCTGTCTTCCAGCCTCCGCTCTCCTCTCCCTGTCCTCTGCCCTCCACCCTCCGCTCTCCTCTCTCTGTCCTCTGCCCTCCAGCCTCCGCTCTCCTCTCCCTGTCCTCTGCCCTCCAGCCTCCCGCCCTCCAGCCTCCGCCCTCCTCTGCCCTCCAGCCTCTGCTCTCCTCTCCCTGTCCTCTGCCCTCCAGCCTCCGCTCTCCTCTGCCCTCCAGCCTCCACTCTCCTCTCCCTGTCCTCTGCCCTCCAGCCTCCACCCTCCAGCCTCCGCTCTGCTCTCCCTGTCCTCTGCCCTCCAGCCTCCGCTCCCCTCTCCCTGTCCTCTGCCTTCCAGCCTTCGCTCTCCTCTCCCTGTCCTCTGCCCTCCAGCCTCCGCTCTCCTCTCCCTGTCCTCTGCCCTCCAGCCTCTGCTCTCCTCTCCCTGTCCTCTGCCCTCCAGCCTCCTCTCTCCTCTTCCTGTCCTCTGCCCCCCAGCCTCCGCTCTCCTCTCCCTGTCCTCTGCCCTCCAGCCTCCGCTCTTCTCTCCCTGTCCTTTGCCCTCCAGCCTCCGCCCTCCAGCATCCGCCTCCTCTGCCCTCCAGCCTCCTCTCTCCTCTCCCTGTCCTCTGCCCTCCAGCTTCTGCTCTCCTCTGCCCTCCAGCCTCTACTCTCCTCTCCCTGTCCTCTGCCCTCCAGCCTCCACCCTCCAGCCTCCGCTCTTCTCTGCCCTCCAGCCTCCACTCTCCTCTCCCTGTCCTCTGCCCTCCAGCCTCTGCTCTCCTCTGCCCTACAGCTCCGCTCTCCTCTCCCTGTCCTCTGCCCTCCAGCCTCCACTCTCCTCTCCCTGTCCTCTGCCCTCCAGCCTCCGCTCTCCTCTCCCTCTCCTCTGCCCTCCAGCTTCCGCTCTCCTCTCCCTCTCCTCTACCCCCACCTTCCGCTCTCCTCTCCCTCTCCTCCGCCCTCCAGCCTCCACTCGCTTCTCCCTGTCCTCTGCCCTCCAGCCTCCGCTCTACTCTCCCTGTCCTCTGCCCTCCAGCCTCCGCCCTCCAGCCTCCGCTCTCCTCTCCCTGTCCTCTGCCCTCCAGCCTCCGCTCTCCTCACCCCTCCATATGCAATGTACAGTATGTGTGTATATGTGTGTATGTACGCACTTCCGTCACTTTGTCCACACTTCCCTCAACTTTGTACACACACACACATACACACACACTCCGCTATACTTACCACCGGCCCTGCGTCCGCTGCCTGGATCCTCAGTCGACATGTCGCTGCCCCCAAACTACTGGATCCAATATAGCGTCCAAGATGTCTCGCAAAACTACCCGGACAACATATTGGATCCAGTCGTCCGGGGGCGGCGACATGTCGACTCAGGATCCAGGCGGCGGGGAAGACGCAGGGTCGGTGGTAAGTATAGCGGAGTGTATGTGTGAGCTTACCACTCTGCCCACGGCGCTGCGCTGACCACTCTACCCACGGCGCTGCGCTGACCACTCTGCCCACGGCGCTGCACTGACCACTCTGCCCACGGCGTTGCACTGACCACTCTGCCCACGGCGCTGCGCTGACCACTCTGCCCACGGCGCTGCGCTGACCACTCTGCCCACGCCGCTGCGCTGACCACTGCCCACGCCGCTGCGCTGACCAATCTCACCGCACTCACTGCTAACCACTGAGCCACCCCACTCACTGCTAACCTCTGAGCCACTGCACTCACTGCTACCCACTGAGCCACCGCACTCACTGCTAACCACTGAGCCACCGCACTCACTGCTAACCACTGAGCCACCGCACTCACTGCTAACCACTGAGCCACCGCACTCACTGCTAACCACTGCACCACCGCACTCACTGCTAACCACTGCGCCACCGCACTCACTGCTAACCACTGAGCCACCGCACTCACTGCTAACCAACCACTGAGCCACCGCACGCAGTGCTAACCACTGAGCCACCGCGCAGTGCTACCCACTGAGCCACCGCGCAGTGCTAACCACTGAGCCACCTCTATACACACAATTAATTTCACCTCACTCCCCTAACTATTACTAAATAAACTATATATGGATTCTAGACTACCCGATTCTTTAGAATCGGGCTGCCATCTAGTCCATTATAAATTCTAACACTGAAGATTAGGTTTAAACGGTCATTCTGGAATTTCAATTATATGCATATTTTAAGTGAGAACATTTTTATTTATTTTTTTGCTTTCATACATTAAATATGTTTACTATATTTTAACCCATGAACTACCCAAGCCGCCCCATATATACATACGTTAATATTATCATCTCAAATAACCCTGCTGTACTGATGGTGAATAGTTAATACCGCCAGATCATTTTTATCGTTCATGCCCGCCGGTCCCTGCACCCTCAGATTGATGATCCACCTGGCCTTCCATTGCAAAAGTAATCTATGGAGGTCTCCCCCTGTTGGTGGCATCTCCACCCTTTCCAGGCCGCAAAATTTCAACACACTCGGGTCACCATTATATTCAGATCTTACGTGTTCAATAACCCTCGTTGATCCTGTGCCTGAAATAACTGAGTTCATATGCTCTCTGAATGTAATGTACATACACCTTATAGTCTTGCCAATATAGTACCGGCCAAAAACACAGATTACTGCATACACCACGTATTTGGAAGGCAATGGCTAGCACTCGAGTTAGTGAGGTTAACGGTGCAAGTGAAAGGAACCAAAAGTTCCACAGTCAATGGTTATAGGAATCACTGCACAAGTACAAGGGAAATAGTGCTTTTTCGTGAGAATTTTATTTATAGTGTTTGTTCACTGCGACAAGGTTATGATGTTTCGGCCAAGTATGGGCCTTGATCGCATGGTCGCTTGATTTGGATGAAACCAAGATATGACCCTTAGGAACTGCTTGCTGTGGTAGTTTTGCAGAGTAAAACCCCTTCTGATCCAGTTGAGGTTGTGCCCAAGGGGAGTGTACTTGGTAACTTTTGCAGTCTGCTCACTGTTAAGGGATAGGTCAGGCTCAGAGCTGTCACTCTGGAAGGGAGGAGCGGCCTGGTGGACAGTGTTTCTACATGAGATGTCCAAATAGCAGTGGCTATAAATAAAATTCTCACGAAAAAGCACTATTTCCCCTGTACGTGTGCAGTGATTCCTATAACCATATGTGATGAATATTGGTAAGGAATATTGCCATATCCCCCATATTCCATCCCTCCCAGAAAGCAATTGATAAGGCACATCTCACTCACAAAGAGATAAGCAAGTAGCACAGTAATTAGCATGAACATGTCAGCCAACTGGCCACACAAAAGGATTCTTCCTCAACTTTGATATGGTAATCAGCTAGGGAACTTCCTAAGGAGATGTAGACTAGGTGACACTTTCCAAATGGCAGAAGAGAGGAAATTCCTTTTCAGGTTCAGACAGGACGGAGTCGTGAATATAACGTTACTATTTCATGAGCCATGCTGTCTATGAACATGGCAAGCGTAGATCCATGATCGCGACATCTAGATGGTAATAGGGCTATATTTACATGAATGTAGGATGACTGTAAGCCATCTAAACAGGATATTGGCTAGTAGGGTGTTCTCAGAGTAGCCATGTTTCATATCCAGACGAAGATAAAATCATAACTAAAAATATGAAAGTATTGTCTTCCGTCTGCGATGCCCATGGACACGGCTAGGTCAGCTTATAGAATCTGGGTGTCCATATCTCCCCTCAGAGGGGTGGGAATTGTGAGACAGCCCAGAGGTGGGAGATGGGTGGAGAAAGGGGTCAGCCCATAGTGTATAAAAATTATCTGCCCCATCTCCATAGGGTATTTCTTCTGAAGAGGCATTATTCCACCAAAGCCAGAGATTACCCAAGGAACAGATTGGTGCCACGCCGCCCTTGTGGTGCCATCAGCACTAAGGTACCATATCAAAGTTGAGGAAGAATCCTTTTGTGTGGCCAGTTGGCTGACATGTTCATGCTAATTACTGTGCTACTTGCCAGAGATGAATGACTTCTGCCTTCCAAGGTTGGGGGCTTATCTCTTTGTGAGTGAGATGTGCCTTATCAATTGCTTTCTGGGAGGGATGGAATATGGGGGATATGGCAATATTCCTTACCAATATTCATCACACCTCCCCCTCTTAGAGGGCGCTAGGGGGTAGCACATTCCTGTGTTCCCCCGCACGCCCGTCCGCTACCTCCCCTCGCCGGGATAACCCATCAGCGTTACCGTGGTCCCGGCCCCTCCTGTGGCGAATGGTGAAGTCGTATTGCTGGAGCGCAAGGCTCCAGCGCAGCAACCTCCCATTCGTCCCAGAGACCGAGTGTAACCAGCTGAGGGGGTTGTGGTCCGTCTCCACGATGAAGTGGCGTCCGTACAAGTATGGCTGCAGACGCTGCAGGGCCCACACAATTGCCAGACATTCCTTTTCCATCGTGGAGTAGGCCACCTCTCTCGACAATAGCTTCTTGCTCAGGTACAAAACAGGATGTTCCAGACCTGTCGTGTCAACCTGGCTGGGCACCGCCCCGAGGCCAAAGTCGCTGGCATCGGTCTGTACCACAAACGGCCGTGCGAAGTCGGTGGCTTGTAGTACCGGGGAGTTGGAGAGGGCAGCCTTAAGTGCGTGGAAGGCCGCCTCGCAATCAGAGGTCCAGTTGACCGCAGATGACAGCTTTGCCCTGGTGAGGTCCGTCAGGGGCTTCGCCAGGGCACTATAGTGTGGAACGAACCTCCTATAGTACCCAGCAGTCCCAAGGAACGACATCACTTGCTTTTTGGTCCCTGGGGTGGGCCAGGAGGTGATGGCTTCCACCTTCCCAGGCTCTGGCTTCACAGCCCCCCTGCCTATCCGGTGACCCGGGTAAAGGACCTCACTCATGCCCAGCTGGCACTTCTCTGGCTTGATGGTCAAACCTGCCTGGTGAATACGCCTGAGCACCTGCGCCAGATGCTCCAGGTGATCCTCCCAGGTGGGGCTGAAGACGGCAATGTCATCCAGGTACGCAGCCGCGTACCATTGGAGTCCCTGGAGCAGGATATCGACCATCCGCTGAAAAGTGGCAGGGGCATTCTTCATGCTGAATGGCATGACCGTGGACTCGTACAGTCCGAAAGGGGTGATAAAGGCAGAGCGTTCCCGTGCCTGGCGGGTCAGGGGGATCTGCCAATACCCCCGGCTCAGATCCATTATGGTCAGGTACCTTGCCCCGGCTAGCCAGTCAAGCAGATCATCGATGCACGGCATAGGGTACGCATCGGTGGCTGTGACAGCGTTGAGCCCACGGTAGTCCACGCAGAACCGGGTAGTTCGGTCCTTCTTAGGGACGAGGACTACGGGTGAGGCCCGTAAAGGCAGAGCGTTCCCGTGCCTGGCGGGTCATGGGGATCTGCCAATACCCCCGGCTCAGATCCATTATGGTCAGGTACCTTGCCCCGGCCAGCCGGTCGAGCAGATCATCAATGCGCGGCATAGGGTACGCATCGGTGGCTGTGACAGCGTTGAGCCCACGGTAGTCCACGCAGAACCGGGTAGTTCGGTCCTTCTTAGGGACGAGGACTACGGGTGAGGCCCATGCGCTGTTGGATGCCTGGATCACCCCCAGCTTCAGCATCTCGTCGATCTCCTGGTGCATTTGCTGCTGCACCTCGGGAGCGGTCCGATAGGCTGAACGCAGGATCGGGGGGTGATCCCCAGTGTCCACGTGATGGACGGCGGACTGAGTCCTTCCGGGCAGGCTGCTGAACAGCTCCCGTAAGGGGTGAAGTGTGGCCCACAGCTGGGACCGTTGGTCCTCCGAAAGCTGTTGGCCAAGCTCCACATCCTCGATGGACCCTCCCGCCTTAACCTGTGTGAGCATGTCCAGGAGGGTGTCTGCCTCCCCCTCCTCGGGCAGGTTGCACACTGGGTGGGCGCAGGCCTCCCGCTCATGATGAGCCTTCATCATGTTCACGTGAAAGGCCTTACGCCTCCCACGGGCGTGGTCCAGGGTGACCAGGTACGTCACAGGGTTGAGCTGCTGGTGCACGAGATATGGGCCTTTCCAGGCTGCCTGAAGCTTGTTCTGCAGTACAGGGACCAGTACCCACACCTTCTGACCCACCTGGTAGGTCCTCTCGCAAGCGTTCTGGTCGTACCACCGCTTCTGGTCGGCCTGGGCTTGCTCCATGTTGTCGTGCACCAGCTGCGTCAAGGCCTGCATTTTGTCCCGGAAGCGCATGACATATTCAACAACCGACACTCTGGGGGCAGCCAAGTCCCCTTCCCAAGCTTCTTTCACTAAGGCCAGGGGCCCCCGCACACGTCGTCCATACAGGAGCTCAAAAGGCGAGAACCCTGTTGAGGCCTGGGGGACCTCCCGGTAGGCAAACAGCAGGTGCGGCAGATACCGCTCCCAATCATTCCCATGGGAGTCGACCAGCATCCTCAGCATCTGCTTCACAGTGCCATTGAACCGTTCACACAGACCATTCGTCTGCGGATGATACGGACTGGCCTTCAGCTGTTGTACCTGTGTTTGCCGACAGAGGGACTCCATCAGCTGCGACATGAATTGGGTCCCCCGGTCAGTGAGCATTTCTTGGGGAAAACCCACTCAGGAGAAAATCTCCAGCAAAGCGGTGGCCACCTTGTCAGCCCGGATGGATGACAAGGCTACCGCTTCTGGGTACCGTGTGGCATAGTCCACTACCATTAGGATGAAGCGTTTCCCAGAGCGGCTGGTAGTGGACAGCGGTCCAATCAGATCTACTGCCACCCTCCGGAAAGGCTCGTCAATGATTGGCAGGTTGACCAGGGGCGCTTTAGGGTGCACCCCACCTTACCCACTCGTTGACAGGTATACACCGAACGGCAGTAGGCGGCCACATCGGTCCCCAACTTAGGCCAGTAGAAATGCTGAGAGAGCCTGGACCTGGTCTTGGCGATCCCCAGGTGTCCGGCCATCGGAATCTCATGCGCAACCCGCAACAACTCCGCCCTGAATGGATAGGGTACCACTAGCTGCCGGTCCCTGGGCCACGCCTCCGGTGAGCCCTGCTGGACCGTTTCTCGGTACAGCCGTCCCTGGTCCAAGACCACCCGCTCGCGGTCTGACTCCAGGGGAGGCTGTGCCGCCTGTTCCTTGAGAGCTTTCAGGCTGTCATCTGCTTCTAACGCAGCCTGAAACTCCTGACTAGACGTGGCCAGAGTGGATGGGACCACCCCGTCCTTAGTCAGTTCCCGAGACCTGTCTCCTGGCCTCCGTCTGACTCCGCAGCCACTTGGTCTGAAGGAGGGAAGCCGTCGGACCTCCTCGAGGTCCCCTGGGCTCTGGCACCCCCACTCCTGGTGACAGCAGCTATGGCTGCTGTAACCATGGGCAATGCCTGCTTCCCCTCCGCTCCTGACCAAGTCGCCGGTTCAGGTGGACTATCCTGGCCTCCTGACATCCCGGTGGTTCCTGCCCTGGGGTCTCACCTGGTTGCTGCGCTCCTCCTGTGACAGCCCCATACCCCCCGGCATGTTCCCTCCCTTGCAGCTCCTCAGAGCTCAGCATCTGGGCCTTACCTGGCAGCACCACATTCCCTGTGGGCACTCCGACCTCGACCGCTGACTCCCTGGCTACCATACCTGGCTGCTTACAGCAGAGAGCAGTGTCACAGCCATCTGTGTCTGCTCCCCCCGCAGCTCTCAGCCCCCTCTGTCTGCCCTCTGAGAACAATAGGTGTGCTGGCTGATCCTGGCCTAAGGCCATTCTACAATTCCCTTTATCTTTCTCCCCCCTCCCTGTCAGTGTCAGCCCTGTGTCTGCTGTGTTGTGTGGAGTGTCACTGCAAACATCATCAACATCATCAATAATAACATCAGCATTAATAACATCATGCCCATCAACACTCCCAATATTGGACAGTACACATTCTGGTGGATCAGAACTGGGGAGGTCAGTGGCCACATACTTGGACACTAGCCGCCCCAAGTCTGACCCAAGCAGTACATTCGCCGGAATATTAGCAGAGACCCCCACCTCCCTCACTCCCCTCCCCGCACCCAGTCCAGATAAACCCTGGCAACAGGCAATGCGGGTTCTACGCCTCCAATTCCGGAGACGGTGAGGGACTTTCCGGGGATCAAGTCCTGGGGGGAGACCATCTCTGGTCGCACCAAAGTCATCTCTGCGCCGGTGTCCCGCAGGCCCATGGCCACTGAGCAGCCTATGGTGACGGGTTGAAAATTATCAAGGGACCTACCACCACCCCCACCCACACACAAAACAGTGGCCGTTTTTGGGGACGGGGACGGTGTCTTATGGCGCTGAGGACACATGGCCTTGAAGTGTCCTGGTTGGTTGCAGAGGTGACACCGTCTGGGTTCTGCTGCCAACCTGGAGAGGGGAACAGGGGGTAATAGAGGGGCTGCCCCCTGCATTCTGGGGGCCGGGGTCACGGGAACAGGGTTGGTCTTACCCCCTCTCCAGGTGCTGCTGCTGGTCCTCCTGGTCTCAGGTACTCGGTTGTTCGTGTACTCGTCCGCCAGGACCGCTGTCTCACAGGCCCCCTTCGGTTTCCGGTCGCGGATGAACTGTTGGAGGTCCTCGGGACAGTTCCACAGGAATTGCTCCATCACGAACAACTCCTGGATCTCCTGGGCTGTGCTGTGCTCCAAACCTTTGATCCATTGGTCAGCTGCTCTCAGGAGGGCCCTCATGTGGTCGGTCCAGGTTTCCTTCAGACCCCTCTGCAGGCTCCGGAACTTCTTGCGGTAAGACTCCGGGGTGAGGTTGAACTGCCGGATCAGGGCCCCTGCTTGATGCTCGCATAATCCGGCAACTCCCCTGCAGGGAAGTCCCCCAAGGCTTTCAGGGTGTCACCCCTCAGACGGGGGGTCAGGTACTGGGCCCACTGGTCTGAGTCCAGGTTGTACTGCCTGCAGGTCTGCTCAAAGGCCAGCAGAAAGCTATCCAGGTCTCCGCCTGCCTCCAGAAGAGGAAAGTTCTCAACTTGGACCTTCGGTGGCTTGGGCTCCTGGTTGGCTGGAACGGGCTGCGAGATCCTGATCTGAGCCAAGTCGAGCTGGCACTGGCGCTCTGCAGCCTCACGTCACTCTGCAGCTTCACGCTCCGCATGTCGCTCTGCGTCTTCACACTCCGCAGCCTCACATCGCTCTGCAGCTTCACGTTCTGCGAATCGCTCTGCAGCTGCCATGAGGGTGTCGTAGGCGCTCTGATCTCCAGCTTGAAGTCGAGCCAGGGCAGCTCGAAAAAGGGCATCCGAGCCCATCTGGCTGGAGGGACCAGCAGGCGGTGATCTGCCCACTGCGGGGTTGAGGACAGGGGGTATTTGCCCCACTGCAGAGTCGACCACTGGGGATTGGCTCCTTGAGGACCTGTGCATGGACTCCTCCTCGCCTAGAACAACGGTGTCCTCCACCACCTCTTGCATATCAGCCACAGCAAGTGCCCTCTGCAGCGCTTGGCTCCTGGTACCCTGGGCCAGTTTTGCAACTCCTGGTCACTGACACACAGCTGCAACCTGATGCACCCACACACCTTATATTTGCACTCTGACTGTCTAGTGTTGAGTTGATCTTAGGACCCTGACAGCAAAAGCTTCTGCCAGCAGTCCTTAGTGTTAGGGAGTTGGGTCCACAACACTATTATCTTGATCCCACCGCTGCCACCACTTGTGGTGAAATCGTGACCACCGAACCTGGCAGCTCCACAGCGCCTCCTGTTAAACCCAGGTCAGTCAGAGAACTGCCTGAGGATAAAGAAGGGCCGCAGCTGCCCTGCCTGTGCTGGTTTATTAAGGCACCTCTCAGTGAGTGTGGTATATGCCTTCTAGCCCGCAGCCAGAAGCACATATAATAACCTCCACCCCGTCACTGCCAGAGGCCCTGAATAACTCCAAGCACAAATGCTGCCACCAGCTTCTTGTTTAATATAAGTCCGGTCCGTGGTCGGGCTTATATTGGGTCAGAAACCAACCCAGGTAGCGTTAAATGAGCACACGGACGTGGGGATCGTGATCAAGATAAAAAGAGCAACTCAAGATTAAATTTATATATTTAATCACGCTAATGGTACACTATATATATTTACAGTTATTAAGTTGTTACAAATATTACAGTCAGATATGCCAATAAAAGGGTAAATGGAATACACAGAATTACACACATTTGAGCAGTTACCTTAGTGCTGATGGCACCACAAGGGTGGCGTGGCACCAATCTGTTCCTTGGGTAATCTCTGGCTTTGGTGGAATAATGCCTCTTCAGAAGAAATACCCTATGGAGATGGGGCAGATGATTTTTATACACTATGGGCTGACCCCTGTCTCCACCCATCTCCCACCTCTGGGCTGTCTCACAATTCCCACCCCTCTGAGGGGAGATATGGACACCCAGATTCTATAAGCTGACCTAACCGTGTCCATGGGCATCGCAGACGGAAGACAATACTTTCATATTTTTAGTTATGATTTTATCTTCGTCTGGATATGAAACATGGCTACTCTGAGAACACCCTACTAGCCAATATCCTGTTTAGATGGCTTACAGTCATCCTACATTCATGTAAATATAGCCCTATTACCGTTTAGATGTCGCTATCATGGATCTACGCTTGCCATGTTCATAGACAGCACGGCTCATGAAATATTAACGTTATATTCACGACTCCGTCCTGTCTGAGCCTGAAAAGGAATTTCCTCTCTTCTGCCATTTGGAAAGTGTCACCTAGTCTACATCTCCTTAGGAAGTTCCCTAGCTGATTACCATATCAAAGTTGAGGAAGAATCCTTTTGTGTGGCCAGTTGGCTGACATGTTCATGCTAATTACTGTGCTACTTGCCAGAGATGAATGACTTCTGCCTTCCAAGGGTGGGGGCTTATCTCTTTGTGAGTGAGATGTGCCTTATCAATTGTTTTCTGGGAGGGATGGAATATGGGGGATATGGCAATATTCCTTACTAATATTCATCACACCATACACCACGTATTTGGTCTTACAGGAGATAAAGTTAGTAACCTTCTTGGTTATATGCCCTATCCTAATAGGATTAGTGGTGATATGTTGTGCGCAATAATTGCAGCACCTGCACTTAAAATTACCCGAAGGACGGCCTCTTTCCAACCACGTTTTTTCTGGTATTTATTCTTTACACAACCATGTCGTCTACATTTTTGCAACGTCTGTGGGTTATCAATGGCTTACGTAATGCTATCTCTTTTAGGTTCTTATCGCTTTCGATAAGATACCAGTTTTTATTTATAGCCATACGTATGGCCTTGTCCATCAGTCCAAATTTAAAGGAAAAGATGAATCTTCTCTCTTTTTTATTTCCCACTGTTTTCTTCCACCCTTCTTTCCATATATTGTCCACTTTTTTAATGGCATTCTCTACAAGGTCATCAGGGTAAGCCCTGTCCCTCAGTTCTCCTAGCTGTTCCCTATACCTCGTCTCATCATTATTAACCCTGCTGTTCTGTTCGCATTTGCTATACACTTGTACTGTTCCCGGGTCAATATGACCCGACCTATTAATTCTTGATTTTTAGCTACTCTAATTGTTTTATTTGAATACTTTTTTCATTGAAATACTGTATGTGAACATGTTTGATCATAAACAAAAGAAAAATTTAAATTCAAACTAAATTATTATTTTTTTTTCATAAAAAGGTTACACAGGCTTTTTGCAATTATCTTCGATTGTTGACATTCTGCACACAAATAATAAAGAAGCTTTACATTACTATTATTAAAACATGAAATTTAACTTTTTGAAAACAAATTTTATAAATCAACAAATGAAAAATCATAAAAACTTCAACCATTTTAGAAAGAAAAAAAAAACTGAACATGTTCATGCGTTTTTGCACTGAACACAATAATAAGACACATGTCCTTTTCACAGATATTTTGAACATCCAGCACATGTTAGATTAGTCTTATTGTCACAGGAAGATGGACAGAAGCTACATCTCTTCTTTTTTTTGCTGGTAGCTGTTTTTTTGCTGGTAGCTGTGCTGGTGGAGGCCGTGGATGTGGAGTCTCTTTCTTGAGCATGCTGGACACTTTTTACAATGGCTGTTGCTCCATCACTTCTGGGGATCACTTTTCTGCTCTCAATATATGGCCTCACCAGGGATTTTCCCAATTCCTCAAGAAATAATCTTCTTTTATGCAGCTTATTCCGGTTCCAATCGGGGTCGATTTCTCTCCATAAGACAAATGCATTGTATGTAGAAACGTCCAGTATGTTATAAAATAAAATCATTGGCCACCGATTGGTTTTGCGTTTGCATGTATATGTTGATATTGCTTGGTCTAAAGTATCAACTGCTCCCTTTGTGGCATTATAATCCAAAATAATGTCAGGCTTTCTGTCTTCTCTATCACTTACGGCATTGTCATGGTGTATTGTGCTCATTAGAATTACCTGTTGTTGTTTTTTTTGGAACATAAGAAACAACAGTTGTATTTCCAGAAAAATAAAAAGTAGAACTGTACACCTCTCTCTTGCTAAGGATACCTTGCGGTAGTTCAGGTTTGTTTTTTCTCATAGTACCCAGCATGGTAAGTTGTTTTTTCTTCAACATCTGGCCTAGTTGATAGGATGTAAAAAAGTTGTCACATGTGACATTTTGTCCTTTTAGTCCATGAGTCAAATCTAGAACAACACGCATACCCTGATTTTTTTCAGGTCTTTCATCAGGGGCTTTTCCTGTATACACTTGAACATTTAGAGCATATGAACTTTTGCTGTCGCAAAGTGTTCAGATCTTGATGCCATATTTTGCTGGCTTACATGGTATTTATTGTCTGAATGGGCACCTAGCTCGGAATGCCACCAGTTGCTCATCAACAGTTACATTTTCACCACTGTTATACAATTTTGGTAGAATCTCTACCCATTGATTCCAAACATTTCTAATAGGGGCTAGTTTATCTTTAGCTCTTCTATCCATTCTATCTGTTTTAGAATCAAACCGCAGTACTCTAGAAATGTCATGAAACCTTTCAAGACACATTGTAGCTCTAAATATGTGGCGACCGGTTTCGCAATTCCACAAACTTTTAGTTGATTCACCATAAGATTTGTATGCTCCAGCTAAAAGAAGTAAACCAATATAAGCATTTAGAGCGGTCACATCTAAGTTTTTCCATTTATCACCATAAACTACTTGGCCCTCAATGTTTGTCATTTGTATTATAATATTTAGGATAGTCATATTTAGGAACAATGCGAATGCTGATCCTATATCAGATATTCTTGATGTAGTGTACCTTGTAGGACCAGGAGTAACTTTTATGATATTATCAGAGGACAATCTACCAGCCTGACTAGGCTGCAAGTTCCAAATTACATCCTTGTTTTTAGAAGGTATTTCTTGCATCCGGCTAGTTGTCTGGGTATCATGTTCCTCTTCATACTCCACTTCAGAATCCGAATTTTCAACATTGCTTTCCATCTCGCTTATGTGGTCCTCCTCTTCGGACATTATTTCCTGTGGGACATCATCCTCTAAATCAGAGGCGTTGAGAAACTCTTCCAATTCAGCGTCAGTCAATATCCTTTTTCGAAACATTTTTATCTAAGTTTGGAAAAGAAAAGAATAGTTGTAAAGATATGTATTCACAGCGTCAGTCAATAGACATTTTAGAAACATTTTATTTCCAAGTTTTGAAAAAAAAATGAATACCTGTAAAGATGTGTATTCACAGCTCAGTGCTCTCTCTCACAGATTCCAGTTTCTCTTTCAGTTTCTCTTTCACAGGACTTAGCTTCGGAGGTATAAGTCACATGACTGGTGTCCAATTTATAAGACACCAGTGTCTTCTCTCACAAACTGAAAATTTATTTGACTAAATAAGTACTTGATTACTGATAACAGTGAAACCCCCACCCTTTGAATGATAGACAACCAGTCTCCTCTCTCACAAACAGACTAGATAATTACTTGCTTACTGATAAGAACAGTGAAACACCACGATTTGGACATGAAGTACACATAAAAAAACATAACTTTTGCAGTCACAAATAATCAGAGACCTGTAGAACAGTGTAAAATGCTATCGGGTCATATTGACCCGAACAGTACAAGTGTAACAATCAGCGTGTAGCAAAAAGTAAACAAAAAAAAAAAAATGTAGAGCTCCACAAATGAGGAGAAGTCAAGGAGCCACTAGTTTCAAATCCTCATTAAAAAAAATCTGCAGGGTCTCAAAAATCATTTCGGGTCATATTGACCCGAACAGTACAGCAGGGTTAATCCTTCTTAGTCTCAAGACCTGGTTAAACGGCAGTGCCTTCTTTGTATGCGGGGGGTAGTTGCTGTTGTAGTGTAGCAACGAATTAGTTGCCTTTTTTAACGGAAATTCTCCGTAAAGATTTTACCGTCTCTGACAGTTATTTTGACATCCAAGAATTCAAGATTGTTACCGCCTACTATTGAGGAGAAAGTCATATTCATTTCATTTATACTGTTAAGATGACGTACAAAGTCTTTGAATTCTTTTTTCGTTTAATGTATGAAAGAAAAGAAAAATAAATAAATAAAAATGTTCTCACTTAAAATATGTATATAATTGAAATTCCAGAATGTCTGTTTAAACCCAATCTTCAGTGTTACAATTTTTAATGGATGGTACATTGAATATGTACAGTATGTATGTTCTATGTTTTTAATTGCATATTGCCACTTTAAGGCCCATCTGGCCTCTTCATTATAGCAGGGCTGGTTTTTCTGCCTAGCAGCTGCTAATGCACACATGAAGTCATACTTGAGTGGGCATAAATAAAGATGAGTAACACCCACTTCTGTACCCGTAGAAGCACGACTGACGGTGCGAAACGGCCGTAGTATAGGCTGCTCCCCTGTCCTCCCTTCCGCACCCTCCACTTTGTAAGACCCCACAAGAAGAAAAAATAAAGGCTGCAAAAAGAATCCTGTGTGCGGCTCCTACTTGATATTGGAACTGGAACTAACTTACATATTTAAGTCGATAGTGCAACAATATGTCCTATATTACATATTTAAGAAGGCAACATTTTTTCTGGACAGCAAATCACAGCATGGTACAGGAATTATTTCATCATGGGTATGTCCCTTATATCACTGTACTAACAATTTAGCTGTAGGTTTGACTGTCGCAGACTCGTTTTATAAGGGAAACTGACAGCTGATACATACTGCACAATCCACGGCAACATGTATCAGATCCCGGCTGTACGATTTCAAACAGATACGAGATTTCAGGGAAAAACACTTTAAAGTGTATCTGTCACCACATTTCAGCTAGGTAACCCATTAATATGGGTGTACTGGTTATAGAATAACTAAAAAATTGATACCTGTCGGTCTCACATCTCATTACATGTTGCAGAGAAATCATCTATGATTTTATGTTAATGAGCTCTTCCAGGCTACGGGACCTCATCACTTCATTATATCTTTCTCCTCCCCTCATCATTCCTACTTCCCTGTACCTGTTACCCTTGGGAAGTATGTATCAGCTGTCAGCTTCCCTTTTAAATTGTCACAGATGAGCAGGGACATCCCCAATGTGCAATATATGGGCCCTGTTTACATTGCACTCAGTAAAAATGGTGAGACCATGTACAAGTTTCTCATAAAGTACATTGAGCAGAAAGTGGAGGAAAAGATTGATTAGGCCAGGACCACACTTGTGTCTGCAATCCAGTTACTGGATCCAGTTTTTGACATATTGAAATCTTGAAAACCGGATCCGGTAATGCACCCATAGACTCCAATGCAAAAACTGGATTGCAATAGTGCAATCCGTTTACACGATTGGGGTTTTGAGAAATCCATGTTAAATAGGGTCTGCAACGTTTTTTGGTGCAATTTCAAAAACGCATGCATCTTTTTAACATGGGGGTCTATGGGAAATGCATGCATTAACGCATGGCACATATAGGTACCATGTGTTAATGGATCCGATACCGGATCCGGTAAGAATGCCTCAAAAATGGCAAGGGGAATAACTGGATCCAGTAATGCATCCAGTAATCGGATTCATGCTCCCAAATGTGGACCTAGCCTAAGTCAGTGGGCATTGTTGAGAGAGTGGGAGTTTCTTAAAAAAAACAATACATATATAAATATAAATCCCTCTTATTCTTAGTGAATTTGAGGGCCAAATAATAGAACAACATACAGCCCCAAGAGGCTCCAATGTATTGTAATTATGAGAGAGGAGATACAATTAATCCCAATTCAAAATTTTCCAGCAGCAAGGACCTGCCTTAAAGGTGGTTGTGCCATGAACAATTGTACAGTATATTTTAATGAATGGATGTTAGAATAAAAATAAGTTCCACAATTGGATGTGTTATTAAAATAATGTCCCTGTCTCAAGATATTCTTATAAATGTGCCACTTTGTAATTGATCTAAAAACAAGGGAGATAAAGAGGCGCAGATTGTGCGTTATCACTTGCTACCACCAAAGAGTAACCCCAGATGGACCCTGCTCACCTGGTTCGGTTGTCTTCATCTACAACCGGCCTGTATGCCTGAGCTGACAGCTGCCGCAGGACCCACACCGCCACGTGCACTGTGGGAAAAAGATCCAGAATCATCCAAGATAGGAGTGGTGTCTCCAGTCCACTCTGCTGCTTGATAAATGATACACAGGGAGCCAACACTTGTATCTGCTGCTCCTTTATTCCTCCTCAACCAACGCATTTCTGTACAATCCTCGCACCTTCCTCAGGGTTACATTACATATCAACACAAATAATTACCTTGAATACAGTTGTACAATGGATGTTGAAAAAAAATTGTCCACGTCATCTATGACATCAGAGGGGAGGATCCCTGTGACGTTCATGGTACACAAATATATAGCAAGGTTTTCCGTAATTGTAACTATCCACAATTCATCGCATCTTGATTATGAGCCTACAAAGACTGAAATTCATTTGCTGAACAAAGGGTTATTATTCTGTTCAACTAGTAAACCTGATGACTTTGAGTTATTTATTGACATTCATAAATATATTAGGAGACTGACATTGAAAAGCCATTTTGCTATCAACCAATCACAATTGGTTGATAAAATAACAATGAATGTAGGTGACACTAATCGAGACCTTTTACATGAAAAATTTAAATCAAAATCTGCATACTATCCCCTAGAAAGCAAAGGACATTTTCTTGAAACTTTCCAAGGTCTTATTTTGAAGGATTAAAATGTGACAATCTTATTGAGAACAATACCAAAAGTAAGAATAATTTGACTAATGAAGAGAGAAAAGCCCTAAAAGCCTTGCAGAATGATAGAGATATAGTAATACATTTATAGATTAATTTCTGTGTTTGTGGTATGTGAGAGTGAAAAAACTGTTGTATGAATGTGAGTGATGTGCTTACAAGATTGAGTGTTATGTTCAACATCTCTCTTATAGCTTATTCCCCTCTCTCCCTCCCCCATTTCTCAAGGATATGATGAGGTAGTCTGGATACCCAAAGGTTCTGTCCACATAAACATTCGTCAGCTCAATGTATCAAAAAATTACATGGGTGAGTAGAACAAATGTAAATATAGTAACAAAGGATCAAAAAATGTAATGTATTTTTTATCGTATGGAAGCACTGAACTAAGGATTTGCTAGAATAAATACAAACAAGCTGGTATTAAGCCTTTAAACACATATATATATATATATATATAATCACTATTAAATCCATAGCACTTTACATCATACATCAGTAAGGCCCCTTTCACATCAGAATTTTTCACTGAATGTGGCAGATCTGGCAGATTTACCACATCTCCCGCCTAACGGCCGACATGCAGTGCATCTGCGGTAAGCCGACATTCATATTCTCTATTAGGGTACCTTTACACGCCGCTACAACATGGTGGAAACAACCGGGTGCTTCACGTGCACGAGCATGCAGCAACGGTTACAGACGGTACCCGCATTGCCTTTACACGCCGCTATAAGGTGCACTACAGAAGGTTGAATCTATCTCTGGATGCACCGCCGGGTGCCTGAAGTTACCTTCTGCAGAGCACCTTACCTCATTTACACACCACTACAACAAGGTAATATGGGAGGACCTGGTCCAGCAGGGACAACACATAGGCGTGCCAGAATTGTGGATTACGAGACGTTCGTACGCTGATAGGACAAAGCAATAGCATCATGATTGGCCAGCCAGCGCAGGTGGCTGACTAATACATGACGCTCGAGCAATTGTGTAGTGTGACTGGTCAGCTCCTTAAATATGCCGCCCTATGCAGCGACTACCAATCGTAACGCAGGAGCTTCCACCAATGATCACAGAAGGGAGGCGGTTTCCCGGAGGCTGTGTCATGCCCCGGGGAGTTATCTAGGTGAAGAATAAACCTTACCCTACTGTGTTTACACACCGTTACCACCGGGTTGAAATCAACCTGTTTTAGAGCTCGGCTCTGAAACAGGTGCCGCAAGTGACGGGTGGAAACAACCGCCTTTACACGCCGCTACCTCGGGTTGATTTGGCAGTGCAAGATACATTTCTCTCATCTACCCGGTTGTTTCCACCATGTTGTAGCGGCGTGTAAAGGTACCCTCAGAGATGAGCCACCACCCTAGTGTTCGAATTCGATTCGATTAGTCGAATTGGAGGTGTGTTCGTCGAATGTTCATTGAATGTTTGTCGAACACCATCAAACACCATTGAAAACAATGGCAGGCAAACACAAACGCATACAAACACATAGAAAACACATAGAAAACACCTTCAAAGGTGTCCCAAAGCTGACAAACTATTCACAAGACACATCAAACACATGGAAAAGTAACAAGTACATATAGTCATGCGAAAAGAAAAGAGGTGGAGTAAAAGGAGGAGACACAGATATAGGCATGTCATGCCCTTGTAAAATCATGTAAAACACAGCAAGGGGACTCCAACAAGAGTCTCCATGTTCTCCAAAAATTTGGTCACAGACATCACTTATGTCACATCAATTGCCCCAGAGTTGCAAGCTTAAAATGGTTGGTGACTGTCATCCAGCACATTCAAAAATCCACAAACCTTTACTCTCCCCAGGATGACACAGGGGTAGAAAAGTCCTTGCGGATCCATGACTTCTTCATCTTGATGACGTTACTCTGTCTACATTCTCACTGGACAGCCACGTGCGCTATCTGTCTGCACACCACCAGCATCGCTGAAGACACATTCAGAGAGAACGCTGGCTGCGGGGCACGACAAGATCTCCAAAGCGTGAGTGGCGAGCTCAGGCCATTTGTCCAGATTGGAAGCCCAAAATGAGCATGGTTCCAGTTCCACAGTCAAGGAGTGAATGTTCACTTGGAGATACTCCTGTACCATCCTATCTAGGCGTTGGCTATGTGTCAGACTTCTTATCTCCTCTGGCCTTGCAAAGGATTGTCTTAAAAATTGGTGAAACGATTCCACAAAATTGCTGTTACCACCAGATATGGTGTTACTGTTACAGTTTGAGTGATGACTCGACAGTCCCACGGTTGGCTAGTTAGAACTGTGAGATTCACTACGTGCATTGTTATGATCCGATGACTTAGGAGTAACATAAAGATTCCACAGAAGTCGATGGTAACTATACTGACCGCGACACCTGACTCAATATTGCAACTAGAAGTAGACGTGGGATATAACTATCCATGCCCTAGACACCTCAACATCGCCGGAGAACTAGCTACCCCTAGAGATGAAAATAGGAAAAGCTATCTTGCCTCACAACAGAACCCCAAAAGAGCAGCAAGCCCCCCACAGATATTATCTGGGAAACAGGAGAGGAAAAGACACACACAGGCAGAATATAGAGCTCAGCAAAAGAGGCCACACTAGCTAGATAGTAAAGATAGGATAGAATACTATTGCGGTCAGTATTAAAATACTATCAAAAAATCTCCAACAGCAGATAGTGTCAAAAATTACCCTGAGTACACTAAGACTCTCCGCCCTCCATATCTGCAAAACATCTGTGAATCGAACAAAAATAAACAAGCATCAAAACCAATAATACTGGAAATAGCAGATAACAGTGAATAGCAATTTCTGTCCAGGAAGAAAACTTCCTAACTGAAAGCAGGTAAACAAATATGCAGACTAAATTTCAAACCCACAACTCAGAACAAGACAAACTGAAAACAGATCTACAAGCACACTTCATGTGCGCCACAAAGTAACAAAACCATTCACTTAGCTTGCAAGGATTTCAGCAGACCAGGAGAAACCAGGAAAAGGTGTGGACACCTCCAAGAACATTTACAAGTGGCAAGGACTAATCAGTTTCAAACCACTATATACTCCAATCTGAACCTGACTGCCAATCATCAAGATCAGCTGTGGAACTCTCCAACACACAGCCTGCAGCATTACCAGCAACAACCACCGGAGGGAGCTCACAACCAGAATTCCTCCTTAATGAATTCACAACAGTGCACCACTGGTGTTTTGTGGAAAAGCAGATCTAAGATTCTGTAACAGCCTCTGCTGATATTCCTGCATGCATGAATCACTTTATATGGCAGGAATTATTTCACCAAATTTACTCTTGTACTGAGGATCTAAGAGTGTGGCAACCCAGTAGTCGGCATTACTTCGAATTCTGACAATCCGAGGGTCATGTTGCAGGTAGTGCAGCAAGAAGGCACTCATGTGTCTTGTGCATCCAGGAGGACCAAGTCCTTATTGTGTTGGTGTTGACAGGGTAAGAATCATGCTTCATTCCTCCGCCCTCTCCCCCCAACCTTGCACAACAGAAATGTCATCAAGGTCTCCCTCATCTGCTGAGTCTTCCATGCCCATCACCAGTCCGTCCTCCATTTGTTCCTCGGCTCCTGCACCTTCCTCAACAGTTTGGCTGCTACCATGTGTCCTCGTTAATCCCTCTACTCCACCCTCCCATGCCTGCCGCCTTGGTGCTGCCGACCATCTTGGCCTTGTAGATCTTGTTTTCCCTTCCGCATACAACTCCTCCTGTACTTCCTCCCCCTCCTCTTGTCCCACCACCTGACTCCAAATACTGTTTAAAGTGTGCTCCAGCATGTAAATGACCGGAATAGTCATGCTGCACTGAACATCAGCACTAAACATCTTCATCGCCATTTCAAAACTGTGTATAAGGGTGCATAGGTCCTTGATGTGAGACCACTCCTGCAGCGTGATTTGCCCTACCTCTGGATCTCGTTGGCCCAGGCTATACGTCATAACGTATTGCACCAGGGCTCGTCGGTGCTGCCACAGTCGCTGCAACATGTGCAGAGTTGAATTCCTCCATGTCGGCACATCGCATTTAAGCCGGTGAACTGGCAGGCCGAACGACTTCTGTAGAGATGCGAGTTGTTTTGCTGCAGGATGCAAACGGCGGAAGTGAGCAGACAGCGACCATGCCCTCTGCAGAAACCCATTTAGTCCGGGATAGTGGGCTAAAAATTGCTGGACGACCAGGTTCAAGACATGAGCCATACAAGGCACGTGTGTGACATTGCCCCGACGAAGGGCCGCACCCAGGTTTGCTGCATTGTCGCATACGGCCTTCCCTGGCTGCAGGTTCAGTGGAGACAACCATTGATGAATCTCGGTCTCCACAGCTGACCACAACTCCTCAGCTCTGTGACTCACATTTCCCAGACATTTCAACGTAAACACCGCCTGATACCATTGAGCCCTGCTGCCAGCATAGTAAGGAGGTGTGCAGGATTCCTTCTGCACAGTTACAACACGGGTGGCATTACCAGACAAGCTTTGGGTGCAGGTCGAGGACCGAGAGGAGGTTGAGGAGGCAGAAGCAGTGGAGGAACTTCTACATACAGAGGATTGACTCACAACTCGTGGGGACGGCAAGACTTGGACTGCAGCCCCTTCTCCTGCTGTCACCATAGTTACCCAGTGCCCAGTCATCGACATGTAACGCCCCTGTCCATGCTTACTCGTCCAAGTGTCTGTGGTGAAATGCACTCTGTCACACACAGAGTTTCTCAAGGAAGCGGTGATGTTTTGTCCGACATGCTGGTGTAGCGCAGGTACAGCTTTCTTAAAGAAGTAGTGGCGACTGGGCATCTGGTACTGGGGCACTGCGATGGACATAAGGTCTCGAAAATCATCTGTGTCTACCAGGCGGAAAGGCAGCATTTCTGTAGCCAACAGCTTGCAGATGGTGAAATTCAACCTCTTAGCTTTGTCATGGCTAGGAGAAAATGGTCTTTTACTTGTCTACATCTGAGGAACCGAGGGCTGGCAGCCGTGCTGAGACAGAGTTGAGTAGGGTGTCCCCGGCAAACTGCTGGTCTGTGAGGAAGGTGCTGGTGGAGATATTATGTTGCCTTCATCCAAAGGTGGTGCTCTCGATGTCGGAGAGCGTTCAACACCAGCAGGTGTTTCCACTTCCAAAAGAACTGACGACCTGCTAATCACACTGGCTGTTGCGGGTAAAGAGGTTGAAGGTCTGCGTCCAAAAGCATGTGTGACTTCTGTCCCCACAGTCACAGAGGAGGAAGAGGCCGCGGATGCACTTAATGGGGCAGACGGTGGTTGGCCCGGCCAGCTAGGCCACATTGTAGCACAGTGAGCTTCCCACTGTGAGTTATGCTTCATGTTCATGTGATGGTTCATGCATAAAGTACTCAAGCTATTGATTTTATGGCCTCTACTTAGACTTTGGTGACAAATCTTACTGATAACATGAGTTCGGTCATCCTTTGCGATCTCAAAAAAGGCCCAGGCTAGGCAAGGCTTAGAGCCACCACGACTTCTGCTCAGGCGCAGATTTGTGTGTTGACGTGCTTCCAGTACTCCGTATCTGTCCAGGAAGGTGCAACCTAACTTCATCATCACTAGCATCCTCCTCCACCTCCTCTGCTGACCTCATCGACTGGCTGACTGTGGGTTGACAGTAAGTGGGATCTCCAACCTCGTCACCATCACCCTGTGTGTTCTCACACCCGTCATCTTCATAGCCAAACTTTTCCTGGCCTGACCGAAAAGTCATGTTGTCATTCCAATCAGGTTTATCAGTCTCATTAGTATATTCCTCATTGTCTCCACCAACAGGAGTAACAGTTTGGGAATGAGGGTCTACGTTATGCTCAAAACCTTCTTCATCTGGGCCTGGATCCGACTCACAAAGCTTCTGGGCATCAGTGCAGATCATTTTCTCGTCTGGACTCACAGAAGCTTAGGAGCAGACCTCTGATTCCCAGGCTATAGTATGAGTGAACATCTCTGCAGACTCAACCATCCGTGTTACCTCATACTCAGACGGGCAGCTGGAGACTTAGGAGCTGTGAGGAAGCAAGTGCGATTGGGGTGACACCTGTAAGGACTGGAGTATTTATGATGTTGAAGTTGAGGTGGAGGAGAGCCCACTTGATGGAGCGCTTGATATCCATTCAAGCACCTGACCTTTGTGTGCCTCATCTACAATATGTAGCGATGGTCATGTCCGTAAGAAAGGGATCATATCAGATTGTCCACGAACACAAGTAGACATCTTAGTTTGGCTGGAAGATGGTCTTTCTTCTGCAGATGTTACTGTTGCTTTACCACCTACCCCACGGACACAAAGTTTTTTCCCTTTCCAACATGCCTATTCCCCTTTCCACCAGCATCAGGCCTTTTGCCACTCATTTTGGAGGTTAACTAATTGGCAACTCTGTAGTTTTTGGCACAAAAAACGATGGATGGAAATCGACCAGAGCTGAGTGGCCAAACTGTGGTATTAGCCCAAAAGGATTTCCTGGGCTAGATGCAGTAAATAATTGTTATTAGATACACAGGCGGTGTAGCTTGCTTCACAACTGGGCTACTCCGCTGACTACCAGACCTGATACTAGGCCCAAAGGATTGGTTGGGCTAGATGCAGTTGAAAATTGTTATTAGATACACAGGCGGTGTAGCTTGCTTCACAGCTGGGCTACTCCGCTGGCTACCAGACACTGCTACTAGGCCCAAAGGATTGCTTGTGTTAGATGCAGTTGAAAATTGTTATTAGATACACAGGCGGTGTAGCTTGCTTCACAGCTAGGCTACTCCGCTGACTACCAGACACTGCTACTAGCCCAAAAGGATTGCCTGGGCTAGATGCAGTAAAAAATTGGCTACTAAAGACATGTGGTGTAGCTCGCTTCACAGCAGTGCTACACTACTAGCCCAAAAGGATTGGCTGAGCTAGAATTGGCCAGATGCTGTGAAAAACACTTGCACAGCACTGGCACAGACCTGCCTGGCAAAAAAGTGATAGGAACTCCTCTAACCTAGCCCTCAAAAGGGCTGAAATTACAACTTGTCCCTACTTCTATGAACTAGCCCTCAAATGGCTGATATTACAACTAGTCCCTACTCCCTAAACCTATCTCTCTATCTAACTTGAAATTTGCTCGCTATCTGACTGACTAACTGACACTGTAATGGTACCTTTACACGCCGCTACTGGATGGTGGCTACAACCGGCTACTTCACGTGCACGAGCACGCACAAACGGTTGCAAACGGTAATCGCACCACCTTTACACGGCGCAACAAGGTGCGCTACGGTATGTTACATCTATCTCTGGATACACCACCGGGTGTCTCAAGTTACCTTCTGCAGATCATCTTACCTCATTTACACACCGCTACAACAAGCTAATATGGGCGGACCTGGTGCAGCAGAAACAACACATAGGCGTGCCACAATTGTGGATTACGAGACGCTCGTACGCTGATAGGACAATGCAATAACATCATGATTGGCCAGCCAGCGCAGGAGGCTGATTAATACATGATGCTCGAGCAATTGTTTAGTGTGACTGGTCAGCTCCTTAAATATGCCTCCCTATGCAGCGACTACCAATCGTAATGCAGGAGCTTCCACCAATGATCGCTGATGGGGCGCGGTAACCCGGAGCCTGTGTCACGCCCCAGCTACATACCAGGTACATAGCCTGGTGTCCAGACATCCCTTCTGTTGCTTCTTTACACGCCGATACAGGTCGCTACAATCGCCTGGGTAGCCACCTGTTTCAGGGCAGTGCTCGGAAACAGGTGCCGCTACTGGCGGGTGGCTACAACCGTCTTCACACGCCGCTACCACGGGTTGAATTGCCGATGCAAGATACATTTCTCGCATGTATCCGGTTGTAGTCACCCACCAGTAGCGGCGTGTAAAGGTACCCTAACACTGTATAGTGCACACAGCAGCAATGGTGCATTCTGACACAGAGCTGCAGCAGTGAGGAAATGATGGCGACGGGGAAAATGGCTGGGTATTATAGGGCAAGGAAATGTGACATACACAGCCAATGACACATGCCCTTGCTTGTGTGCAAAAAATGCACTTTGCTGTGTGTGTGTGCTGATAGGCAGACAAACTGCACCGCCCCACTGTAAATACGGTTTGGAAAAAAAATGGAGATCGTCATTATTTCAGCACAGATCTATTCCCTGCCCACTATACACTAAAACTGTATATTAGCATTCAATAACAGTATTAGTGTAAAAATCCAGTTACGCTTTTGGTGAACAAAGTGTTATCGAACATAACCTCAAACGGCCGAATTTGAAGCAAATTGTTCGAATTCGTCGAATGACTCGAACACCGCACAAAACAGGTTGAATTTGAAATTGGCGAACATTTCGAATAGAACACTGCTCACTTCTATTCTCTATGGGACTTGCGGCAGTGGCAGCAAATGTGCTTTGCACTTGTGGCCACGCAAAAAAAACGCAGCTAACCCTGGGTTTTTGCCCGGCCGCAACTGCCAGATTTGCCGGATCATGGCAAAACCGCACTTGACGCAAGCCCAATAGAAAATAAATGGGGGCTTACCACAGGTGCACTGCAACTTGGCCGTTAGGCAGCAGATGCGGTAAATCTGGCAGATCTGCCGCATTCAGCAAAAAACGCTGATGTGAAAGTGGCCTAATACTGTCCCTATTGGGGTTCACCATCTAAATATTCTATCCTATGTCTTTGGAATGTGGTTGCAAATGGAAAAACCAGGAGGAAACTGAAGCAAATATGTGGAGAACATATAAACTCCTTGCAGATGTTGTCCTTGGTCGGAATTGAACCCAGGACCCCCAGTGCTACAAAACTGCAGTGCTAACCATGGAATCACCATGCCACCCTAACATAAAAATGAATACTGTGTCCAGTGGCGTAACTTAAAGTTCATGGTCCCCGATGTGAAAGCTCCAATGGGACCCCCATTTATTGCAAGTAGTTAATAGGATTAGTCTTTTTTTTATAAGCCAAAGGTACTTTTGGGGGTCCCTACATTCCAGGGCCCAGGTGCAATTGCAACCTCTGTATCTATTGTAGTTACGCCCCTGCCGTTGTCCATTCTTATAGGCTACATACCTATGCAATAATATACTGATGATACAGCTCAAAAGTTCAAGAACTAAATGATAATAATAATAATAATAATAATCTTTATTTATATAGCGCCAACATATTCCACATTGCTTTACAATTCAGTGGTTCATATGCAAATAGTCATAAGTAACAATTATCAAAAATGCAATACAATAATTAAAGCAGAGAAACAATGTAAAAACACAATACAATAATTAGAGCAAGGAAACAATGTAAAAAATACAGTGCAATAATTAAAGCAAAAATAAGGTGACCATGCTCAAAAAGCTTACAATCTACAACGAGATGGGGGTTGCACAAAGTACAGGGGCTTTTTACAATGATGGTCCAGGCATCCTGAGGAAGTGTGGGATATGAATGGTCACCAGCCAATCTGTGTAGAGCTTTTGGGTTTTGTGGAGTTTGAAGAAGAGTCTAGAGAACTAGCGAATGGGCTATATATAGGGATGAGCGAGTATACTTGTTACTATTCGGTACTCGTCGAATAGTACGGTATTCGGGCTACTCGTTACTCCGTGAGTTTCCTTGTAATTACTTGCTAGGAGTAACGAGTACAATGTAAGTCAATGGGAAATACGAGTAATTGTCTGCTGGATCCTACACAGTGGTCTGGGGGCTGAGGAAAAGGTTGAAATGCCAATCTTAGACATGACCGCCATGAATTTCTAGTGTAGAGTTAAAAAAAAAACACAATACAGAGAAAAAATGTTTTATTAGAAAAAAAAACAAAAAAAACACTTTGACACTCCATCTTTATTAAAAAGTAACCTCCCCCTCTGACATAGTCCAACTGAGTCTTCTTGTTTTGCTCAGCTACATCTCTGGTAGAGAATCTCTACTGGAGATGTAGCTGAGCAGTGCACCCGGCCGTTGGAAAGTTCATACGAGTTCATGCTGTCGAGCATGAACTCACATGAACCCTCTGACGGCACCGCAGCTGTTTCAAATGAACAGCTGATGTATCAGCTGTCCATTTGAAATAGCCGGCGGGAAAGCTGGCAGTGAAAAGACTTCACTGCCGGCTTTCACCTCTCCTCCGCTCCCTGATGCACGCTCCCCACTCCCCCGCCGACTCCTCTCCCAATCCTAAGTTAGGACCGGGAAGGGAGCGCAGCACCAGGGAGCTGGGAGCGTGCATCAGGGAGTGAGGAGTGCAGCACCGGAAGGGAAAGCCGGCGGTAAAGTCTTGAAATAGCCGGTGTGAAAGCCGGCAATGAAAAGACTTCACCGCCAGCTTTCCTGCCCTGGTTCTTTGCTCCCCGTTCCCTTGTGCTGTGCTCCTCACCTGGTCCTAACTTAGGATCAGGCTGGGAGGCTGCAGGGGGAGCGGAGGATCAGGCTGGGAGGCAGCAAGGGAGCGGAGGATGGGGCTGGAAAGCAGCAGGGAGCGGGGGATAGGGCTGGGAGGCGGCGGGGAGCGGAAGATTGGGCTGAGTGATTGTTTAAAAGCCGGCGGCATCTTACCGCAAGCTTTTAAACAATCATGCAGTGCATTTCAACCTTTTCCTCGGGCCCCAGTCCGCTGTGAAGGATCCAGCAGACAATTACTTGCATTACTCGCTTTTCCCATTGACTTTCATTGCATTCGCTACTTGTAACAAGTACCTGGGTATTGGGACCTACTAGTTACGAGTATAACGAGTATGAATATTTCACTACTTGCTCATCCCTAGCTATATACAGTATAAAGGACTTCTATTAGGGAGCATGATAGGCTGCCTTAAAAAGATGTGTTTTTATGGAGCGTGTGAAGCTATGTAAGTTGTGGATAGTCCTAATTTCTTGGGTAGAGCATTGCAGAGAATTGGTGCAGCTCAAGAGAATTCTTGGAGTTGGGAGTGGGAGGTTCTGATTAATGCAGATGTTAGTCGAAGGTCATTTGTAGAACGTAGAGTATGGGTAGAGTGATAGACAGAGATGAGGGTAGAGAGGTGGGAGGAGCTTTGTGGGTGAGAACAAGCAATTTGAATTGGATCCTATAGTGTGTGGGCAGCCAGTGCAGTGACTGGCACAGAGCGGAGGCGTCTGAGTAACGATTTGCCAGGTAGATGATCCTGGCTGCTGCATTAAGGATGGACTGGAGAGGGGAAAGTCTAGTAAGAGGGAGGCCAATTAATAGAGAATTGCAGTAGTCAAGGCGGGATGGATCAGGGCCACAGTGAGGGTTTCTGTTGTTTCCATGGTGAGAAAGGGGTGGTCTCTAGAGATCTTCTTCAGGTGCACGCGACAAGAGCAGGCGAGAGATTGTACATAGGAGGTGAAGGAGAGATTGGTGTCAAATATAACACACAGACAGCGAGCCTGCTGCCTAGGCGTTATTGTGGTGCCACACACTGAGAGGTAGATGTCAGATTTAGGGAAGTTAGTGAAGGGTGGAATCAGAAGAAGTTCAGTTTTGGACATCAACCCCGCCTCAGAATCTGAGTTTTTGCCCTATGTGTAAATGTGATTAAAATTTATCATGAGCATGTATCTAAATTGTGTGGACCTGGTGAGAGGCTTCATTAATGTTTAAAAACACTATTTGAAATCCTGTCGGCTTTTGCAACCGGTTTTTGACAGTTCAGTGCATACAGAACATTAAGAATAGGCCTAGCTCGCACTACTACGTCTACTCTGACAGTTATTTGCCTAGAAAAGACAGAGAAGTCCCTGCTGTGGCTGCGACATTCGATGGGACTTTAAACTGTGTTTCTAATAAAGTAGTGGTTTTAATACAATCATACATCCCCTCACAAAGTCCCCACATATTACATACATGTTCACATAGAATTTTAATCACATTTACACACATTAACATATGGCACAAGCCCTGTTTCTGAGGTGTCATTAACATGACATGGGCTGGGCATGCATAGGGGCTCTCATTCCTTTAGCGTCCTAACTCCCTGTTGCTAACTCCATATGGGACCTTATCTTAGTTACCATACTGGTATATGTCAGGGGTAGTGTATTACGTTATACTTTTTATATGCATTTGATATTATAATTGGACCATGGACTGCAACACATGACCTATTGACCTGTTTTAGGCACGTGACCTACTTATACTTGGACCGCGTTGATGTACATTTATATTGTCTACATGTAACTAATATCTCACTTGAGCCATTAACTACATACTATCACTATTGGCTTGTATGTCAGGGTTTACCACCTACTAACATCTTTTGTTACTGTTCATTATTTTTGCAAGATTTGGCTGGTACTTGCGCCTGACGTATATGAACCCTGCTACGTATAATTACCCCAGGAGGTCAGTTTTTGTGGTTATCTGTTCATAACAGGTGGTTACTTTTTCACCATATTGTATTTCATTGACTTTTTCTCTTTAACTTGGGAAACTGTCTCAAACCTGTCTCTGGTAACCCATTGATTCTATTTATATTATTCTGGGTAATTTTCTCTATACACGTGTTTTACCTTACTTACCTTACCTTTACTGCTATACTCAAGTTCAGCAATCAGGGTACCGTTATACGACTCAATATTGCATGCAATTTCACTGGCAATTTGCTGGTTGCAGTGAAATCATGGACACATTGTTCTATTTTGTTGCCGTGTACAAATGTAACAATGTGTCCATGATTTCACTGCAACCAGCAAGTTACCAGTAAAATTCCATGCAATATTGAGTCGTGTAACGGTACCCTTAGGCTTATATTGTTTGCCTCATTTTTTCATGAGATTTCCCCATGCATCTGTATGTTTTAATTGTTTTGATCAATTTTTTGTCTGTATTCATACACCGTAAAACATCATTGATATTCACTGTTTAATATTTGGTGTTGTTGCTCCCTTTATATGCTTTGTCTTTTCTATTTTCACATTAACATGAAATGACACACGTAGGACAAATCTGCACCTTCCCGCACCAAAAAAACGCTCTTTTTGGTGCACATTTTGTCTGAAGGTGCAGACTTTTGAAGACAAAAATCTGCACCACTATTCTCCCATTCGAACACACGCTAAACAATATCAGGCTCTACAGAGATATTTATATGGAATTGGGCTTATTAACCTTATTATCAGGCCCAGGTTCAGATGGGCATATGTCATAGACTGTAGACGTACTGTGCCCGGACTGAATGCGGGTCACCAGACCTGAACTTACAGTTTCATAGACTACATATGAAGCTAAAGTTGTGGCCAAAAGTATTGACACCCCTGCAATTCTGTCAGATAATACTCAGTTTCTTCCTGAAAATGATTGCAATCACAAATTCTTTGGTATTATTATATTTAATTTGTCTTCAATGAAAAAACACAAAAAGAATTGTCCTAAAGCCAAATTGGATGTAATTCCACACCAAACATAAAAAAGTGGGTGGATAAAAGTATAGGCACTGTTAGAAAAATCATGTGATGCTTCTCTAATTTGTGTAATTACCAGCACCTGTAACTTACCTGTGGCACCTAACAGGTGTTGGCAATAACAAAACACACTTGCAGCCAGTTGACATGGATTAAAGTTGACTCAACCTCTGTCCTGTGTCCTTGTGTGTACCACATTGAGCATGGAGAAAAGAAAGAAGACCAAAGAACTGTCTGAGGACTTGAGAAACCAAATTGTGAGGAAGCATGAGCAATCTCAAGGCTACAAGTCCATCTCCAAAGACCTGAATGTTCCTGTGTCTACCGTATGCAGTGTCATCAAGAAGTTTAAAGCCCATAGCACTGTGGCTAACCTCCCTAGATATGGACGGAAAAGAAAAATTGATGAGAGATTTCAACGCAAGATTGTGCGTTTGGTGGATAAGGAACCATAGTAACATAGTTTTTGAGGTTGAAGGAAGACTTTAAGTCCATCTAGCTCAACCCATAGCCTAACATGTTGATCCAGAGGAAGGCAAAAAAAACCATGTGGCAACACTAAGCTCCACATTGGGGAAAAAAATTGCTTCCTGACTCCAGATATGGCAATCAGACTAGTTCCCTGGATCAACGCCTCAACCTCAACTAACATCCAAACAAGTTCAAGCTGCCCTGCAGTCCGAGGGTACAACAGTGTCAACCCGTACTATCCGTCGGCGTCTGAATGAAAAAGAACTGTATGGTAGGATATCCAGGAAGACCCCACTTCTTACCCCGAGACATAAAAAAGTCAGGCTGGAGTTTGCAAAAACTTACCTGAGAAAGCCTAAAACGTTTTGGAAGAATGTTCTCTGGTCAGATGAGACAAAAGTAGAGCTTTTTGAGCAAAGGCATCAACATAGATTTTACAGGAGAAAAAAAGAGGCATTTAAAGAAAAGAACACAGTCCCTACAGTCAAACATGGCGGAGGTTCCCTGATGTTTTGGGGTTGCTTTGCTGCCTCTGCACTGGACTGCTTGACTGTGTGCATGGCATTATGAAGTCTGAAGTCTACCAACAAATTTTGCAGCACAATGTAGGGCCCAGAGTGAGAAAGCTGGGTCTCCCTCAGGGTACCTTTACACGCTGCAACTATTCCCAGCGATCAGAGGCAACCAAATGTGCGCGTGCACGTTTTTGACGGTTGCCTCCGAATGCCGAAGGTGCATTTACACTCCGCAATTGCGCCCTCAACCTAAGGTGATGTGTCGTCCCGGAAGTTCCCACACCAACATTGGGAAACATCCGGTTGACTCCTGATGCCGCTTCACACGCCGCAATCCTCAAAGGAATGTGGGCATACATCATCAGCGGCGCAAGAACATAGGCGTGACAGACTTGTGTATTCCGTGCCCCAAACACGCTGATTAGACAACTCAATAGCGTCATGATTGGCAAGCATGTGCAGGAAGGCTGGTTATACATGACGCCATTGCAATTGCGTAGTGTGAATGGACAGCTCTTCAAATATGTCGTCCTGTGAAGGGACAGCCAATGGAAACACAGTAGCCCCCACCAATCATCGCTGATGGGGCACGGTATCCAGCACGCTGTGGCACGCCTCTGGGAAATAACTAGGCGACGCAGATTCCATCCCTATTGCCCATTCACACGCCAAAACCAGGGCAAATCACCTTCAGTGTTGCTTCTGTTTTTTGAACAATGCTCTGAAACCGCAACCGAGAGCAACTTTCAAAATCATTCCCCAATTACACGCCGCAATTTCATAGTAATCTCAGTGTAACGGTGACGGAAATCCGGATTGCCTCACAGTTGCTACAACATAGTTGCGGCGTGTAAAGGTACCCTCAGAGGTCATGGGTCTTCCAGCAGGACAATGACCTAAAACACACTTCAAAAAGCACTAGAAAATGGTTTGAGAGAAAGCACTGGAGACTTCTAAGGTGGCCAGACCTGAATCCCATAGAACACCTGTGGAGAGATCTAAAAATGGCAGTTTGGAGAAAGCACCCTTCAAATATCAGGGACCTGGAGCAGTTTGCCAAAGAAGAATGGTCTAAAATTCCAGTAGAGCATTGTAAGAAACTCATTGATGGTTACCGGAAGCGGTTGATCGCAGTTATTTTGGCTAAAGGTTGTGCAACCAAGTTTTAGGCTGAGGGTGCCAATACGTTTGCCCGGCCCATTTTTGGAGTTTTGTGTGAAATGATTAATGTTTTGCTATATGCTTCATTCTCTTTTGTGTTTTTTCATTGAAGACAAATTAAATGAAGATAATAATAGCAAAGAATTTGTGATTTCAATCATTTTCAGGAAGAAGCTTGAGTATTATCTGACAGAATTGCTGGGGTGTCAATACTTTTGGCCATGACTGTATATGCACACATATGCAAGCACTCACCTACACACAAATATGCACACACACACATACACGCACATACACACACAAACATGCAAACATGCATACGCACGTGCATACACATGCTCACAAACACACATGCACACACAGTATAATGTCCCCACACAAACGCAGAAATGTACATACACCAACATGCACATCCACACGCACGTGCAAACACACTCAGAAATACGCATACACATGCATACACACAAACACGCATACACACAAACACGCATGTACTCACGCACATACACACATACACATACACAACCACATACATCTGCATACATTCACACATGCACATACACAAATATGCCCAAATATACAGACAGATACATGCACACACATGCACACATATGCATACATACACATGCGTAGACATACATGCGCACACATGCGCATACACACATGCGACATACATACAAGCATACATGCAGAGATACACATACACACGCAGATGCCATTTGTGGACACTCAAGTATACAAAGATGGTGGCCGCGTGACACATCACACTGCCCCACTTCAAAATTACAGGATTATGTCGGAGGGGAACTTGGTGAGAGCTAATAAAGTGGATAATGAGGTGTCTCTGTCTATTTTGTATGTAATAAAACATTTCTGTGTGTGTGTTCTCTCTTCTCTTTACTGAAAGTATTGCTAATGGCCAGCTGTCGTACTGATGGCTGACATTAGCAATACGGCTTGATATCAGCTGCCAAAAAAGATTACATTAACCCCTTTATTACCCAGTCTGCCACTGCTACACTGCATCTGGAAGAGCGGGGCAACCGCCAGTTTTGGTGTCTCTCATAGAAGCGTCAATTCTGGCGCAGCTGCTGGCTGCAATTTTCAGTGTGGGAAGCCAAGAACGCTTGGGCCTCACCGTGCTGAGAATTCCAGCCCCCAGCTGTCTGCGTTACCTTGGCTGGCAATAGTAAATATGACAGAGCCCATGCCAATTTTTTTTTAGTTATTTATTTAAATAACTAAAAAAAGGCTTCCCTGTATTTATCGTTGCCAGCGAAGGTAACACCAGGCAGCGGGGGTTGGGAGCCATTAGCTGCTTGGTTTACCTGCGCTGGCAAGATGAAATACAGCGAAGCTCAACACATTTTTTACCAGGAAATTAATAGATTGCTAGATTGACACTTTATTATTAACCCTTCCCCCCACAGAAACAGGTTTTTAACTAAAAATACATTTATTTACATACATTGGGAGAGAGCACACTGGGGGGGGGGATAGGAGAGACAACCGCCACCCTCAGTGCCACAGAGCTGACCCTATCGTGATGTCACTGCTCTGCTGATGCGATAGCATCGGGCCCCCATCCAGTATTTTATATTTAGCCATATTGGAAATAATGACATATTGTTCCCTCACACTCACTTCAATGCTCCTAATAAACCCAACCAAGGTCCAGGCGGACAAACCTTTGGCCAACAAGTAAAGTGTGGTTCCTCTAAACCTGACATGCTGACATATGATTAAACATAATTCTCTTCACTATAGTAAGTGCTGTGGTGTTTCATATGCAATTTCATATTTATTGTGTATTTTGTAGCACTGAAAGCAAGCGATGGGAGTGAATTCTTTATTAATGGCAAACTTCAACCAGACACACCAAGGAAATTTGATGCTGCTGGCACCATGTTTCACTATAGAAGACCTCAGGATGAACCAGAGTCACTTGAAGCTTTAGGGCCCACTAATGAAACACTGATTCTTATGGTAAAAAAATATTATTTTTTCTGTGAAGAGCTTTTTGTCATTTGTAGGACAATTTTTCTAATTTCTGATAAGTTTTAAAACTTGCTACTCTTTATAGTAACACTTGTCAGATTTGTTGCAAAAAGAAATGTCTATACTAAAGATGATTGACTCGATCTACTGCGGATCGACTTCAGGTCAAATTTCCTGAAAGTCGCAGTTCCTGTCAAATGTTAACAATTTGCAATTCGATTCAAGCAGATTGCAAAACAAAAATAGCCAACACCATTTCACACTTTGCTTAAGTTTGCATCAGCTAGAGAACATGATCTCATGATGTCAGGTGCTCAGCCAACCCCATAATTTTGAAACTATCACATCAAATAGTCTAGCACAGCCACACATGGTAATCCATCAAAGAAACTTAAAGAGGACCTGTCACCACCCTGGTGCTTTCCAAAGTGAAAGCACCACTGAATGAAGCATGTATGCTGCATTCAGGGAAGCTGTGTACTAAGGCTCTAAGGATCTGATTAAGAGGTCCTCGCCACTGGCAGGGTCCTAACCGCCTCTTCCTTGTGTATTCCTCCCACTCTATATGTCTGCCACTGCCTCCTATTGTTCTGGGTCTGCCCTCCTCTTCTGCTTTTGCTCTGTCTGACATCACGCAGGCGCACAGCTCTTGGGGTCAGCGTGGCTCAGCGGCTGTCAGGTGCATGCGCGTGAGGAGGCGGCGGGTAGGACCCTGCCAGCGGTGAGGACCTCTTAATCAGATCTTCTACTAGACTTCTTAATTGTAAAGTTTGCAAACTGTTTTTTTTCAGGGAACTGGGGGGAAGTAGAACTATAGTACACAGCTTCCCTGAATGCAGCATACATGATGCATTCAGTGGTGCTTTCACTTTGGAAGGCACCGGGGGGGTCACAGGTCCACTTTAAAAGATTGAGACAAGGAAAGTCACAGGGAACACAGTGACCATTTTGGGGTTTTACAGCCCAGGAGGGTCAGGACATAATGTTAATTATTATAGATATAAAAAAAAACATAAATCAAAGTGTGGTGTTCTACTGCAGCCTTGAAGAAAATGGGAATATGAGTTTCATTCAGTGAAAAATAATCCAAGTAATCAAATGATAGGGAGGTGCTGGACGTGCAGAGTCAGTGTACTGTGAATTGATTGATCCATGATATACAGCTGTATAGCATCATTAAGGTAATCTGTCATCAGGTCTTTGCTACATCATTCAAGAGCAGCGTGGTGTAGGAAAAGAAACCCTGAATCCAACAATGTATCAGTTAGTTTACTGGGTGCTGCAGTCCTGACACAATCAGAGTTTTTAGATTTAGCCATGCAACAGAGCTGAGAAATCTAACCACACCCACACCATGTCTATAAACAGTGAACTGCTAATTGCAGCAGGGGTCTAGTAGAACTTCCAGGCACAAGATAATGTAGTCGGAGTAATGATAATCTCTTTGCGCTAAAACAAGCATTGCAGGTAAAAACAGCATGGACCTTGATAAGAGAGGCATCGCTGAAATCTGTGTTTTAACACCTTGTGGCAACCGTCCACTGCAAAGGCTGAGAAGTCGGTAAGACAGCACCCCGAGAACTCTGAGACCATTTACCCCTATACAGGGATCTGGAATTACAGCAGAGCGCAGGAGGTAGCTGCCTATAGGTGAGCAGTAGACCGGAGCAGGGAGGCCACCAGGAAGGGAAAAGACTAGGAGCTCAGGGAGTAGAAAAAAATCAGGATCAAAAAACGTAGTCAGAAGGCAGCGTCAAAACCAGGAGAGAGCAAAGGTACAAAATCATCAGGCGGTAGAAGGGTCAAAAAAAAGGCCAACATCAGAAGAAATATAACAGAGCACAAATGAGATCACTGGGAAAAGCAAGACTATATCTGGCGGCTTGCAGGACAGGTCCCAGGGTATTTGAAGGTGCGGGTCTCTCTCATAGGCCAGGGCTTACAACCTGATGGCCTCACCCGGACCGCCCCTACACCCAGGCCAGATGGTGATACATGACTGATACCAACCACCCCACTTCTGACAGAAGAATGAATTCGGCTTCTTCCAGATGCCTCTGCAGGGACCTCTCTCCTGTCACCAGCATCACCCACAGGAAGAATATGGCAATGCCCAATGACAGAGACAGGAACCAATATCGGCATCCGTAGCCAAAGGAATCCGGCACCACCTAGTGGATGGGGCAGGGATAACCATCACTGAGTTCGATGGTGACGTGACACCCCTACAGCATGGGGTCTTCAAATTACATGGCAAAAACCTGCTAAAAGATTCCATTTAATAAGACCATTTTTTAAAATTCTTGACGAACTGCAAACAAAGAGGACAGTTTAAGCCTCTTCAGTCCTGAATGTGTACTGAAGAAAAGTAATGAAACCAATGATTGTCTGTATGAGAAAGTTCTTTCTGGCTTCTTAGATGGACAAACCATAAGTGACGTCTGTTGCTTTTCTTTTTCAAAGAGAAAAGAATAATTTCAGCATTCCAGAAATTAGAATGTAACTGTCTACATCCCAAAGAGTGCACGTTTTGAAAATGTTTTATATATAATAGTCCAATGCTACATCCTTACACTCCACACAAATAATGACCTGTTGCAAGTGCTTGCTTTTATGATATGTACCCAACGAGGTCTCCTTGCTATTAGAGCACATTACTTTTAATAATATGCATAAATATCTTTATAATCATTCAATATTTCTAATAGGTGTAAATTGAAAAAACATCTATAATACATGGCACAAACCCTGAACCCCTTAGCTTTTTGAATGCCAATCTTAATGAAGGCACCACTGTACTAAGATGTGTCTAATTCATTAAAAGGCACAAGCACCTTACAGCAACAGTCCTATAACAGAAATGTTGAGCATATTTATAGCATTTTTTACATACATGATTTTTAATCTGGTGTAAATGTTCATTAGTTTTAAGGTGGTGGGCTTGCTGCGCATCGTGAAAGCTCTAGTCACTTTGGCAAATCTGGTCAGGAGTGGGGTACAATCCCGTAAATTTGCAAAAGGTTGCTCAACTAAAAGTTGTGCAAAAATAGTTTGACATTTCAAGCTGTTTTGTACCAGAAAACTAACAAGGACACCTTGATGAATCAAGCCCTAAGAGGGGCATTTGGGGCATTTTCTAAAATTGAATAAACCATGAAACACCTGTATGTGCTGGGTGCTATTAAATAGACTTTTGTATAGCACTGAATGCCAACCTTTTTCCCCAGAAAGGTGAAGTTGCTTTGGGCATTACTAAGTTTACATTTTCATTTAAGAGCTCAAGGGGTTCAATACAGTTCTAGAAGACATCATAGTATTATACAAATCTTTTCTGGATAAATAGAATATTTGTAGTGTTAAGATATACAGTGAATCGACTCAATCAAAAGATACAAACATCACTAGTCTATGTAGAAAAACGTACATGAGTATGCCATTCTGAGCCCTTCACTGCCAGATTTACTATATTTCTTACAGATTTCGATGGGAAAGGAGATATCTGCTATTCGGTACAGGTTTAATTCCCCTATCAATAAACATACAAAGAGTGGGTACAACTGGCATCTCTCACCATGGACTAAATGCTCTGCTCTATGTGCTGGAGGTATGCTAATGCACTAGCAGAACTGTAATAGCAAAAATGTGACATACTATGTAACATTTAAAAGTAATAAGAGCAATGTTAAAAGGAAAATCAAACATGCAACTTGAATCAATGTTTCTATTATAATTTTCTCTTCAGGGGTGCAGATGCAGTATGTCGTTTGCAAAAGACTGTCAGATGGATCTGCTGTGCCTAATGACATGTGTGAGACTCAAGAGAAAATGCAGGAAAAGCAACGTCTATGTAACACCGAGCCTTGTCCTCCTGAGTAAGACTTTGTATTACTTGTGTATAAGCAAACCATATCAGGATCTTTAGTGTGCATTAACACTTGGGCTCTGATTCACCATATGCCATAAATCACTTTCAAAAGTTGCAAGATTTTTACCCAGCACCAGCAAAATAGTGTACGTTGGGGTGGAAAGGGGCATCACTCCACAGCTCATCTAAATCATGGTACTCTTCAGCATACCTTATGATAGAAATCTTACTCCATCACCTGATTTGAGTAAGATTTGTGGCTTATCAGGCACTTCTGACTCATTAAAGGAATCCTGTCAGCCAATTTTACCCCCCTTTTGCTACCACTACTTGTTTCTGCACCTTGCTAGCTCATCCCTAACCATCCCTCACTGACCTAAAAGTGCCCTATAAAGCTTCTGAAAAATGATTTCTAAAATTACATGTAGTCTAAATCCGTAGACTGGAAAGGCAGGCTCTGGGTCTCCATTTTCCCCTCCTCGCAGGCTCATAGCACGCCCCGTCAGTCCTTCTGCTGATCCTCCTAATTTTTTTAATTCCCGCCTCCTCTCATAGTGTGACGCCAAGCTGGAACATCATAACCAGTCTGGTGCATTGTTGGTGCTAATGACGTGTACGGCTCGGCTTCAATATGCGCACTGCGCATGCGGCTGAGCCAGGCTGAACACCTCATCAGCCCCCACAATGCACCGTTTTAATACTATACGGCGATCATTAAGGGGTTTAATTGGACAAAAATAAACTCTTAAATTAGTTAAATAGGTTTCCGTATTCAGACCCATGTCCTCAATTGCAGTTTGTTTTTATAAAAAATTCTTTACCTACCCACCAAGGTCAAGAGCCAAATCTCTGCTGCTGTTTGTGGGGTCTATGACTGTCTGCAGTGCTCATATGGAATTTGTCAAAAGTTTGTTTTTTACCTTATCTGAGAGCAACATAATTTAGGAAAAACATTCCTGATTCCAATGATGTATCACTTAGTTTATTGGTTGCAGCAGTTGGACCACAATCATAGTGATTAGATATAGCTTGTAGAAGAGCTCAGAAAGCTAACCCCATCTGTGGTGCACCACTGGTTAGTGCACCACAGTAAGGGTACTGCACCCAAAACAAAGGGTGTGGTATCCCAGTCATTGGAGGGGATAATGTCAAACTGAGGCTTTCATCCCAGCATCCCTACACCTAGACTAGGGGACCAATCAGCTAACCCGTCACCAGGGTAACCAGTCCCGGTGGGAGGAGTGTTAGGGTAGAAGGAGCGGGAAACACACAGACGGATCTAGTCTAGTCTGAGGAAAGAAGAAAGGAACAAGTCCTAGAGGGACACCACAGGGAGGGCTCCCGAAAAGGAGTGGAAACCCAGACAGAAAGGGGGACACAGTGCTAGACTGTCCGAGCAAACGGTCTGGGGGAATCCCGGTCCACAATGGGGTACTGGCTCCTAGTCGGGGTGCAGGCGAGTCCAACCTTGAGCTGCCAATACCAGTGGGTCACAGGTCTGCCAAGCAGCCCCTGACCTCATCCACAACGTGCAGCCCCACCAGGTATCCTCAAAATGGGTTGAGCCCCCTTAGAGAAGAAGGGGTTACCTCATCACACCCGACGGGCCTTGTAAGAAGTGGGTTTGTACAGGGCAGCACACGGATAGAAAGGAAACGCAAGAAAGACACAGAGGACAGTGCACGTAGCTGAAGAAACACTTGGGGAACTTCAGAGAGACTTTGTACCCTCCGGTGACTACCTGGCAAGCTACCCGCAAAGACTGTGTAACTGTGCACCAGAACTGCCGTGAACTGTTGCCAGTAAAGTACCCGTACAGAGTCAGCAAGCCTCCGGTGTTTTATTCTGTTAAATTAAGAAGTAGCTGCTGCCACATCAACCAGCTCAGCAGCATCACTGCCCCGGGGACCCCGCTCCACCTGTGGGGAGCTGTACTACCCAAGCTGCCCGTCCATCATCCCCAGAGGTCTGCAGCAGCGCTGGTGCCTTCACCAGATACCACAGGTGGCGTCACAAGACTTTATTCTTTTCTTTTAATTATTTTTCTTCCTATTTACCCAGTGACCCCTAGGGTTACGGGCCCGGGCACCGGCCACCGAGACATCACCCCAGCACTAACACCCGGGTACCAAGTTCCCAAAGTCCCCTGGGCGGGTCATATCCACAACAGAGCTTCTAATGTAAATGGTCTTTTGAGGGTGGAGGCACACTAGCATGCGTGAAAATCTGAGCATTTTTGATGCATGACAGTCATGCGAGTGCTTCCCGTATGGTCGTGTGAGTGTGTGCAAGAGCAATGAGTGTAGTATGACAGTGGTGCGAGTGTGCTCCGTGTGCAATGCGTTTTTAACATGGTCTTTCTCATGCGGTATGTCACGAAAACTTCCCTCAGGTCCACAATATCACATAAATACAAAAATTATGCTGCTACCGCCGATCTCTTTCGGGTGGATGGGTAACCTGTTTGGTGATGTGTAATAGAGGGGAGGCGTACCAGCTCGCCATAGAACAGGAAGAATGAAACTAAACAAATTTATAAAGTTTTACTCCAAAAAGTTGCCGGTGTTTACAAAAAGATATACAAGATATTACAAAAGAGACAATTTACATCTTATATATAATTGCCGTAACTGACTTCCGTCGGAGCGGCGCAACTTCCGGTGGCTTTGTTAGCGAGTCCAGGTTTCTTATCCTGGACTCTGTCCGTGGCCGCATAGCGGCCACGGCGACTCCCGAAGCAATGCCCGCAAAGCGGGCATTGCGAGTCGTTGCAGTCTCGCGAAGCAATACCCGCGAAGCGGGCATTGCGAGTCGCTTGCACCCACCGCTAACCAAGCCACAGAAGCCCATACGACTGTAGTGTACACCGCTATAGTATACTACAGTCCCATGCCCATACGCCTGTCCGCCCCTAAACCTAAGCGCCAACCACTCGCAATGTCCGCTGGCGCTTAAGGGCCGACACGCGTATGCCCATGGGACTGTAGTATACCATCGCGCTGTACACTACAGCGCCATGCTCTAAAACACCCCTACCCCCTGCCACCCTAAGCCACTACCCCCTACCCCCTAAGTCCCGCCGAAGCCCCTACCCCCTGCCGCCCTAAGCCACTACCCCGCCGCCGAAGCCCCTACCCCCTGCCGCCCTAAGCCACTACCCCGCCGCCGACACTACCCTCTGCCGCAAGCCCCTACCCCCTGCCGCCCTAAGCCACTACCCCGCCGCAGCCACTACCCTCTGCCGCACCTAACCCCTAAGCCACTACCCCGCCGCCGAAGCCCCTACCCCCTGCCGCCCTAACCCACTACCCCGCCGCAGCCACTACCCTCTGCCGCACCTAACCCCTAAGCCACTACCCCGCCGCCGAAGCCCTTACCCCCTGCCGCCCTAAGCTACTACCCCGCCGCAGCCACTACCCTCTGCCGCAAGCCCCTACCCCCTGCTGCCCTAAGCCACTACCCCGCCGCAGCCACTACCCTCTGCCGCAAGCCCCTACCCCCTGCCGCCCTAACCCACTACCCCGCCGCAGCCCCTACCCCCTGCCGCCCTAACCCCTAAGCCACTACCCCCCGCCGCCGAAGCCCCTACCCCCTGCCGCCCTAAGCCACTACCCCGCCGCAGCCACTACCCCGCCGCCGAAGCCCCTACACCCTGCCGCCCTAACCCATTACCCCACCCCGCCGCACCCACTACCCTCTGCCGCAAGCCCCTACCCCCTGCCGCCCTAACCCACTACCCCGCCGCAGCCACTACCCTGCCGCCGAAGCCCCTACCCCCCTAACCCACTACTCCGCCGCAGCCACTACCCTCTGCCGCAAGCCCCTACCCCCTGCCGCCCTAACCTACCCCGCCGCCGAAGCACCTACCCACTGCCGCCCTAAGCCACTACCCCGCCGCAGCCACTACCCTCTGCCGCAAGCCCCTACCCCCTAAGCCGCACCTAACCCCCTACCCCCGAATCCGCACCTAAACCCCTACCCCCCCCTGCCCCCTAAGTCCCGCCGCCTCCTAAGTTCCCGCCGCTAACACCTAAGGCCCTACACCCGAAGCCCCCGCCGTCCCCTAACCTAACGCCCCCGTCGATCACTTACATGCCTTCTTAGTCATCTGATCGTCCATCCGATCCACAATCCCTTCGTCCGGCCAGCCGTCTCTTCCTCCGGCCCCGCCGCTCTTCTCTCTTCTTTCCGCCATCTCCGGCTCTTCGTCCGGCCCCCGGGGTCTTCTGTCTTCTTTCCGCCAACTTCCATCTCCGACGTCCTCTTCACTTCTCATTAAGATACAATGGACGCAAAATCCGCCATTCTATCTCTATGAGATGTGAGCTGCTCTTCTGATTGGTCGCTCTCTAATGCCCTCAGCCAATCAGAAGAGCACCTCAGATCCCATTGAAATACATTAGCGGTGTGTCGCCGATTTTATGGCCGGCCACCTGGTTCTATTTGTCGGCCCTAAAATCGCGGACACACCGCTAATGCATCTCTATGGGCAGTCCGCCCGATTTCGGATTGGACGCAGACCAATCAGAATTCGAGCTCACTGCCCATAGACATGCATTATCGGTGTGTCCGCGATTTTAGGGCCGACAAATAGAACCAGGTCGGCGGCCATAAAATCGCCGACACACCGCTAATGTATTTCAATGCGAACAAATTAATTTAATAATAAAAAAAATAATTAAAAAATAATTAAAAAAAAATAAATAAATAAATAAATAAACGGACCTGAAAGAGAACTGGGTCTCAGCCTAAATAATAAATTTAATAATAAAAAAAATAATTAAAAAATAATTAAAAAATAATAAAAAAATAATTTAAAAATAATAAATAATTCAATAAAAATAATAATAAAAAAATTAAATATATGCTAATTATATCAGCCCTTTCAGCGGACCTGAAAGAGAACTGGGTCTCAGCCTAAATAATAAATTTAATAATAAAAAAATAATAAAAAATAATAAAAAAATAATAAAAAAATAAATTAAAAATAATAAATAATTAAATAAAAATAATAAAAAAAAAAATAAATATATGCTAATTATATCAGCCCTTTCAGCGGACCTGAAAGAGAACTGGGTCTCAGCCTAAATAATAAATTTAATAATAAAAAAAATAATTAAAAAATAATTAAAAAATAATAAAAAAATAATGAAAAATAATAAATAATTCAATAAAAATAATAATAAAAAAATTAAATATATGCTAATTATATCAGCCCTTTCAGTGGACCTGAAAGAGAACTGGGTCTCAGCCTAAATTAATAAATTTAATAATAAAAAAAATAATTAAAAATTAATTAAAAAATAATAAAAAAATAAATAAAAAATAATAAATAATTCAATAAAAATAATAATAAAAAAATTAAATATATGCTAATTATATCAGCCCTTTCAGAGGACGTGAAAGAGAACTGGGTCTCAGCCTAAATAATAAATTTAATAATAAAAAAAATAATTAAAAAATAATTAAAAATAAAAAAATAAATAATAAATAATTCAATAAAAATAATAATAAAAAAATAAATATATGCTAATTATATCAGCCCTTTCAGCGGACCTGAAAGAGAACTGGGTCTCAGCCTAAATAATAAATTTAATAATAAAAAAAAATAATTAAAAAATAATTAAAAAATAATAAAAAAATAAATTAAAAATAATAAATAATTCAATAAAAATAATAATAAAAAAATTAAATATATGCTAATTATATCAGCCCTTTCAGCGGACCTGAAAGAGAACTGGGTCTCAGCCTAAATAATAAATTTAATAATAAAACAAATAATTAAAAAATAATAAAAAAATAAATAAAAAATAATAAATAATTCAATAAAAATAATAATAAAAAAATTAAATATATGCTAATTATATCAGCCCTTTCAGCGGACCTGAAAGAGAACTGGGTCTCAGCCTAAATAATAAATTTAATAATAAAAAAAATAATTAAAAAATAATTAAAAAATAATAAAAAAATAAATTAAAAATAATAAATAATTCAATAAAAATAATAATAAAAAAATTAAATATGCTAATTATATCAGCCCTTTCAGCGGACCTGAAAGAGAACTGGGTCTCAGCCTAAATAATAAATTTAATAATAAAACAAATAATTAAAAAATAATAAAAAAATAAATAAAAAATAATAAATAATTCAATAAAAATAATAATAAAAAAATTAAATATATGCTAATTATATCAGCCCTTTCAGCGGACCTGAAAGAGAACTGGGTCTCAGCCTAAATAATAAATTTAATAATAAAAAAAATAATTAAAAAATAATTAAAAAATAATAAAAAAATAAATTAAAAATAATAAATAATTCAATAAAAATAATAATAAAAAAATTAAATATATGCTAATTATATCAGCCCTTTCAGCGGACCTGAAAGAGAACTGGGTCTCAGCCTAAATAATAAATTTAATAATAAAAAAAATAATTAAAAAATAATTAAAAAATAATAAAAAAATAAATTCAAAATAATAAAAAATTCAATAAAAATAATAATAAAAAATAAATATTTATCCTATTCATGGTATTATTAATGCTATTAATGCTAATAATAATGCTATTAATGCTATTAATGCTAATTAATAATGCTATTAATGCTATTAATAATGTTATTAATGCTATTATTAATGCTAATAATGCTATTATTAATGCTATTAATGCTAATAATAATGCTATTAATGCTATTAATAATGCTATTAATGCTATTAATTATGCTATTAATGCTATTAATGCTAATAATTTATCCTATTAATGCTATTAATAATGCTATTAATGCTAATAATCATGCTATTAATGCTATTAATAATGTTATTAATTCTATTATTAATGCTAATAATGCTATTATTAATGCTATTAATGCTAATAATAATGCTATTAATGCTATTAATAATGTTATTAATGCTATTATGAATGCTAATAATGCTATTATTAATGCTATTAATGCTAATAATAATGCTATTAATGCTATTAATAATGTTATAATGCTATTATTAATGCTAATAATGCTATTAATAATGCTATTAATGCTAATAATAATGCTATTAATGCTATTAATACTGTTATTAATGCTCATAATACTGCTAATAATGCTATTAATACTGCTATTACTGCTAATAATAATGCTATGGCTTATATTATTGCTATTGATGATGCGATTATTATTTAAAAATCTTTAAAAAAACAATAAACATATTTTAGATACCCGATGCATTTGCATCAGGCTAACAGCTATAACTACTATAATCAAATTAATGCACGTTCTAGAATCCCGATGCATTTGCATCGGGCTCACAGCTAGTATATGCATAAAACAGTTAATAAAATACCGTATATACTCGCGTATAAGCCGAGTTTTTCAGCCCAAAAATTGGGCTGAAAAGTCCCCCCCTCGGCTTACACGCGAGTCACTGTAAACTGTATACACTGTATACAGTATACAGGCCGCCCGCCCCTCCCATCGCAATACAGGGCCCCCCCTTGCTGCCGCAAACCTGTAAAGGAATAAATCATTATACTTATCCCTGCCGCTGTCCCGCCGCCACCATCGCGCTCCTCCGACTTCATCCGGCTTCTTCCGGCTTCCTCCTCTGGTCGGCACAGGCAATGACGTCATTGTCTGTGTGCCAGAGGAGGAAGTCGGAAGAATCCGGATGAAGCCGGAGGAGCGCTATGGCGGCGGCGGGAAAGCGGCAGGGATAAGTATAATGATTTATTCCTTTACAGGTTTGCGGCAGCAAGGGGGGGGGGGCCTGTATACTAGCACTGGGGCTGCTGTATATACCTCTGGGGCTGCTGTATACTACCACTGGGGCTGCTGTATATACCTCTGGGGCTGCTGTATAATACCACTGGGGCTGCTGTATATACCTCTGGGGCTGCTGTATACTACCACTGGGGTTGCTGTATACTACCACTGGGGCTGCTGTATAGTACCACTGGGGCTGTATATACCTCTGGGGCTGCTATATACTACCACTGGGCTGCTGTATATACCTCTGGGGCTGCTGTATACTACCACTGGGGCTGCTGTATATGCCTCTGGGGCTGCTGTATACTACCACTGGGGCTGCTGTATATACCTCTGGGGCTGCTGTATACTACCACTGGGGCTGCTGTATATACCTCTGGGGCTGCTGTATACTACCACTGGTGCTGCTGTATATACCTCTGGGGCTGCTATATACTACCACTGGGGCTGCTGTATATACCTCTGGGGCTGCTGTATACTACCACTGGGGCTGCTGTATATACCTCTGGGGCTGCTGTATACTACCACTGGGGCTGTTGTTGTATATACCACTGGGGAGGCTGCTGTAACACTGCTGGGGCCTGTATATACCACTGGGGAGGCTGCTGTATACCACACTGCTGGGGGCTGTATACTACCACTGGGAGGCCTGTATACCACTGGGGGGCCTGTATACCACACTGCTGGGGGCTGTATACCTGTGCTGGGGTCCACCCTCGGCTTATACACGAGTCAATAGGTTTTCCCAGATTTTGGGGGCAGAAGTTGAGGGGTTGGCTTATACACGGGTCGGCTTATACACGAGTATATACAATAAAAGGAATTAAATGAGAAAACTACAAAACCTATGCCACTCGGTGATAAACTCAGATTCAGTGGGGAAATGACTCCTCCGAAATGTTGTATGATTGCTTCACGCAGCGTGTGGTGCTGCGTCTGACGTCCCAGGGTGCAATGAGCCCAAAATGGAAGCTTTGGTTTTATATAATGGGACATAAAATCCAGGTACTCCCACTTGTGTTCACCTCCCTGGTGGGCTGGTTCTCTGAAACCAATTCTCAAAAAAACTCAATTTTTCATATCTTTGGTTTGGCCACTCCCACATTAAAACCAGAGACATCATGTTTTCCCTCTGGAATTTACATGAAGATTGGTATCAAATATGATATAACTATGATGTTCAAAAGGTCAGAACCCATTCCCCAGGTTTCTGATTGTTACATAAATATAAAAGATATACCACCATAACTGAAAAAGGTAAACATTCCAAAAATATGATTTATCTATTTGTGGTATGAACCAGTCTTATGAAATTTGACGTTAAAAGACTGTAAGTTAAGACAAAGGAATTCAGTATGGACCAAACCAGATCAAGCTAGCTGAGTCCCTCTTGCTCAGAGTTTATGGCTTTGTCATAAAAATTTCTGACTGGGGAAGCAAAGCGGAGATCTATGTTTCTCCCTTACGAACGAACAAGGGGTGGAGAATTAAGCCATCTCTGGCTGTGTTTTCAAATATTTTAAAAGAAAGAGTAGCTAGAAAAATAGGTAGATTGGGTTTAACAGTCTCCTGCTGCTACTTCCTGGGCCGCCTAATAAGCTAATTGCATATTCACTGCACTGTCAGACAAGCAGCCAATCACAGAAGCTCACACTCTGTGAAGCCTCTTTTATTGGCTGTTGTAATCAGACTGGATTTTCTCAATCTGAATGTTGATTCTTCTTGGTTGCCATACACATTAGTGTATGGCAATCAACCTGGCATTATAGGGTGTTAAATAAATAAATAAATATTTTAAAAAAAAATGCATGGGGCATCACAGCATTTTTAAGTTCAGCTCGATGAAAGCACACAGCTGTAAGCTGCCACCCTCAGCTCACCTTTCTTTCTCAGTCTTACTATTAGGATGGAGTCACACTACCGTATGACCCGTGCGAGGATAGCATCTGTAGTGACCGAACCAGCCACGGCTCTCCTGACCTGACACCTTTACGTATTTCAATACAACTGTCACTCTCCAGTCGAGAGAGCTGCGGGCAGTACGGATGCCATCCTCGCACGGGTCACACGGTAGTGTGACTCCAATGTTATTGAAGTTTCGCAGCACATATGGATTATCATGACATTCAGAAGAAAGTTGGTAAAAAAAATTGGAATACATTTTTTGATGCTACTATCCCTTATGAAATTTAAAATGTTGGTGCTAAAGCAACTTCTTAATGGAGAATATTTATGCTTTATTTTCACGGCCCAATGTTTTACAAGTCTTTGAAGCATCAATGAGTTCAAAGTGTTCAGTATATCACTGGATGACTTCCATGAATTCCATGAGGGGTGAAGCTTCCAAAATGGCACTGGTGGGGTGTCCTAGCGCCTGCAATCTTTTCAAGTCAATTTTGCATCCAAAAAGTGTGTATATACTGACAGACTATGTGACACATATTGCACACAAGTTGACTTTCTTTCACTAAGAATGTGACTTGTGCAGGTAATTGCTTGCACCTGAAATTTTTAGGGGCTTCACAGAAAAAGGGGTGAATACTGTACATATGCACATGGCAATTTTTCATTATTTTATCCAATAAATTAGACTATTGCCTACTTTATTTTTTGGACTCTAAGACATACTTTTTCCCAAAAGAGGAAAGTGTGGAGTGCATCTTATAGTCCAGTTGTACCTGGTGGTTGCTGGGGAAGGGGTGAGGCATGAATTCAAAGAGGGCAGGACCAGTGTTTCAGGAAGAAGAAGCCAGTGCTGGGGCAAACACATGTGCCCCTATTTAAGGGATTGCTCTCTCACTGCTCTCATTGCCCATAATCTCCCACCCACCTCTCTGCACTGAAGCCGGCACTGATGAGCATGGGGAGCAATGAATAATCCTTATTGCTTCTGAAGGTCTGACTGTATTCAATAAAATAGTGTCAGGGTGGTGCATGCGTGGACCACAATTTCCAGTGGCTGCACATGTGCAATCGCATTTTAAAGTCTAATCAATCTAGACTTTAAGATGCAACCGCACATATGCTGCCACTGGTGCCATTTTGATAGAGACCTGAAGTCTCTACAGACTGTCTTCAATATAATGGTGCTGGAACACCATTTTATTGAACAAGCTGATGTGATGTGCTTTTATGTTAAAATATTGCAAAGTTGCAATTCATTATGGCTTCAGTACTGCTGTTGGTCACAAGAGGTCACTATTCTCATGTTCACTTCTGCATAGTATTGAGTAAGTTTTTAGGTCTATTTAACCCTGCTGTTCTGTTCGGTCAAAAATGACCAAATTTTCACATACAGTATAATAATGCAACAGGTATTAAAAAAAAACACTTAAATTAGCTAAAAATCAAGACTTTAATAGGTACAGTCAAAAATGACCGGAACATTATAATTGTATAGTAGACCCAAACAGAACAGCAGAGTTAACAGGAAACAGCAGGGACTAGCACAGTTATGGTAGGGCTAACTGCAGAGTCGGCCCACAGTGGTTGGATTAACAGGAGGTAGTTTCCGGTTATGGGGTTGTTGTGTAGTGTAAGCAAGAGAAAGAAGTCAAGTAAAAGGGTGTGAGAGTACACCAGGCTTGGACTGTACATGTGATTCTCCCGAGGCAGACTGAGCAAATGGGAACTCCTAACTACATTGTCGGATGAGCGGAAAAGGAGACCTTAGTGAAGTAGAGATGCCCTGCTGCAGGACAGTGGCATGGGAACAATGACTCTAAGAGGAGTCCTTGGAGAGTAGCATAGCAATGCCAGAGGTACTAAAGCCAAAGCGAAACACGTGGACCTGTGTGGTTGTATCTCATTAGGATGCAGACAGACCAGCCTCCTCCTCACTCTATGGCAGCCTCTGCAGAAGAGAGTAAGATCATACCTAGAACACGCTCTACCACCCCTGGCATGTTTATATAATAAAGAAAAAAATAAGAATAAACCACTTTTGAGCTAGTGCCAGATCCTTTTGAAGTAATATAATAGTAGTAATAATTTCCATCAAAACACTACCCCAAGTCGTAATAGTATGCAGTATAAATATAGATTGCACACCATTGATCAACTCCAAAGTGGAAAATCTCCATAAACATTTTTACATTTATTACTTACACCACTTTTTAAACGAATCACATTTTCTAAAGAGATTAACAAGGTTTACTGTAAATGATGAAACCCAAGAAATAAACAATATGAGCAAATACCCTGTAGTAAGTAAAGTCAGCTGATATAAGGTGACGTTTTAATATTGAAAACAGGATAGGACTGTCCTGATTGGATACACCGTGTAGCATTGGGATGGCTAAATATGCTTTTTGATCAAAGTAGGCCCCTTTCACATCTATGCGTCTGCTGCGTTTTGCTTCATTTGCGTTTTCATGCGTTTTTACCGTTGTTTGCCACGTTTTGAGCTGTGTTTGCAAAAACGCATGTGTTTTGCGTTTTTGCAAACGCACATGCGTTTTTACATGCGTTTTTATGCGTTTTTCATGCGTTTCCATTAAAATCAATGGGGTCAAAAACGCATGCGTTTTGATGCGTTTTTGCGGTAAAAACGCATGAAAACGCGAATGAAGCAAAACACAGAAGACGCATAGATGTGAAAGGGGCCGTAGTGTTTGCTAAGTACCCTATCTTATTGGCATATACTAATACTATTTATTTAGGCTGCCTTCACACTGCATGATTTGTGATTCGTGTCTATCCATTTTAAAATGGATAGCCATGGATAAGTTTTGGCCTCCCATGTATCCCTATGGGCACGGATTGGTCCTAAGTGGCCATCAGTGTGTATCAGTTTTGTCACTGATCCGTTTGTGTCAGTTTTATCATTATCATGTACCCAGAATAGGAGACTGTTGCAATTTTGGGCTTCCTTGAAAATCACTGACACCAATGGACAGACATGGATCAATTTTGCTGCACTGAACATGCTCAGAAGCAAGGTACAGCTCCTTGCACCTGTATCTCTGCTAACTGATGATGGATCCATAAAAAAAACAGTCCATGGGCATCAGTTGGCATCCATTGGCAAGATCAGTGCCAGTCCGTGTGGTCCTTGAAATTAAAGGATCCACACGGATGTGCAAAAAGCACAGTGTGTAGGGGGCCTTACCACAGAGTAAATGGTCATTTTGTGTTCTTTTCTTAGGTCTTGTCTGTCAAATGGACACAGTGTGAATGTGCTCTTATACATTGCACTTATACCAAGTTATGCTCTGGCTCATTTCTTTGGATTTGCTGCAGTGTAAATAATATTAAATGGTTTCAAAATAGAAATGTTTTTATTGAGGCAATATTGAGCAATTAATTATCTAGCTATATCGAGTAAACAGAGGCCATGTTCACACACAATTTGCGTTTCTTTTCGCACTCCTAAAAGCACATGCGTTTTTTTAAGAGTGCCTTGTGTATGTGAAAGCTTTCAAAACGTTTTTGCAAGTAGTCATTTTTTCACCAAACACCCAAATAACAAAAAACGCATGGCATGAAAATTTGTGTTTTTGATGAAGGATTTTTTTTTTACGTTTTCCTGCCGACCAGGGGGGGGGAATATCATAAAAATTTTTATTTTACTTTCTTGATTATATAGGGAAGGGGGTGCTATTGGAAAAAAAAATTTTCCTTTTTCATGACCCCTTTACAAAAACGCTACCATTAACGCAGGTGTCTGCATGTGCCCAGCGTTAACGCATGTGTTTCCCATAGGGGCCCATGTTAACAAACGCACCTGCGTTTTTTTTCCAGCACCCAAAAACGCTGCATGCTGCGTTTTTTGGGCTATGGGAAAAAAACGCAAGTGGTCCTGAAAGACGCATGTACACTCACATGTACCCTGCGTTAACGCACCTGCGTTTTTTTTTCACACCCCAAAAAATGCAGAGATGGCCAAAAAAATGTGTGAACAATGCCATCATTAGTTTTTTCACCTTCACTGGCATTGTTCACACACAATTTGCGTTTTTTTTAGCACTCTTAAAAGCACTTGTGCTTTTTTAAGAGTGCTAAAAAATGTCCCTTGTGTGTCTGAAAGGATTTGCCACGTTTTTGGACTTAGTCATTTTTTCACCAAAAACACAGACAAAAACGCAAGCGTTAACGCAGGGTGCATAAATGTGCCTTTTAAAAATGCATGCGTTTCCCATAGGGCCCCATGTTATAGAAACGCATGTGCGTTTTCCCAAAAACGCATGCGTTTTTTTTACATGGGCCCCTATGGGAAACGCATGCGTTAACGCAGAGCACATATAGGCACCTGCGTTAATGCATGCGTTTCCCATAGGGGCCCATGTTAAAAAAACGCATGCGTTTTTGGGAAAACGCACATGCGTTTTTTACAGCACCCAAAAACGCTGCATGCAGCGTTTTTTTGACTGGGGAATAAAAACGCAAATGGAGCTGAAAAACGCATGTACACTCAAATGTACCCTGCGTTAACGCACCTGCGTTTTTTTTAACAGCCCAAAAAACGCAGGGATGGGCAAAAAAACGCATGTGTGTGAACATGGCCACTCACAGGAAAATCACCCACATATCGAGGTACACAAACCAATACTTTAGGTTTCTATCAATCAGATATGTAGAGTTAGGTCAGGGCCACATTTACGTAATGATTTTTCAGGACTCATCCGCCATAAGCGGCCGTCACACGCTACGATATCTTGAAAGATATCGCTTGAACGCGCCAGATTAAACATCGCTTGAACGATGTCTGTGCGTGTGACGGCAAGATATGACGAGCGAGAATTGATAAAATCGCAAAATCGAGATCTGAGCTCCGGAGCTCAGATCTTGCGATGAGCGATTTCACGATCTGCCTCATCGTGGTGTATAACACCACGATGAACGATCTCCCAGCGGCAGAGCCTATGCTGGGAGATGGTAACTATGGTACACGTCGGGTACTAAGCGACGCGCGGCGCCTAGTAACCCGATGTGTACCATAGTAACCAGCGATCTCGCTGGTCCACATCGCTGGTGAGTCTGTCTGTGTGACATCTCACCAGCGATGTGAGCGATATTGTTAGCGATCGCGCGTGCACGTGATCGCTAACAATATCGCTAGCGATATGGAAGCGTGTGACGGCCGCTATAGACATGTATTAGCACAGGCTTAACGCAACCTAACGCTATGATAACGTTGCCATAGAGTATTATGGGACAGCGGATCCACGGCGCATGTTAACACGTGCTTAAAAGGTGCCATCATTTCAAATCTCGCACTATTTCAAGCGGACCACATGATGTGTGCTTCCACATCATGTGGTCCACTTGAAATAGCACGAGATTTCAAACTCTACCACTTACATGCCGGCATTTTAATGCACTGTGGGTCCCGTTACCCATATTAGCCTATGGCAGCGTTAATGCACTGTTACACTTTGGTAACGCTGCGCTAATCCTGCTCTTTGGGGGAGCCCCAGGATGGAATGCCAGCACTAGTGTCGTCCTACTCTTAGTGAGACTCAACACAATCTTCCAATATTTCTCTAACTTGCGGAGTCAGCATAAGTACAAAATTTCCCTCCAAGTAGCTATTTAATTAATTCTTCTGCTCATTCATTCAGCGGTGGTGGCTTGTTGTATACTTTTTTTTTTTTTTTAAACCAATATTTTTATTAACATTAATCATAAACATCCATACATATATCCGTTAAGCAATAAAAAAATAATAGTTCCAACTACATTGTACAGAAAACCGAGAACGGGGGACAAAGGAAATTTCAATAACCGGGTAGGGGGAGTTACAGCAAAAGGGGGGGGGAGGGGGAGGAAGGAGTCAAAGAGAAGCAGCAAGCATCATGCACATCAATTTCCAAATTAGACATATCAATGTAAAGCTCGAATCACTGGAACATTAGGTCAGGGTGTCTTAGCTATCTGCGAATTTTGGAGTACATTAGGAAGGGGGCCTCAACTCGGGATGGCAACTGAGTTATGGATTGAGGCAATCCAGGGATCCCACCAATTGAGAACCTTAGTCCTGCGGGGTAGATCATGCGCAAGGGCAATTTCATGAGTCAGATGGGAGTTAAGTCGTGTTATCACGTCAGCTATTGTCGGGGGGAAGTAGATTTCCAGCGAGCTGCCAGAGTCAACCGTGCAGCGACCAGGGTATTAGTGACTATAGGCTTCAGAGGGCTTGGTAGGGTGTTCAAGCTAATGCCAAATAAGGCCAATTGAGGAGATAGAGGAATTGGAATGCCAGTTAAGGACAATAATAAAGCCTCCACAGACCGCCAGAAAGGCAGAATCACCGGGCAGGTCCACCAAATATGTGCATCAAAACCGTCCATTCCGCAGGACCTCCAACACAGAGGAGACGCGGAGGGATTCGTGAGTCTAAACCTTGCAATACGTGCGGGGGTGAGATACCAATGTAGCGCGAGTTTTTTGGATTGCTCCACGTGGTTTATGCATCGGGTAAAGCATATAGCATGACCCGAGGCCTCCTGCCAGTCTTCCAGAGGTGCAGAGAACCCCAGGTTAGCTTCCCATTTGAGCATATACGGGAGTTTAGATTTAGCACGGGCTGTAATTAAGGCTTTGTAGGTAATAGATACTCCACGTTGGGAGTGACCTGTTTGTTTAAAAAAGGACTGCAAAGTCAGATTAACCTCGAGGGAGTCCCACGTTGGTAACGAGCAGGTGGTAAGAAAATGGCGGACCCGTAGGTAAGTAAAGAGGGTCGAGCTGGGGATAGAGAATTGCTGGGTTAGGTCCGGGAATGGTTTCATGGATCCCCCCAATAGTATGCTCGAGAGTAACGAGATCCCTGCCTCCCTCCACCGCATAAGAGAAATTTCAGTCATACTCGCCTCCAGAGCTTGGATAGAAATGTATTTACTAAGAAAGGGTAAATGCTGTTTTGCCAATTTGTGCCATACCGCAAGCAAGTCCTGCATAGACTTCAAGGGCAAGGGAGGGGGTGAAGGGTTTGGGTAGGACATTTCCAGAAAGAGCCTAGTGGAGTTATTGGGAGAGTGTGCCAGCTCCAATTGAAGCCATCGGGAGGCCGGAGCTTCGGCCCACCATATCTTTGCTATGTCCAGGCTAACCGCACGATAATAAGCTAGAATGTCTGGCACCCCAGTCCTCCCAGTGAGATCGGAAGGGTCAGGGTTGCTAGGGCTACTCTGTGTGGCTTCCCACCCCAAATGAATCTCCCTAGAAGGGACTGAAAGAGGTTCAAGTATCGTCTAGTAAACAGGAGGGGTATGCAACGGAAGGCATACAAGAGCTTGGGCAGTAACATCATTTTTACTAGGTTAGTTCTGGCAATCCAAGAAAGTTGGAGTTTGGCGTAGTCGGTACATAAGAATTTCAGAGAAGACAGGAGGGCCCCACAGTTCACTCTGAGTAGGGTTCGGGTAGGGGCAATGTGGATACCCAAGTATTGGAATCCTTGCGGGGCCCAGGAAAAGGAGAACTGTGAACGCAGACATGTCTGAGCAGAGGGGGAAAGGTTCACCGGGAGTAAAGAGGATTTAGAGAGATTCAGTTTGTAGTAGGAAATTTGTGAAAATTCGGAGAGGATAGAGATAATAGTCGGAACGGAGGTGGTTGGGTTCACACAGGAGAGGAGGACGTCATCAGCATACAGGGTGATTTTATGTTCCAACTGTCCCGACAGCACCCCCGAAACATCTGGGTGGGTCCGAATTGTGGCCGCTAGCGGTTCCATCGCAAGAGCGAATATCAGAGAAGAGAGGGGGCAGCCCTGTCTCGTCCCATTAGAAATGCCAAAAGTGGAGGAGGCAAAGCCCCCAGCTTTCACGTAGGCACATAGGGAGGAGTAAAGGGCTAATATTTCTGATCTAATAGCACCTTGGAAACCAAATTTGTCCAGGACAGCTGCCAAATACCCCCAGTGCACTCGGTCAAAAGCTTTTTCAGCATCAAGTGACAAGAGAACACCGGGGGTCCCTCTCTGCTCGAGAACCTCTAGTAGGTTAACCACCCTCCGAGTTGCATCTCTCGCCTGCCTGTCAGGGATAAAACCCACCTGATCCAAGGCGATCAGGGAAGTGACCACAGTCTTGAGACGGTCCGCCAGCAACTTAGCATATAGTTTGATATCGCAGTTCAGGAGTGCTATCGGGCGATAGTTGCCCGGAAGAGATGGAGGCTTTCCGGGTTTGGGGATGGTGGAGATAGCTGCCGTTAGGGCCTCTGGTCTCACAGTCCCTCTCGCTGCCAGAACCCGTATAGTTCCAAGAGATGAGGAGCCAAGAAAGGGGCAAAGGTTGAGTAATATAGGTAGGAGAAGCCGTCCGGGCCTGGCGCCGATCGTTTTTTGGATGAACGGATCACTCCAAGTATTTCTTCAATGGTAATCGGTTTATTCAAGAATGCCAGTTGGTCGACGGCCAGGGACGGAAGGCTTAATTTAGAGAGAAATGCAGAAATAGCAGCAGGAGAAGGTTGAGGGGTAGAGGTGGAGTCAGAAAGATTATATAGCGAATGATAGTATTCCCTAAATTGCTCGGCTATCTGGATAGGGTTCCTAATCTGGGCACCGGTGGAGGTAGTAAGAGAGGTGATTCTAGAACGCATTTCAAATTATTTGACCCTGCGCGCTAATAAAGCTCCCGCCCTGTCACCCATACTATAGTACATCAAGCGGACTTTCTTTAGTTGGTGTTCGACCTTGGATAAGAGGAGGGCCCGGCGTCGTGTACGCGCCTGGGAGAGGGCAGACAACGTGTTGGGGTCAGCTTTAACCAAGTAGGCCTTCTCGAGAGACTTCACCTCTGTCAGGAGGAGGTTCAGAGCTTCAACTCGTGCTCTTTTAGCCTGGGCCGCCAATTTCAGGCAGTGCCCTCGAATGACCGCTTTGTGGGCCAGCCATAAACCCTCTGGAGCAATATCCGGCGTAGAGTTGAGGAGAAAAAATTCAGTCAATTGGGAGGATAAGAAGTCGCAGTTTTTTGGGGAGGTAAGCAGGTAGTCGTTAAGTCTCCAAGGGGCCGTGGGAGAGCGTGGAGTAGAGTCAGAGAGGAGGAGGGATAGAGGGGCATGATCTGACCATGTTATGGTGTCTATGTCCGCCTTCAGACATAAAGGCAGGAGGGAGTCATTAACTAGGATGTAATCTATTCGACTAAACGAACCATGTCTAGGGGAGAAAAAGGTAAAGTCACGTTCATTTCCGTGTAGGTAGCGCCATATATCGTGTAGGCCGGCCTTAGCAATCAGTGGGGCCATGTCAGTTCTGACAGAAGTGGGGGTTGAGCAATCGAGTCTCTTACACAGCGGAGCGTTTAGGTCACCTGCAACCAGCCCATGACCTACCATATTAGGGGTCAGGTCTTCTAGTATTTCTCTAAGGAATTTATATTGGCCTTTATTAGGAGCATACACGGCCAGCAGGGAGAACAGAACACCATCCAGTTTGGCGGTAACCAGGAGGTACCTGCCCTCGGGGTCCGAGGTGGAGGACACCAGTTCGAACGCTAAGGAGGCACCTATAAAAATTGCCACACCCGCTTTCTTCTCAGGGTTATTGGAGAAGAACTGGTGTGGGAAGCGGGGTGAGGTTAATCGTTTGTTGTCCCCTGCTCGGAGATGCGTCTCCTGTAGAAATACCACATCTGCCCGAGCTTTCGATAGTTGAGTGCGTAGCAGTGACCTTTTCTGGGGCGAGTTAAGCCCATTTACATTAAGTGCTAACACATTAATAGGCATTATTCAGAAGTCCAGAAGTTTAAACAGGGGTGCAATGACATAAGCACGCCATCAATTGCCTCGAGGAAATCAGGAGAGGGGGAGATAAGCAGGAAGCTTGTTGTATACAGAGACATGTCGAAACATGTTGTAAATTGTTTACTGTTGATAATCACAAATATTTCTTACTTTAGGTGGGCAATTGGTTCATGGTCTGAATGTAGTCGGAGCTGCAACTCTGGTGTGCGTACCCGGAGTGTGATTTGCCAGAGGAAGGTATCATCAGGAGAGGAGAAATCTCTGGATGATAGCAATTGCCCAATACCTCGCCCCACCATGCTGGAACCTTGCAACACCGAGGAATGTCCACCAGAGTGGGTCGCCCTGGACTGGTCTGAGGTACGAAAATAACTTTGTATAAATTTTGAATATGTTTCATTTTTGTTGAGGTCATGTAATAGTATTTATGTTTAAGGTTTCACACGCAAAAAAAATTGGTCTAATTCTCATCCAGAAAAATGGATCCAGTGACATGTGTATGCTATTCCGTGTGTCAGCCAAGTCCCGTTAGAATATTTGATATTTTCTCACCTAGCATCCGCATTCCATCCATATGACATTCATATGCAATGCATTTTTTTGATCTCAGCAGCTATTTTTCATATTGGACGGCACACAGATGGTCCATGTGACATCCGTTATCTTTCTCACACCCATCGACTCATATTGGAAACTCTCAGCAGTATTATGCGACCATACACCATAAGTCTTAATTATACGCAAGAGTGAGTGAACCCTAATAGTTATAATCATTAAAGGGAACCTGCCATTTCTCCAAACGCTATTAACCTGCATATATGGGGTTAGTCTGCAAGGACCTGTCAAGTCCCTGGTGCTTTCCAAACTGAAATGTAAGCACCACTGAATGCCGCGTGTCTGCTGCATTCATGGAAGGGGTCTCCCATGTTTCTACTTCCCCATAAACTGTAAAAACCACTTAAGAAAATGTAGAGATAACGAGTCCGAAGGGACTTACTGATTATGGGGTCATCGCTGTTCACGGAGGTCCTCCCCAACCCCTGCATCTCTGTGCAACCTCCTTGCCATCCTCGCAGAGCGAGGAATTGTTACAAGTGGTTTGCTTTGTCATTGGTCCTGCCCGTGAAGTCAGCGTCGGAGCCCACCCTGCTGTATGCATACAGCATAATCTGTAGCAGGGCGTGCTCTAGCGCTGACATCACGGGCAGGAGGTGTTTCAACCGCCAGCAAAGCAAACCACTTATAATAATTCCTTGCTCTGCGAGGCAGGCAAGGGGGCAGCACAGAGAGGTGGGGGGGGAAGGACTTCCATGAACAGCGATGACTCAATAATCTGTAAATCCCTCCAGACTCATTATCTCTACACTTTTTAAAGTGTTTTTTACAGCTTACATGGGGGGTATACAGACACACTGCATTCAGTGGTGCTTTCAGTTTGGTGCTTTCAGGTCCTCTTTAATAATGTTACAATGCTGCTCAATCATTCTTACTGAAATCCTGACTTCCGTGAGAAATGTATCGTTATTCAGTCATAGAGGTGGTGGTGGCATGGCTTTAGTCACCACTAGTGATAGGCGAACCCGCCCGGACTTTTTTTAAAGTTCAGGTTTGGGGCCGTACATAGCTCAAACTTGAGTCCGAACCCCGAACTCTGACTTTAAAGTTATGGGATGGGGTGGGGGACTGTAAAAAAAGGTAGGTGATTAAACAGCATTATACTAACTGGATCCCACATTCCCATCACTCCGCCACATCTAATTCTGGGGCCACTCATTAACTTCTGGGATATTCACTGCAGAGGGACCCAACAACCAATCACAGATGCTGTCACAGAGAATGGGTATCTGTGATTGGTTGTTGGAGTAACCTGAAACCAGCCCATACATTATAACATCTACCCTGCTAGAATGTATGGGCTGGTTTCAGGTTACTCCAACAACCAATTAAAGATACCCATTCTTGATACCCATTCTCTGTGACAGCATCTGATATTGTTTGTTGGATCCCACTGCAGTGAATATCCCAGATGTTAATGAGCTGCCCCAGAAGTAGGTGGGGCGGACGGCAGGACCCGGTAAGTATGATGCTGTTTAACCCCTTCCCGACATAGGACGTTGTACAACGTCCTGTGTTTCTGCCCGTTCCCGACACAGGACGTTGTACAACGTCCTGGCAGATTTGAGCTTCTGCAGCTCCTGTGAGTGGGGTCACTCGGGTGTCACAGATGCTGCTGCTCTGTGACAACCTGTAGTTGACCCCACAGGGGGTGGATTAACCCCCCCCCCGTGCCCAGGACCCCTCCGATCGGCAGTTTAAAAGTAAAACTGCCGATCGGAGGGAATCATAGGGATTCACCCCTCCAGATCTGATTGGAGCTCTCCAATCAGATCTGGAGGGGTGGATCAGCAGGTGCCCACCCCTCCTCACCCCCTTCCCGCTCCAGGACTCACAGGGGCCCCCCCGCCTGCCCCCCTCTATAATTATGTATATGCCGGCGGGGTGCACCCGTGTGTGCCCGCCGGTCACAGTGCCTGGCCCCCCGCTCCAGTGCTCCCACCCCCAGGCTGCCCCCACCTCCGGGCCCTGTGCCTGGCCCCCCCTCACCTCCTGCAGCGGGCTGCACACATCGGTGCACCCGCCGCTGCAGCCGCCCTGCTGCCGCAGCCGCCGCTCCGCCTCCTCTGCCCGCCGGTCTGTGGCCCCACTCCTCTCCCGGCCTCCTGCTCATCAGTGGATCGAGGGAGGTAAGTATGTATGTATGTGTCTATGTATGCATGTATGTATGTATGTATGTGTCTATGTATGTATGTATGTATGTGTCTATGTATGTATGTATGTATGTATGAATGAATGAATTGATGGATGGATGATGGATGGGTGAATGGATAGATGGATGGGGGGTGCAGGCGTGGACGTGTGCGTGGATGTGAGTGTACATGAGCGTGCGTGGACGTGTGCATGCGTAGAAAAGAGAGGGGGTAGACGTGTATGTGTGTGGACACGTGCGTGGACGTGTGCGTGCATAGACGTGTGTGTGCATAGACGTATGTGTGCATAGATGGATGTGTGCGTGGACCTGTGCGTGGATGTCAGCGTGCGTGTGTGGATGTGTGCATGCGTGGATGTCAGCGTGCGTGCGCGGATGTCAGCGTGCGTGCGTGAATGTCAGCGTGCGTGGATGTCAGCGTGCATGGATGTCAGCATGTGTGGATGTCAGCGTGCGTGGATATGCGTGCGTGGATGTGTGCATGCGTGGATGTCAGCGTGCGTGCGTGGATGTGTGCGTGCGTGGATGTCAGCATGCTTGAATGTCAGCGTGCGTGATTGTCAGCGTGCGTGAATATCAGCGTACGTGCGTGGATGTCAGCGTGCGTGGATGTCAACGTGGATGTCAGCGTGCGTGCGTGGATGTCAGCGTGCGTGAATGTCAGCGTGCATGGATGTCAGCGTTCGTGCGTGGATGTCAGCGTGCATGCATGGATGTCAGCGTGTGTGCGTGGATGTCAGCGTGCGTGAATGTCAGCGTGCGTGCGTGGATGTCAGCATGTGTGGATGTCAGCGTGGATGTCAGCGTGCGTGCGTGGATGTCAGCGTGCGTGGATGTCAGTGTGCATGCGTGGATGTCAGCGTGAATGTCAGCGTTCGTGCGTAGATGTCAGCGTGCATGAGTGGATGTCAGCGTGCTTGAATGTCAGCGTGCGTGTGTGGATGTGTACGTGCGTGCATGGATGTATGCGTTCGTGGATGTCAACGTGCGTGCGTGGATGTCAGCGTGCGTGCGTGGATGTGTGCGTGCGTGGATGTGTGCTTGCATCCGTGGATGTCAGCGTGCTTGAATGTCAGCGTGCGTGTGTGGATGTGTACGTGCGTGCATGGATGTATGCGTTCGTGGATGTCAGAGTGCGTGCGTGGATGTCAGCGTGCGTGGATGTCAGCGTGCGTGCGTGGATGTGTGCGTGCGTGGATGTCAGCGTGCATGCGTGGATGTCAGATTGCTTGAATGTCAGCGTGCGTGTGTGGATGTGTGCGTGTGTGGATGTGTGTGTGGACGTGCGTGCGTGAATGTCAGCGTGCGCGTGTGGATGTGTGCGTGCGTGGATGTGGATGAGGGTGCGTGGATGATGGGTGCATAGGTGGATGGATGGGTGTCAACAAGGGATCAAGTGTCCTCTTGTTGTAGTCTCTGGGATCATAGTTATGGTACATTGTATGACAGATCATTGTCATACAGTGCACCATAACTCTGACCCCAGAGGCTGTAGGAAGACGACACTTGATCCCTTGCTGCAGTCTCTGGATTGAGCAGAGGCGATCGAGAATCGTGGACCTTCGTTGTGGACTACGTCGGAGACGATCGAGCGTCGTGGGACCTTAGTTGTGGACTACGTCGGATCTTTATAATAAAGATGGAGTCCAAATTTTGTTTGTGTTATTTTTTCAAATAAAAAGATTTTTCTCTGTGTGTATTTTCTGACTATTTACCAGAGATTCCTAATGGCAGGTCTAACAATGGCCCTATATTATGAATATCGGGCTTAGTGCCAGCTGCCAATAAAAAGCTGGCATTAACCCCTTTATTACCCAGTTTTCCACCGGCACCAGGGCAATTGGAAGAGTCTGAGTACAGCGCCAGAAAATGGCGCTTCAATGAATGCGCCATTTTCTGGGCGGCTGCGGGCTGCAATTCGCAGCATGGGGGGCCCAGAATGCTTGGGCCTCTCCATGCTGCAGATTCCAGCCCCCAGCTGCCTAGTTGTACCTGGCTGGACCAAAAATATGGCGGAGCCCCACGTCATTTTTTTTCTAGAATTAGTTCTAGAAGAAAAAAAAAGGGCTTTGCTGTATTTTTGGTGGCTAGCCAGGTACAACGAGGCAGTTGGGGGTTGGTGGCAATCCGTAGCTGACAAGTTGTACCTGGCTGGACCAAATATATGGCGGAGCCCTACGCCATTTTTTTTCTAGAATTAGCCCCTGTGTGCCTAAACATTGGAGCTCCCCCACAAGTGACCACATTTTGGAAACTAGACATCCCAGGGAACGTATCTAGGTGGGCTGTGAACATTTTGAACCCCCAGGTGCTTCACAAATTCATCTGTAAAATTGAATAAGTACTTTTTTTTTCCACAAAAAATGTCTTTTTTCATTTTTACTGATTATTTTGTGAAGCACCGGGGTGTTCAAAGCGCTCACCACACATCTAGATAAGTTCCGTTCGGGGTCTAGTTTCCAAAATGGGGTCACTTGTGGGGGAGCTCCATGTTTAGGCACACAGGGGCTCTCCAAACGAAACATGGTGTCCGCTAACAATTGCAGCAAATTTTTCAGTCAACTTGTTAGCGGACACCATGTCGCGTTTGGAGAGGCCCTGTGTGCCTAAACATTGCAGCTCCCTCACAAGTGACCCCATTTTGGAAACTAGAGCCCCCAGGGAATTTATCTAGATGGGTGGTGAGCATTTTGAACCCCCAGGTGCTTCACAAATTCATCCGTACAAATGAAAAAGTACTTTTGTTTCCATAAAAATTTTCTGTTTTCATTTTTACAGATTAATTTGTGAAGCACTGGGGTGTTCAAAATGCTCACCACCCTTTTAGATAAGTTCCCTGGGGGGTCTAGTTTCCAAAATGGGGTCACTTGTGGGGAGCTCCAATGTTTAGGCACACAGGGGCTCTCCATACGTGATATGGTGTCCGCTAACAATTTGAAAAATCAGCTCAAATTGTTAGCGGACACCATGTCTCGTTTGGAGACCCCATGTGTGTCTACACATTGGAGCTCCCCCACAAGTGACCCCATTTTGGAAACTAGACCCCCCAGGGAACTAATCTAGATGGATGGTGAGCATTTTGAATGCCCAGGTGCTTCACAAATCCATCCGTAAAAATGAAAAAATTTTTTTTTTCTACAAAAATTTTCTTTAAGCCTACATTTTTTCATTTTCACATGGGGAACAGGATAAAATGGATCCTAAAAATTGTTGGGCAATTTCTCCTGAGTACACCGATACCTCATATGTGGTCATAAACCACTGTTTGGGCGCACGGCAGGGCTCAGAAGAGAAGGAGAGCCATTTGACTTTTTGAATGGAAAATTAGCTCCAAAAGTCAAATTGCGCTCCTTCCCTTCTGAGCCCTGCTGTATGCCCAAACAGTGGTTTATGACCACATATGAGATATCGATGTACTCAGGAGAAATTGCCCAACAATTTTAGGATCCATTTTATCCTGTTTCCCATGTGAAAATGAAAGAATTGAAGCTAAAAGAACATTTTTGTTGGAAAAATTAAAATGACCATTTTTTCCTTCCACTTTGCTTTAGTTCCCGTGAAGCACCTGAAGGGTTAATAATCTTCTTGAATGTAGTTTTGAGTAGCTTGAGGGGTGCAGTTTTTGGAATGGTGTCACTTTTGGGTGTTTTCTGTCATGTAAACTCCTCAAAGGGACTTCAAATGTGATGTGGTCACAAAAGAAAATGGTTTTGTAAATTTTGCTGGAAAAATGAAAAATTGCTGATGAACTTTGAACCCTTATAACTTCCGAACAAAAATTTTTTTATTTCCAAAATTGTGCTGATGTAAAGTAGACATGTGGGAAATGTTATTTATTAACTATTTTGTGTCACATACCTCTCTGGTTTCGCAGAATAAAAATTCATAATTTGAAAATTGCAAAATTTTCACACATTTTGCCAAATTTTTTATTTTTTCACAAATAATCGCAAAAATTATTGACCTAAATTTAATACTAACATGAAGCTCAATATGTCACGAAAAAACAATCTCAGAATCGCTAGGATCCGTTGAAGCGTTCCAGAGATGTTACCTCATAAAGGGACACTGGTCAGAATTAACAAAAATGGCCTGGTCATTAAGGTCAAAATAGGCCCGGGGGTGAAGGGGTTAATAACTATTTTCTTTACTTTTACAACTCTCTATCCCTGAACCTGAACCCAAACCCGAACCCAGGGAAGTCTGTGTTCGGGATCTGTGCCCGAACACTAGGTGTTCGATATGGACCTCGAACTTTACAGTTTGGGTTTGCCAATCACTAGTCACCACTCAGTACGCAGTGAGCGGCAGCTGCAAGCATGCCCCTGCTCTTAGATTGACAGCTCACTCTGCAGTGCATCTGTGCAGAAGCAAGATGTCAATCACAGTGCTGAGACATACTTTTACAGCTGACGCCTACTGTGTACTGAGTGGTGACTGAAGCTGCTCAAGTATGCCGCTATGATTGAAAGCTGTTGGCTACCAGGAGGATTAAATCAATTTTCTCCCATTACCCAGGACAGCATTGGAAAGCAGTTAACTTGCAGATTAATCCTATAACTACAGGTTAATAGTGTTTGAGGACATGACAAGTTCACCAGGTGAATACTTTGCATCTTGTCATAGAAAAGAATAAGCTAGACAAATATATAAGGTTTTGCAGAATAGAATCCAGTATAGTTTGTATCTTATTTAATAAAATCTCTTATCATTCTTGGCTTAGAGCTACAGTGGGTGATCCTATCAATGTCTGGCAACTTTGTTTGTGTGAGCATACATAGAAATATACAGTAGCCATCATCACTTACAGTGAAGGAAATAATTATTTGATCCCTTGCTTAATTTGTAAGTTTGCCACTGACAAATACATGAATAGTATATCATTTTAAGGGTAGGTTAATTTTAAAAGTGTGAGATAAAATATCAAAAATAAAATCCAAAAAATCATATTATCTAAATTATATAAGGTTATTTGCATTTTGCAGAGAGAAATAAGTATTTGATCCCTCTGGCAAACAAGACTTAATACTTGGTGTCAAAACCCTCGGTAAGCACAGCAGTCAAACATTTCTTGTAGTTGATGACGAGGTTTGCGCACATGTCTAGAGGAATTTTGGTCCACTACTCTTTGCAGATCATCTCTAATGGTACCTTTACACGCCGCTACAACATGGTGGAAACAACCGGGTAGATGAGAGAAATGTATCTTGCACCGCCAAATCAACCCGAGGTAGCGGCGTGTAAAGACGGTTGTTTCCACCCGTCACTTGCGGCACCTGTTTCAGAGCAGTGCTCTAAAACAGGTTGATTTCAAGGTGATGGTAGCGGCCTGTATCGGCGTGTAAATAAGGAACAGGAGGGTTGTTTCGACACCTTGCTATCTACCTTGGCCGTGTCACAGGCTTCGGGAAACCACCCCCCTTCAGCGATCATTGGAGAAGCTCCTGCGTTATGATTGGTAGTCGCTGCATAGGGCGGCATATTTAATGAGCTGACCAGTCACACTACACAATTGCTCGAGCGTCATGTATTAGTCAGACTACTGCGCTGGCTGGCCAATCATGATGCTATTGCGTTGTCCTATCAGCGTATGAAATTCTCGTAATCCACAATTCTGGCATGCCTATGTGTTGTTCCTGCTGCACCAGGTCTTCCCATATTACCCTCTGTAGTGGCGTGTAAATGAGGGAAGGTGCTCTGCAGAAGGTAACTTTAGGCACCCGGCGGTGCATCCAGAGATAGATTCAACCTTCTGTAAAACACCTTATAGCGGAGTGTAACCGTTCGTGCGTGCTCGTGCACGTGAAGCACCCGGTTGTTTCTACCATCCTGTAGCGGCGTGTAAAGGTACCTTTAAGGTACCGTCACACGCGGCAATATTGCTTGCAATTTCACTGGCAATTTGCTGGTTGCAGTGAAATCATGGACACATTGTTCCATTTGTACACAGCAACAAAATAGAACAACGTGTCCATGATTTCACTGCAACCAGCAAATTGCCAGTGAAATTGCCTAGTAATATTGCTGCGTGTGACGTTACCTTAAATCATTAAGATTTTGAAGCTGTCGCTTGGCAACTTGGAGCTCCCTCAATACGTTTTCTATGGGATTAAGTTTGGAGACTGGCTAGGCCACTCCATGGCCTTAAAGTACTTCTTTTTGAGCCACTCCTTTGTTGCCTTTGTTGTATGTTTTGGGGCATTTTCATGCTGGAAGATACAGCCACAATCCATTTTTAATGTCCTGGTGGAAGAAAGGAGGTTGTCACTGATAATTTTAGGGTACATGGCGTCATCCATTGTCCCATTAATGCAGTGAAGCATGTAGGAGACAGAACTACGGTACTAATGGTTGGTAGAAGATCAAATACTTATTTCTCTCTTCCAAATGCAAATACATTTATATAATTTAGACAATGTGATTTTCTGAATTTTATTTTGATGTTCTATCTCTCACTGCTAAAATTAACCTACTGTTAACCCCTCCTCGACACTTGACGTAATGGTAAGTCATGGGTCGGGTCCCGGTGTTTGATGTGAGCTCCGGTGCGGCGCTCACATCATTCATCCGACATCTCAGCTAATCTCATCAGCTGAGATGTCGGACTTCCAGCACCGATCAGATCGCAGATCTGATCGGTGCTATTAACCCTTTGAATCCCGCTGTCATTCACTGACAGCGATATCCAAAACAGCCGTAGCGGGGTTTGCGCCATTCCCCGCCAAGATCGGACATCCCACGAGAAGATTGCGGGATCTCCAATGGTCAGATGATAGCCCCAGTTCCTGGTGTGAACCTGGAACCGCTCCCTGTCAGTGGTTGGCAAGCACTGCCAACCACTGAAAGTAAAACCAAGTGCCATGTCCCGATGTGCTGCAGCTCTTTGGGACATGGCATAAGCGATCGGATGCTGCAGCAGTGTGACGTCCTATGGGGTAGTGTAAAAATCAACAATTAATTAAAAATAAAGTTTTAAAAAATATGAAAAAAACCACAAAAGTTTAAATCACACCCCTTTTCCCCCATTCAAAATAAAAGTATTAAAAAAAAAAATCACATATTTGGTATCGCCGCGTTCAGAAACGGGAGATCAAAACAGCGTATGCACCCAAAATTAGTATAGTTAGAAACATCAGCTCAAGCCACAAAAAATAAGCCATCACATAGCCCCAGATCCCAAAAAATGAGGTCACAGAACATGGCGCAAAAAAATGTGATTATTTTTTTCAAACTTCAGAATTTTTATTTCACCACTTAGATACCAGTAAAGGTATACATGTTAGGTATCTACAAACTCTCACTGGCCCAAGGCATCACACTGTCATGTCAGTTTTACCATATAGTGATCATGGCAAGTAAAAAACCCAAAACACAGACATGTAATTGCACTTTTTTTGCAATTTCACCACACTTGGAAATTTTTTCCCATTTTCTTGTACACCGTATGGTAAAATAAATGATTGCATCTGAAAGTACAACTCATCTCGCAAAAAACAAGCCCTCATATGTCTATACTGATGGAAAAATAAAAACATTATGACTCTTGGAAACAGGGGAGCAAAAAACAAACACGAAAACTCGCCAGGCGGTGAAGGGGTTAAAACTAGTGATGGGCGAGTCCTAAATTACTCGGAATCGCTTGACTCTAGCGAGTCCGAGCCCGGGACTCGCTACTCGTTGCGAGTCTAGCGAGTCCAATGTTAATGAATGGGGAAGCGAGTAATAGCGAGTAATGTGCGATTTACAAATCGCAGATGTGTCTCGGAAAGTGCTCGCATTGCCGTTTTGGCGGGTTAAGTGTGTGCTAACACTTGGCAGTGAAGCAGCACACTAGTCCCTGCAAAAATTATTAAGTGCGCACAAGTAGTCGCACAAGCAGGTGGCGTACGTGCTATTTGCAGGTAGGAGAGCAGCAACGCACTGGTCTGCCACAGAGAGAATAAAGCTGAATGGGTTATTATGACCCAAAATCTATCAGGTGCAAAAAAATAAGAAATAGTACCTCAGCTAAGCCTCTGACTTCAGCTATTAGGAAAGCTGAGTGAGTAAGGCTGCCTTCACACTGGCGTTCCCCTCCGCAGCGTTCTGCGGAGGGGAATCGCCATGTGTGCGCAGCCAGCGCAAGCCCCTATGTTTAGAATGGGGACGCACGGTGCTGCGCTTGACAGCGCAGGACCGTGCGCACCCATTCACTCCCACATGTGATCTGTGCGCAGGCGGATGCCCGCGCACAAATCACACACTCCCGCCCGCACCAGGGGCGCAACATGTTGCGTCCCTGGTGTGGACGAGACTGTGTGATCTGTGCGCAGGCATCCGCCTGCGCACAGATCACATATGGGAGTGAATGGGTGCGCACGGTCCTGCGTTGTCAAGCGCTCAGACTCGCTCAGACTCGCTGCTGACAGCGGGTATCCGTGAAGCGGTGTGATTTTTTAAACGATTTGGGGAGATTCAAGCTACATAGCGATGTGATATAGCGAGTCTAGCGAGTGAGAAAAAGTAAACTCTGACAAAACTAGGATTGTCATTGACTTGCATTGGACTCGTTACTGTGCGAGTAATCGCTGGGAGACTCGCAGAGTACCGAGTCCTGCGAGTCCCTTACTACTCACCAAGTAACGAGTCCTAGCGAGTAGATTCACCCATCCCTAGTTAAAACTATAGACTGTTCATGTCAGAGGGCAAACTTACAAAATTAGCAAAGGATCAAATAATTATTTCCTTCACTTGTTGCTTGCTGCCCACTGTCCTCTTCTTTCCACTATCGCACACTGAATTGTCATCCTCTTTACGATACTACCGAACTTCCAGCCTCTTCCAGGTCTTGGAGGTCACTGTGTGTTGCAAAGTTCTGATGGTGTCATGTTAAAGGTATGCGCCTGTGACCTTACAAAATAAAGTCACCTCTGAAGTCTGGATGCAACTGTAATTTCTGGTCAATAGTGAATAGGTCAGAGAGATGCAGTGCATGACAATGGAAAAAAGAGGTCCATACCATTGCCAGTGAGCTGTGGGGATGATCGTAGAGGTGAGGGATGTGGTATTATTATTTTTATTTTTTTAACATCTTATGCTCATAACTATGAGTAGTATATGTAAGTTAGATGTATATCCATCAAGTTTCCCTCTAATAATTATTAATATTGCTATGGTAAAACAAATATTAATTTACATGATTATATCTTAAAATTTGTGACTATGTCATAAATGTCTAATAGATGGGGATCTACTAGGGAAACCACATCTATCCAAAAAGACCCCATAGCTTGCTGTAGATCATCAAGGGGTACTATGCATGCTTAGCTCTCTCCACTCACTTGTATGGGAGTTCTAAAAATTGCTAGGTATGCTTGATGTACAAATCTCAACATTTGGATATTTCATGACTGTTCAAGATGAGACAATTCTTTGAAGTAGAAATTGGTTCCCTGTGCCAAGAAAATTATTACTCATACTTTAAAAAAATTGGAAAAGACATTATCAAGGAAAAACTTCCACCTTCTACATTTAAGAGTGACGCAGTTGGGCGCGGAGGTCATGGGTCAGGTACTCTTCTCCTGCTTCCCGCCATGATACATTAAATTGCTTGCTAATTGTGCATGTTCTCATGGTGCTCTTTACCTGGGCGATATGCTTTCGCAGACTGCCAGTTACCATGGTGTTTGACAGGCCAGGACCCGATGGTTCATAGAGAATTAAGAGAGAGCAAAGTCCAAATATATTATCTTTGTGCTACCTTTGCTTGGCAACAACTATGTACAACATATAGTAGGCACAGTAACACTTCACAGACATAAGCACTTCTCGGTTACATCCCACACCAGTTGCTTTCGCTTGTCTTCTGTATACTTGCACTTCACTACAGACTAATTATTACAACTATGAGAGATTTCTGCAAGGCTGAGTAGTGGTGAAATGACCTGTTGCAGTAGGCTGAGTAGTGGTGAAAAATCAGCAAGTGCAGTGTGCCAGTCCACTTTACACTAGCTGTCATGCTACTGTACACCCTTAAGGGCCGGGATATTGTTCACCCATCTCTCCATCCTGATAAGGGTGGACTTTGTCAGAGCCCTTCCAAAGTGGCAAGCAACATAGTGGCTGGTGACCAAACACACAAGAAGTTGCCAAGTCAGACACACCAGAAGCCAAAAGAAGCATTGCGGACCAAAACTAACCAAGGGAAACAGGGAGAAGCCAAGATCAGAGCAAGAACCACCTCAGAAGCATACAAACACTAACCTTCACCACCCAGCAGAATTGAAATAACCAACAACACACAGAGGAAATGGCAGGATTTAAATTTGATTCCCAGAGGTCACCTGACATCACTGAGGCAACATCAAATCATCTCCCTCAGTCCATAGAGACAAGGGGGGAGGGAAGGAGAGGGAAATGGAGGGAACCTCCCGCCACCCGACTGGCCCATCCCATATTGACTGGCAACAGCTAACACCAGGGGATCTGGGGACCATGAAGAGTATAATCACTAGGAGCAGCGGCATCTTGCTTTAAAGCAATACCAGGAATAAAACTCCTGGAATACCCAGGAGTTAGTAATGACTGGTAATACCCAGTCAGAGTGGACCCCAGCGCAAGCTCCACTCCCCAGAGGTGACACCCCACCCTTCATGGCCAGTGAAGGGTGATAGGTAACCTAAAGGAGAGCTGCAGCGCGCCCAGGAGTGTGAGGGGTTGTTTGTCAATAATCACTGCTACCATCAAGCTCTGGTGTAGTAATACAGATATGTCTGTGAGTCACCCCCATTACTAATCCTGTAAGTCAAAAGAAACAAAACACAAACCCACAAAAAATCCTTTATTTGAAATTAAAATAAAACACACCCCCTCTTTCATCAATTTATTAACCCCCCAAAACACTCCTGCAATTCCAAGGTAATCCACATGACCTCCCATGATGATTCTCAGCTCTGCTACTTCCGTGGTCACAGTGAGCAGTGACATTAGAAAACGTAAACACTCATGGCAACCTCTGGAACACACTGAGGGCAATATGGGATACAAGGCTGTGAGAAATGGTGATGTTAGTGAGGTCACTGGAGTTTACAGCTGGGGTACTCATAATACCCTCTGCAACCACTGATGAACTCTCTGCCAGACTGCTCTGGAGCCATGTCACACAGTCCAGCAGTCCATCATTCCGAGATACTCCAGCATTTCTGCTGTGCCACATGGATTGCAGGACTGTCATGCTACGTCACACAGCAGCAGAGCAGTCTAGCAGTCTGACAATGAGTTTACCAGTGGTCACAGAGGGTACCATGAGAAACCTAGCTGTTAACTCCAGTGACCTCACTGACGTCACCGATCTCACAGCTTTGGATCCCACGTTGCCTCCAGTGTGTTCTGCAGGATGCAATGAGCAGTCACATTTTCTAATGCCACTGCTCACTGCAGGGTTGGGGAGTCAGTAAGCCAAACCTGACTTCGACTACTCAACTTCCCTGAATCCAACTCTGACTCCACCTCTCCGACTCTATCACCTAAACATGAGCCATGTATGAGGGAGTCAAATTTATTGTAGTATAAAGGTAACATCAGAATTTAAATCTTTAAATCATTATTATGATATAATAATCAAGCTATTTAGATAGAATATAGTAATTCATAATAATAATATTCAGCACATACTACAGTATATTGAACTACTCTACCCAATTTAATATGTATTTTAGGAGTCGTAGTTGGTCCATTTTATACCAACTCCACAGCCCTAGCTCACCGTGGCCTCTGGATTTAGCTGAGTCGAGAATCATCGTGGAACGTTGGAATGTTGTTGGGATTATTTCATAATTGCAGGGGTGTTTTGGGAGTTAATAAATGACTGAAAGATGGTGAGTTTGTTTCTATTTCAAATAAAGGATTTTTCTGGGTTTGTGTTAATTTATTTTGATTTACAGGATTGGTAAAGGGGGTGTAGACACAACTTTTTTACTAATCCATGGTCTGATGGCAGCAGTGATATTTAGTAAATCACAGCTTTCTTCAATCCCCATATATTATCCCCATTGCCACCACACCAGGACAATCGGAAAAAGCCTGGTAAATTCTGCCTTCACACAATGGTTTTGGGGATCCAGGTCTATCCATTTTGAAATGGATAAGCATGGATCCGGTTTTGCCTACCATGTATCCCCATGGTGTCAGATCAGTGGTCATATATGGCCATCCATTTGTGTGAATTTAGTCCGGGATTCATTTTAGACCTATTTTTACCGGCACCCAGAATCAGTGACTGCATCGTTTTGGGGCGCAACGGACAGAAACAAATCTGGCGTGGTCCGGAGCACATAATATGGGGGTCTATGGTGCCTGATCTGGCAAAAAAAAGGATTGTTTTCCAGAATTGGTTCTAGGTATTGAGCATGCTCAGAACAAATTAACTGGTCCTCCCAGCCCAATTTCTGTTCAGGATTCTCTCTCTCTCTCTTTCTCTCTCTCTCATATTACCACTATTTGCAGGATCCGAGAACATAATTGGCATCTGTTTACACGAATCCGTTCATGTCTGTGTAGTCCTTCAAAAAACAGGACCCACACAGAAGGCACATAACGTGATGTGAAGGGTGCCAAAGCACCAGATTTTGTGCATCTAATATGATGTGTTAATCCTTGGTTGGGCATGAACTGATATTCTTTGGCTGGGATGGGCCAATCACCATGGACGGTCCCACCCTGATAATACGAGTCTATGATGTAAAGTCTAGGCTTTGGCAGCAGAGAGGGCAATGAACTTGGGAAGGATATGTTTTAGTTAGGCAGCTTTCACATCAGCGTTTTTAACAACCGCGGCAGATCCAGCAGTTTTGCTGCATCTGCCACGTAATGGCTCATTTGCTGCTTCCCAATTCATTCCCTATGGGACTTGCGGTCAGGTGTGGCAGGTGCGGTTTTGCTGGATCCAGCAGTTCCGGCACTTGAGGCAGTGCAAAACAATCTGCTAGCAGCAGTTTATTGACTTGCCCCAAGTGCCGGATCCGGCAAAACAGCAAGTGCTGGACCTGACCGCAAGTCCCATAGGAAATGAATGGGGCTTGGTGCAAGTGAGCCGTTATGCGGCAGATAGAGGAAGATGCAGCAAAACTCCAAAATTCGCTGATGTGAAAGCAGCCTTAATGTACTGAGTTCAATGCCTACTGTACATCAGGCTAGGTCACAAAAAGAAGAGCAACTCAACAGTTATCTAATGAACACTCTCTTTTCCTGTAGTGTACGCCAAACTGCGGACCCGGGTATAGGCATAGAGTTGTCCTTTGTAAGTCTGGAGACAATGAGAACACGCTTCCACCCTCCCAATGCCAAGCTCAGGAGAAGCCTTCATCTAGTATGAGGTGTACAATGCAACGTTGTCCCCCTCCCCGCTGGGTGACAGGTGAATGGGATGAGGTATGGGTCAAAAAATCATAACATCCTGAAAATAAAATACTTCTAAATCTAAAGTCAGAAAGTACTGTTCGATTTATGTAATCCTTTTTTCCCCCAGTGTTCAGCACAATGTGGACTTGGACAGCAGAGGCGTTCAGTACAGTGTGTGAGCTACACAGGACAGCCCTCTGTGGAATGCATTGAAACTGTTCGCCCCCCTGCAATGCAACAGTGTGAAAATAAATGTGAGGCTGGACCTTCTGACAGTCCAGATGGTTAGTTTCATACTTTTTCTAAACATAGTATTTGCTCTTACAATATCTTGCATCTTTTTTGCCTGTTCTCTTCTCCATTGATTCCCCATAGTTGTCTCTGTCCTTTATTCCGCACACGACTTCATACTTGCGCCCTCTACTTCCGATATGTATTTTTCCTTCTTCCAATGTGTGCATCTCCAGTTGTTTCCTGTTTCTAACATTCTTTCCCTTTGCTCTTTCCAGAATGTAAAGATGTCAACAAAGTGGCCTACTGCCCCCTGGTGTTCAAATTTAAATTCTGTAGCCGACCATACTTCAGACAGATGTGTTGCCGGACCTGTCAAGGCCACTGATGCTAATCAGGAGAATTCAGTCCATCATTTTTTTGCCAACCGAATACTTTTTCTGTCCTAGAATTTGTCATATTCTCTAGTTTTTTTCTGTTCCCAGTACTACTACTTATTTTAACTACTTATTCAGATTTTTTTTCTCCTGCTCTTCTCATGTCAAGTGTGACATTGGTCAGTTTTGCACTCTACAATTAACTGTTTCTACAGTATGTCTATCTTTTCACCTGTGGCATTCACATGCTGTTGTATTTAGTCCCACATACAGAACACTATTGTCAACTCACTATCTAGGGACATTAGTGTTGGCAAATAATAACTATTATCCATGGTTGTATATAACAAAGTAAAACAAATTAATTGCCAAATATTGTGTTTTAACCATAGTTATATAATATCCAATTTTTGTTTATGTGTTAGATTGTGAAGAACAAGAAGGCTACAAATTTTGGTTCACAAAAAGAAACAGAAAGCTTCTGGTATGCCGAAGAGATGTAGCATTACTGCTGGACATTTTAGCAATTTCAAATTAATTTATAGGAAATACTTGGATTTTTTTTTTATGGTGCTATTTTAATCCAAGTGTATCTAAACATATCCACAGTATAATATTATTGGTGCTAAAACTAAATGAATAATCAATTTATTGTTTTTTTTCTATTGCAAACTTAACAAAAGTCCAAAGATAAAATAGTTTTGAGTAAAATACAAGAGTGGATCCTCCAGTATACTTTGATGTTTTGTCTATATAACTTCTAACTCTATGCCAGTATACAGTTCTCCTGGTAGCTGCCCTTATAAACTCTAAATATAACATCCATAGTGTTGTTTAGTATCTCCACAGTACCTGTAATTAAGTGTGACGCTGGAGATGCTCCTTGATGCAACCCCACCCTTCTGGGATGTTACATCACACAACAGGGAGCACGGCCTGCCTGCTCCATGCTGTTGGTAATAGCAAATCCCCTGATAATATCTGCTTCCTTACAGTCCCAGAATAGTGGGCTTGTTTAGGGGTGTGAGGCCTGCTACCTCATGCTAGTAGCTGTCAGCCCCCTGATATATGCTTCCCTGCAATTGGAGAACAAAAGGCATGGGGGGGGGGAATGTGGCCTGCTCCACATCCTTAGGGTACTTCACACACAGCAATATTGCTAGCTAGGTTTTGTGACGTAGCAGTGACCTCGCCAGCGATGTCGCTGCGTGTGACAGGCTGCAGCGACAAGTGATGAGCTCGCTGATCGCTGCGGAATGGCTACGACCATTTTTTGGTCATCAAGTTCTTGCTGGGCAGCATACATCGGCGTGTGTGATGCCCCTCTATCCCGATGTGGTCCCTGATAACCAGGGTACACATCAGGTTACTAAGCACAGCGCGCTGGTAACCAGAGTACATATCGGTTTACTAAGTACAGCGCACTTTACTTAGTAACCCGATGTGTACCCTGGTTACCAGCGTAGTAGCGGGACCTCGACATCGTGGAAAAGAATAGTTTATATTCTTTTCCACGATGTCGAGGTCGTTACACAGGTCGCTGAGGAGATCTGCCTGTTTGACAGCTCACCAGCGACCACACAGCGATGTTCCAGCGATCCCGGCCAGGTCGGATGGTTGGTGGAATCACTGGTGCGTTCTACGTGTATTTTGCCCTTACAATGCTCCCTGATCATCGAGGTTACCTATGAAATTTTTTTTACAGTAAGTACAATACTATTTAGCATTTTTTCCACAACTATCAAAAGCTTTTGCAAAGTAAGAATACTTGAAAATTATAGTAGTGAAGTAGTGAAATAGTTTATTATCAATTAACAAAGTGCAAAGTGAATGAACAAAAAAAATGTCTAAATCATATCAGTCTTTGGTGTAACCACATTTTGTCATCAAAACAGCATTTAAAAAAAAAAAACAGTTGATTCTTTAAGTTGCACTTTTATGCAGTTTTTTAAGAAATTCGGTGGGGAGGTTGTTTCAAACATATTGGAGAACTAACCAGCAATCTTCCATAGATATAGGCTTGTGCAAATCCTCCTCTCTTGGGGGTCATATCATCACTTCTAGAACTATTTGTTCATCATTAATGTTGTAATAGTTCTACCCAATGACATGTGCTGTATGTTTAGGGTTGTCCTCCTGCAGAATACATTAAGGGTACCGTCACACCAGGTGACATCACGAGCGATTTTGCAGGCAACGCAGGGGCGTGGCCTATTGTCAGCATCATCACCAGCGAGTCGCCCCGTGTAAAGTAGCGATTTTGCGTCGACAAATCGGCTGAGAGTGGTCGCCTGGTTTCACAGCACTGCTCTGAAATCAGGCGACTACTCTCAGGCGATGTGTACACATTGCCCCATGTAACATGGCAATTTGCGATGTTACAGGCGATGGGAGCCATAGGCTCCCAAGTTACAGGATCGCCTCTGGGGTTTGTAGACACCCCAACGGCGATGCCGCCTGTAACATCGCCAAAGCGTCGCCAGAGGTATCGCCGCATGTAAACATGCGATGGCAACGCTGGCGGGGTGCCAAAAACGTGCACGCCCCCGTGCGTCGCCGGCGATGTCACCTGGTATGACGGTACCCTAAGACCCAATCAGACACTTCCCTGATTGTATTGAATGATTCATATGTGTCTGCCAGTGATTCTCAGTATGATTAATTCTGACCAAATCCCCAATTCCATTTGCTGAATTATAGCTGTACGTTTTCAAAGAATCATTACCTTTCTTTATTGACTTCAAGCACTCACTATTCTACAGCTCTTCATCCCTATGGAGAGCAAAGTGCCTTCTATGACAGTCAGATAAATGCCCTAACATTGAAATTGCAACACCAAGAAAGAAAAGCTTTGGTGTTCTGCAAATCATGTGCTTGAAAGACATGTTAATTAAATAAAAATAATGGAAAATAAAAAAAATAAAAAATTCAAAACATCTCAATTTATTCACTATTTAGTATGAGCACCATACGCAGAAATATATACACTTCCACAACTTGGCATGCTATCAACAATGTTTGTTATTAATGGTTGTCTGGTGACCATTCTGCCACGCTGAATGCACTTGGGCACGCAGATCATCAGGATCCATTGCTGCCAGCTCCTTTTGCAATTGCTGACCAAAGTCTCAAATGTGCTTAATGGGAAAGAAGTAGAGAGATGCTGTAGACTAGTGTAATATGCTTAAGTCATGCAGGCTGCACACAGTAGCACAAGAAACATGAAGTCTAGAATCGGCATATTGAAAAATGCTTCCAGGAAGATTCTTAAATAATGGTTGTACCATTGGTTCTACATCCAAATGATTGTAAGACAAAGCTGTTAAGGTACCGTCACACATCACAATTTTACTAGCAATTTCACTGTCAATTTGCTGGTTGCAGTGAAATCATGGACACATTGTTACATTTGTACATGGCAGCAAAATAGAGCAATGTGTCCATGATTTCACTGCAAACAGCAAATTCCAGTGAAATTGCTAGTAAAATTGCTGCGTGTGACGGTACCTTTAGTGTACCTGGAATGAATACTAGAGGGGACCAACTACCATACATTATGCCAACTCACACCATAATCCTGGGAATAGGACAAGTTGTTCCCAAGTGAAGGCCTCTCCATGGCGTTGCCCAAGTGGTCTTCATATCAATCTTTTACTATTATTTCATTTTTGGCAAAATTGGGACTTATCACTGCTTCCTTAATCACCTTAATTCCGGACTCCATCATTAAATATGCTAATCTGTATTGAAATATCTCCAGACCTACTTTCAATTGTACTATTCCTTAGTATATTGACTATGAATCCTGTTAATGGGACAGGGTGTTGCAGAGCTTAGCTTTCCCTCAACCAGCTTTAAGCCTCCTATAAAGCTGTTTTACTTAATGACCATGTTTCAACATATATATGAAAATTATGATAATTATCAACAATTTGTTATATTAGTTTATTATTTATCTGATTATATTCCTACATTATCCCTAACTTTACAAGTATACCTAGAAGAACTGATGCTGTTTTGAAGTCAGAGTGGTCACATGAAACAAATGATGATTTGATGCAGATTTTTTTGTATAGATAGAATAGATCATGCAATGTGAATTAGGGCCACATCACACACACAGATAATTGTGCAGATATTCTTCACAGATCTCTGATTGCAGTGAAATCATGGACACATTGCTCCATTTGTACACAGCCACAAAATGGAACAATGTGTCCATGATTTCACCGCAACCAGAGATCTGCCAACAATCTCTGCACAGATATCTGTGTGTGTGACGTGGCCCCTAATCGCAGTTGGGAATTTTATATTCACAATTAAAAGATTCTCCCTACCTTGAGAAATAAGCTGGGCATGTGATGGCACTTCTACTACTGTGTTTTTCCTAAAATAGGCCCCCCAAAAAATAAGCCCTCCCAGGATTTTTCGGAGTAGGCTTGAAATATAAGCCCTACTCCAAAAACAAGCCCTAGTGGAGAACTATAGTGGGGCTGGTTCTGGTCAAGGAGCAGAGGTGGTGTAGTGGCTTCTTGAAGCTGGGGCCGGCAGGAGGATGCTGGAGCTGTGAGCCACTCATTATGTTCATATAATACTCACTGTTTCCCCCTGTCCAGCATCTCTCAGTGCTAAAACCAATGCTGAGAGGTGGGAAGGGGGAGCAGCACATATTACAGAAACCTACGTATACTGACCCCCCAATCTTGGATATGGTTCCCCCAGTCACGGTATATGTCCCCCTGCTGGCGTGCACACAGAAAAATAATAAATGTTTGTTACTCACCTTCCATAGCTCCCTGCTTCCAGCATCACCATCTTCCTTCACTGTACTGTGCCCGACATCAGATCATGTGACCAGCACAGCGATGATGTCACTGTGATGTGTCGGTCCCATGATCTGATGTCGGGCACAGTACAGTGAAGGAAGATGGTGATGCTGGAAGCAGGGAGCTATGGAAGGTCAGTAACAAACATTTATTACTTTTCTGTGTGCATGCCAGCAGGGGGACATATACCGTGACTGGGGGAGCCATAATAAAGATTGGGGAGCCGTGTGCCTATGATGATGGAGGAGCCATGTGCCCATGAGGATGGAGAGCCATGTGTCCATGAGGATGTGGGACCCATGTGCCAGATGAGGATGGGGGAGCCATGTGCCAGATGAGGATGGGGGAGCCATGTGTCTCATGAGGATGAGGGAGCCATGAGCCCATGGGGATGCGGGAGCCATGTGCCAGATGAGGATGGGGGAGCCATGTGGACATGGGGATGGGGGAGCCATGTGCCCCATGAGGATGGAGGAGCCATGTGCCCATGAGGATGGGGGCTCATATATCTACCCCCAGTGTATAGCCGCCATCCTGTAATATAGTCGCAATCCTGGTATATTTGACCCTGATCCTGGGATATATGGCCCCAATTTGTGTGAATGATTTTTCCTGGCCCAAAATAGGCCCCACCCAAAAGTAAGCCCTAGCCCTTTTTACGGAGGCCAAAAGAAAATAAGGCAGAGTCTTATTTTTGGAAAAACACGTTAATTCCTGCAGGGTAAAGTTATTGATTGCAAATCTAGCCTGACAAGTATCTGTAGATGTGATGTTACCTGCACTATTCAAGTTTCAATGTGGAAATGTGCGGAGGGACAAACTCTAATGTGCACCTGACATGTGTCATGTAAAATAAAAACACTACTAAACTGCATATATGGGGTTAATCTGCAGGGTAAAAGCTTTCTGATACTTTGCAGTTGCTGCACAGAGAGCCCCACTGCCAGGAGGAAATTAGCTTTATTTCTCCTGGCAGCCTGACTGACATGGTTTCTGTCACCACTCTGTGCATAGTGAGTGTTAATTGTAACCACACCCCTGGTAATGACTGACAGCTTGCTCTGCCTCATGCATTGCTAAGTCAGCTGTCAGTCAATACCGATGGGCTAGTTATAGCTGCTGCTAATTATGCACAGAACAGTGACTGAGGCCTCCCTGATCATGATTTTATGAATGAGAGACTAAGACTGCTTGGTGGAATAAAGTTAATATCTACCCCGCAGCTGCATGGCATACTTTCTGGTTAAAGCATTTTTCACAGGACAGGTTCACTATAAACTACATAATAAATAACTTAGTACATGCAGTCCTGTTCATTGTTATTGGCACCAATGAAGTTTAAGTTCATAATGTAGAATATCTCCTGAAGAAAATGCCGCTGAATCCTCCCCCTGCCTGTGCCGCTCCATCCTCCCCCACCCCATCCCACCGCTTCCTCCTCCTTCCTTTGTCCTCCGCCACTCCATCCTCCATCCTCCCCCTGCCTGTGCTGCTCCAGCCTCCCCCACCCTGCAGCTTCATCCTCCATCCTCCTCTCCCCCGCAGCTCTGTGCTCCGTCCTCCCCATGCAGCTCCGTCCTCCCCCTGCCTGTGCCGCTCCATCCTCCTCCACCCCACTGCTTCCTCCTCCTTCCTTTGTCCTCCTCCCCTCCGCCACTCATCCTCCATCCTCCCCTTGCCTGTGCTTCTCCGTACTCCCCCGCTCCGCTGCTTCGTCCTCCGTCCTCCTCTCCCCCGCCGCTCTGTGCTCCATCCTCCCCCTGTTGCTCCGTCCTCCCCCACCCCACCGCTTCCTCCTCCTTCCTTTACCCTCCTCCCCTCCGCCACTCCATCCTCCATCCTCCCCCTGCCTGTGCTGCTTCGGCCTCCCCCACCCCGCTGCTTCGTCCTCCCCCCCGCCGCTCTGTGCTCCGTCCTCCACCTGCCGCTCCGTCCTCCTCCTGCCTGTGCCGCTCCATCCTCCCCACCCCACCGCTTCCTCCTCCTTCCTTTGTCCTCCTCCCCTCTGCCACTCCATCCTCCATTCGCCCCCTGCCTGTGCTGCTCCGTCCTCTCTCACCCCGCCGCTTCGTTCTCCGTCCTCCTCCCCCCACCGCTCTGTGCTCCATACTCCCCCTGCCACTCCGTCCACCCCCTGCCTGTGCTGCTCCATCCTCTCCCACCCCGCCGCTACCTCCTCCGTCCTACATCCTCCTCCCCCCTGCCGCTCCATCCTCCCTTCTCCCCTCACCAGTCGGTCCTCCCCCTACCTGTGCTGCTGCTTCCTCCATCCTCCTCCCCCCTGCCACGCCATACTCCTCCCACCGCTCTGTCCTCAAAGTCCCTCCCTATTCAGCCCTCACCTCTTTCCCCATGCAATACCTATTTCTATATTCTAAAATACCCGATACGTTAGAATCGGGCCATCATCTAGTTCTACAATAATTACAGCCTGTATTGTAATTAAAGAGACTGCGCAGACCTACACTGCACCCTGGATAAGGCTGTTGCAGAGACAATGTGTGACAGCCTGAAAATATCGTTGTGTCCCATTAATTGGGATAGGACAATATACGCTGAATGTCAGACAGTTGCCTCTGAACTGCCTGCTGAGTTTGTAGCATCATCTCTCCACAACTGATGTCAGATCACATGGGAGAAAAGAGCTGCAGCCAAATTCACAATTCTGCAGTCTCAGAATGGTAAACTCTCAGCCTTCTAGCTGTCCTTCAGAGGACTTACTACTGTACAGTATAGTTTTTGTACCAGTGACTTCACAACAATTTGATGTATATAAAATGAATCCGATTATAGTTTATTAGAAACTTGATTAAGTTGTTGAAGATGTGATTACAGGCAACCAAGAAAATTGTGAATACATCTCTGAACTCCAATACAAGCTGCAAGGGTTGGTGTACACTAGTGGGTCTGCTGTTCAAAACTACCGCTAAATTTCTGCTGAGACCGACTGCCCCAGCGCTTACAATGTGCACAAAACGACTGGTAATTGATTGTACTGTCATTTTTTTTGGCAGCACAGGATGATATGCTGCCAAGGACAATTTTTTTAAGCTATCTAAAATATCTTTTCATCTGATGAATTAGCATTTACACCGCAATTTTTTGGCAAGGGGTTTTCTTGGGAATGCTCATTTGTGGCGCCCTGCTCACGCAGGTAACCACAGATCTCCCTAATGCACAGCTGGGTTTCCACAGCAGGTACCTACTTCATACAAAATCTTCCACCCCGACACAGTAGGGGGAGCTTCACTTGCTGCCCTTAGGCAAGATCCCCTATATATACTGCTGCTAGGGGAGGAGCTAGACAGAGTGTGAGCAGACGTTAGAAGAGCTGCAAGGACGTCCTTGTGGTCGGTGCTGCGTTCAGGCCCAAGCCAGTGACCCGGAGTGGCCCTTCAGCGTCCCACAAGCCTAAGTGGGACTGAAGGCAGGGAGCTCAAAACAGAAAAGGGAGAGAGGAGCTCGAGGGAGTTCGTCCCAGGAAACGCCGGATACTGGGGATCCGCACCTGTGGGGACTATAGGCCCACAGAAATCCTCGTTGCACTGTTTAAGCTTCAGCTACCTGTTCTCCCAGGTGGGTTAAGAGAGGGAGCCAGGCACAGCGGGCAACTGCAGTGTCCAGAGAGGGTCATCCCGGAGACCGCACAGGAGGAGAGAGAGAGACAAACAAAGGAAGAGAGTGGAGGCAAGTCAGGCTACAGCAGGCTGTGCTTCAGAAACTACACAAAGCAGAGGAGGCCTTATACCCACTTGCTGGTGGAACCCACTGTGCAACCCTGTCACCCGTCGGTGCCCTGGACATATTTACCTGCAAGTCATCAGTAAAAAGGAAAAAGAGACTTAACTGCGTGTGTGCATTCTTCCCTTCTACTCCCAGCATCCTCTATAGACTATTCCACCTCTTCCTAAACAATCTCAGCTCTGCTACAACCTGCTTCCCCTTAATACACTGCCCTGGAGGTCCCAGTCCTGCCTGCGGAGGACTAAACCATCTCAGCCGTAATACCACCGACCTCCGGAGGACTGTGGCGGCGCTGGTGACATCTCACCAGGTAATGCAGGTGGCATCACGACAAACTATAGACTTGTACATAATCCCTTGTAAATACCCCTTTTCAAGAGAACCGTCCCCCAGGACACGGGGTCAGGTGCGGATGCCATTCCCCGTGACACCAATAACCCCTTCTGCCACCTGACACCGAGTACCCCACACCCTGGGACGACACACATTCTCTTATAATCTTGCCCTTTAAAGGGAAACTGTCAGCAGGTTTTTGCTGTGTAAGTTGAGTACAGCATGCTACAGGGATTAAAAAACAAAAACCAATTGCCTGTCTGTTCAGTCTGTGTGTTAGTATTTGCTTAGGCTGCCTTCAGATTTGCAGATGCCTCCGCAGCGTTTTGCGGAGGCATCTGCAAGCATCTGCATGCAGACGGCAGCCCCTATGTTTATAATGGAGTGCACGGCGGTCTGCAGATGCTTGCAGACCGCCGTGCGCACCCATTCACTCCTATATGTGATCTGTGCGCAGGCGGAAGCCTGCGTACAGATCACACACTCTCGTCCGCACCAGGGACGCGACATGTTGGCATTGGTAGTGATGCACCAAATGTCCTTGAGTTGGCACTCCAGAAAACCATTATGAGAGACTTTTGTTACAGTTGCTTTACACGCCATGCTTCAGTAATGCAGATGAATAGGCGTTTGACCACTTGTTTATCATTAGCCATCATGTGACGATTATTATGTAATTGTTAAAGTGAAAATTTGGTAGCCAATTTTGAACAAGCCCTAGAAAGGTATCTGAGGAGAAGTTGATCGCGGGGACTTTCAATGCTTACTGTTGGGTGGGTAGGTGAGACTGTTCAGTAACCTTGAGTGCACCTTCTGGAAAAATAAAGCATTACAGAGTCAGTATTGGAAGGAAATGGTTAGCCGTGCAATGGGTTGATGTGACGGGCACCCTCTTATAGGTAATTTTAGCTATGGGTCATTAAGCATTATAGTTAATTGTAGAAGATATCACATACATACGAGTAAGTTTAAGAAAAGTTTATGGTGGGAATTCAACAATACTAGTGTTGATCCAAAGTTAGCTGAAATAACATCCACCAAATACAGTGCAAGGCATGTGCATTTTCGGCTGCCCATACGTCCAGACCAGAAATATTCTCATAGACTAGTGTAAATTTCTTTTGGAATTTGCACTACTTTGGGGTAGGTAAGCTCTACCCACTTTTAAAAAAGCTGGCAGTTAAAGAACTTGATCATTTCTTCTTTAGCTCTCTTAGGCCAGTTTCACACCATGGCAAGATCAGGTCCAATTCACACCAGACAGCCTCAGACCCGAATTTGTGCTAATGCAGCCCTATAGGGCTGGATGGAGCCGGATGGCAGCTATTTGCCATCCGATTTCCATCTGTCCGGGAGGATCCAGGAGAATTCGGATTTTTCTCCCTGACACAAAAACGTTGCTTGCAGCGTTTTTGTGTCTGGGCAAAAATCATCCTCCTGGATCTGGCGCCGGATCACGTGGTCCGCCAAAAAAATCAGATCCGGGAGCCGGACGCCGGGTGCTAAAGTTTAGCAGTGACCGCTGCTAAACTTCAGCATCTGGAGCTGTCCCCTGCAGAAATTTCAGGACCGCGGCTAGCTCCTCCTAGCCGCGATATTGAAATTTTAGCTCCTGCCACAGTGATCTGCCGAATCCGGCTGCAAATCGGACCGGAGGGCATATCTGCCCTCCGGTTTTGTTTCAAGATCGGGTCTGGGGCTGTCCCGGACCTGATCATGCCGTGATGTGAAACCGGCTTTAAATGGAATTTAGTGCACATATATTTATGATTGGTCTATTAAGTTTTATTTTATCTAATTCTCAATATTGAGAGGTTATGAAGATAAAATGTACCATACAATTTTTTTCATCAAAAGTTTAATAACGTGTAGGATCCCGATACTCGCTACTCGTTGCGAGTCTAGCGAGTCCAATGTAAATGAATGGGGAAGCGAGTATTGCAGCGATTCCTCTGCTGCTGGACCCCATAAAGGGGTCTGGCAGCAGAGGAAAAACCTGCAATTCTCCATTTTATTCTTTAAAAGCCAGCATCAAAAAGCCGCGGCTTTTAAAGAATAGTTAAAAAAAAACGGATTGAACCGGATTGAACCGGACCGGGACAATCCGATTTGTTTTAACATGACGGTCTATGTAACCGTATTAAACCTGACCGTTTTTTTCAATCTGAAGGGTTCCCGGACCTGGCCCAGAAAAAATTAGTTAGTGCTCAAAAGCAGTCACCAAGGTCTACTGTGGTGCTCTCTGCGTCACTGCTAGATGGTACCGTGCATGCTGTCAGGTAGCAGAGCAGCTATGCACTTTCCCTAGCAAAAATAAAGCTTCAGGGGTAAATATGACCCCAAAATTATCTGCTGGAAAAAAAAATTCTTTGCTTCTGATTTCAGCTCTGAGGAAAGCTGAGTGAGCTAAGCTCTGAGGTCGGTGCTGTGTGGCACTGCAAGGCTGCTCCTGTCTGTCTCCCTGCCTACCGTCCTCTACAGTACTCCTCCATCCTGGTAGCTCTCACAAGAGCTTTTGGGTTAAATGTGAGGAATCTCGAGGTGGATTTCCTACACTGACTGACACTCCCTAGGATCTTCTGCAACTCTCCCTACACTAGCTCAGATCGTCATAGGAATGTGCCCAAAATGGCGGGGGCAAGGCTTATATACAGCCTTGCCTTGTCATACATGACATAGGCATCACGATGGACAGCAGCCAATCATAGTAATGCCACAACCAACATGGCTGCGGCATTACTGACTATGATTGGATAACATGCCGAGCTGGCTCTTCACTTTTTTCATAGCTAACATGCTAAGCTGTCTCTGTCTCGTAACGTAATATTAACATATTCTATATTCGGCGAGTACCGAATACAGAATACAGGAGTAGACTCGCTTGTAATACTCGCTGCTGACAGCGGGTATCTGGTAACCGGTCAGGTTTTGTAACGATTCAGGGACAATCTGGCTGCATAGCAAGCATGTTAGGTTGAACTGGATTGACATGGAGTCCATGACCGCTTTAAGCAGATTCTTTATACCGGGACTAAACCGGTTTGTACCGGTTTGTACAGATTCGGGTACATTAAACATTGATGTCTATGGTACCTGATTGAACCTGACCGGGTCAATCCGGGACAATCCGGTTCAATGAAGTAGAGGAATAGAAATTAGAATTGATTTTCATTGGACTCGTTACTGTGCGAGTAATCGCAATGAAACTCGCAGAGTAAGGAGTCGGCCGAGTACCCTACTACTCGCAGTGTAGCGAGTAGTAATGGTACCTTTACATGCCGCTTCAGAAGGTTAGAAACAACTGTGTGTCGGAGACAATTGTATCTTGCACCGTCAAAACACCGCGAGGTAGTGGCGTGTAAATCAGGTTGTTGCCACCGGTCACTGTTGATACCTGTTTTTGAGCAGTGCTTAAAAACAGGTTGATTTCAACCCAATGGTAGCGGCGTGTAAATGAGGAACAGGAAGGTTTTTGCGACACCTAGTGAACTCCCTGGGGCGTGACACAGCCTCCGGAATACTGCCCCCCTTCAGCGATCATTGGTGGAAGCTCCTGCGTTACGATTGGTTGTCCCTGCATAGGGCGGCATATTTAAGGAGCTGACCAGTCACACTACACAATTGCAATAGCATCATGTATTAGCCAGCCTTCCTGCGCTGGCTGGCCAATCATGATGCTATTGCTTTGTCCAATCACGAGCGTCTCATAATCCACAACTCTGGCACGCCTATGTGTTGTCCCTGCTACCCCAGGTCCTCCCATATTACCTTCAGTAGCGGCGTGTTTATGAGGGAAGGTGCTGTACAGAAGGTAACCTGTGGCACCCGTCGGTGCCTCCAGGGATAGAAAAAACCTTCTGTAGAGCACCTGTGTAAAAGTGGTATCAGGTACCGTTAGGAACCATTGAAACGTGCTCGTGCACGTGAGACACCCGGTTGTTTCTAACCTTCCGTAACGGCGTGTAAAGGTACCATCACGAGTAGATTCGCCCATCCCTAATCATGATGAGTTATTTGGTGCTTTTTCAAAAACACATGCATTTTTGTAACATGGGGCCCTATGGGAATCGCATGCGAATCCGCATGGCACTAAATGGTACCATGAGTTTTCACATGAGTTTTTTAAGGCTGCTCCAGACCTAACAGAAAAAACACAGCCCAAAAACGCAGGCTGTCAAAAACAACCTTAAAAAACACATGCAAGTGTGACCCTAGCCTTAAAAAACTCATGCGAAGACTTATGCAAAAACTCATGGTACCATTTAGTGCCATGCAGATTCGCATGTGATTCTCATAGGGCCCCATGTTAACTAACCAGATCATTTTTTTTATTGCACCCACTGCAGTCACACCATTGCAGTCACACTTGAGTGCAGCACTCAGTTTTTGGCATCAGGTTTTGGACTTAGAAAAAAAAAGTGCACAAAATGATGCAAAAACCTGATCCAAGGCTCAAGTGTGACCCTAGCCTGAGGCTAGGGTCACACTTAAAACTTGAATTGCGTTCACCGCATCCAGATCCGGATGCGGTGAACGCAATTGCAGTCCCACATATTTTTTATGAAAAATGCGTGGAGGGAACCGCATTGCAATAAACGGCAGCCGGGATAAGCAAAGTATACGGAAACCGGATTGCTCAGGATTACACATCCTGAGCAATACGGTTATCGCAATGCGGGGTACAGAACCACTCCGAAAACTGCAGCCTGCATGATTTTTTTATAATAGGCTCCTATGAGGAGCGTTTCCTGCTCCGGTTTTGAGCTTTTTAAAAGCTCAAAACCGGATGAGGTTTTAAAAAAAACAAAAAAACGGATGTGTGACCCTAGCCTAAGACGGTACCAAAGAACCCCAAAAAAAAATGGTTACGGCTAGGGTCACACATCAGGTTTATTTTAGAAAACCTGATCCGGTTTTGAGCTTTCAAAAAGCTCAAAACCGGAGCAGGAAACGCTCCTCATAGGAGCCTATGATAAAAAAACGGATTGCTTCACAAGCAATCCGGTTTCCGTCTCCGGCTCTGCAGCCTGCATGAAAAATCATGCAGGCTGCAGTTTCCGGAGCGGTTCTGTTATCTGCAATGTGGGAACCGGATTGCTCAGGATGTGTAATCCTGAGCAATGCGGTTCCCGCATATACTTTGCTTATCCCGGCTGCCCATAGATCTACTGAATAAGGCTTCAGGACCTCAGACAGCGACGCACATGCTATAGCAATAGCAATAGTATGTGTGCTGCTCTGAGGAGCCCGGCACTTTCATTCATAAAACTGTACAGCAGCTGTCAGGAGGCAGCTGCTGTACAGAGGTAATTAGACCATTATATGCCCACCTGAGTGGGTGGAATGTCTCTAGTGGGAGTGGGCACCCCCTAGAGACATTAAACATTTATTAATAAAATAAATAGTTTAACTAAACACAGAACAGTTTGCTCATCCCTACGGCAGCATCCTGAGTAATCCGGTTACCAGATTGCAGCTTCAGCAATCCGGTTCCCAGATTGCAGCTTCAGCAATCCGGTTCCCGGATTGCTGAATGTCAGAAGACAATTGCGTTCACCGCATCCAGATCTGGATACAGTGAACGCAATTCTGTATTTATGTGTGACCCTAGCCTACCAAAAATAAATTAAGTAAATACTCTCACCTTGGCCAACCCAATGGAAAAGAAACCCTCATCCCAAAAAAAAACATGGGATTTGGAAAATAAACTAGTTATGCAAATCCCACTACTGTCTTTTGCCTCATTACTATATACACAGAGGTCCAGGAGTATGTAGTTGCTCAAGTTGGGCACAAGTAATAAAATTGGGGGTGGCATGGGGGTGGGGTTAGAACAGTCAATCTAGTAGGAAGGAATAGAAGTAAAGAGAGATGCATAAAGTGCATGTACACTAATGCCAGAAGCCTCACCAACAAAATGGAGGAATTAGAATTGATTTTGTTGGAAAATAATTATGACATGGTGGGGATTTCGGAGACTTGGCTGGACGAGAGCCATGACTGGGCTGTTAATTTACAGGGCTATTGTCTGTTCAGAAATGACCGTACAAATAGGCGAGGAGGAGGTGTATCTTTATACGTAAAATCATACTTAAAACCCATCCTGCGTGATAATATAGGTGAATCTAATGGAAATGTAGAGTCCCTGTGGGTGGAGATAAGGGGAGGGGGAAAAAATAATAAATTGCTGATAGGGGTTTGTTATAAGTCCCCAACAATAATGGAAGTGGAGGAGAATATCCTCATAAAGCAAATAGATGAAGCAGCGACTCAGGGAGAAGTCATTATTATGGGGGACTTCAACTACCCTGAAATACATTGGGGATCAGAAACCTGCAGTTCCAGCAAAGGTAATACGTTTTTGAAAACTATGAGAGACAATTACCTTTCACAACTGGTTCAGGACCCAACAAGAAGGGGGGCACTGCTGGATCTAATATTAACCAACAGGCCGGACCGCATATCAAATATACGGGTTGGAGGTCACTTGGGTAATAGTGATCATAACTTAATAAGCTTTCAAGTATCCTTTACTAAGACGTGTAGTAGAGGGGCTACAAGGACACTAAACTTCAAGAAGGCAAATTTCCAACGGTTGAGAGATGATCTTAGTGTAATAAATTGGGACGATGTCCTGAGACATAAAAGTACACAACACAAATGGGAGATGTTTATTAGCATTCTGAATAGGACCTGTGCACAATATATACCCTATGGGAATAAGCATGCTAGAAATAGGAGGAAACCACTATGGCTAAATAAAGCGGTAAGAAGTGCAATATGTGACCGACAACCGTAAGTCATACCAAGTGGTATCACATAACCTACACGGCTTCAACTCCCCTATTCCTAGGTCCCAAACACTACACTTCCTCAAGAAGGCAGGCTATGACATCTTATTGCTACAAGAAACCCATTTTATAGAAACTAAATCGCCTAATTTCGAAAAGAATCACTATAATACCTGGTACCATGCATACTCGCCCCAAAAAAGAGCCAGGGGAGTGGCTATCGCCCTAACAAAAAATGTCCCTTTCCTACTCATAGATAAACTAGTTGACGATGAAGGTAGATATATATTTGTAAAAGGTTTACTGGAGGGTTCCCTGATTACATTGGGAAGTATATACGCTCCAAATACAAAACATTCTTCCTGGATAAGGAAGGTTCAAAATAAACTCTCACTATTTGCTGAAGGCTCAGTCTTGATTGGCGGAGACTTAAATATAACGCTAGAACCTTTGTTGGATACCTCAACAGGGAACAGCAACATCTCAAGGCGAGATTTAGCCCAAATAAGGTTCTCTTTCCATACAGCAAACTTGATAGATGTATGGCGATACCATCACCCCCAAGATAGAACCTACACATATTTTTCTCACCCCCATAAAAACTACCATAGGCTGGACTATTTATTTGTGTCCAAAAACCTCCTTCCAACAGTTATAGAAACTGAAATACTTCCGGCATTATACTCAGACTATGCAATGGTGACTATAAAACTGGAATGGGGAAGACCTATCCAACCTAATAGGACATGGAGGTTAAATGAATCCTTATTAAAATCTAATGAGATTAAACTTAAAATCCAAACGGCCATTAAAGACTATTTTCAACACAATAACACTCCTGATGTAGACCCCACGATTATTTGGGAAGCACATAAGGCAACAATAAGAGGTATTATTATATCTATAGCATCGTTTCGAAACAAACAAAGGAAAGCTGACATAGAAAAATTGTATAAAGATATTATTTACCTAGAGAAACAACACCAGACAACACTACACCATCAACCATGATAGAACTTACAGAATGCAGACAACGCCTTAAAGATCTCCTCAATAAAAATGCAGCTAAACATTTTACAAATTGGAGAAATCGCCTAATGGTACACGGGGATAAAGCTTCTAAGTTAATGGTTTCATTGATTAAAAAGAGACAGTCTCGAACCTTCATTCACAGGATCAAAACAGGTTCGGGCCAAATAACACAAAATTATGAACAAATTATCACAGAATTTTTAACATTTTATAAAAATTTATACCAGATTCCAACATACAACCATGCAGTAAACCTAACTCAAAGACAACAAGAAATAGACTCATTCCTTTCATCCTTATCCTTGCCAACATTAGATGAACAGCAACAGAAATGGTTGACTAGACCCTTTGAACCGGAGGAACTCCAGTCCATCCTGTCCGAAGGTCAATCGGGCAAATCCCCAGGGCCAGATGGCTTTTCACTACTTTATTATAAGACGTTTTCTCCAGAATTAAACACACACCTGGTAAATATGTGCAACGCAGTCCTCAATGGCAGTTCTCTTCCCCCCCAGTCCTTAGAGGCACATGTTACACTTCTGCATAAAGAAGGCAAAGATCCGACACAATGCGGGAACTACAGGCCCATCTCCCTGCTCAATGTAGACTTAAAAATATACGCTAGCTTAATAGCAAGACGTTTGACGGACCTGATCCCCCACCTGATCTCACTGGAGCAGACGGGATTTGTGCGAGGACGGGAGGGAAGAGACAACGCAAGCAGAATACTACACTTAATGCAATATGCCAAAAGACACCATAAACGGATGGTCCTTCTGAGCACAGATGCCGAGAAGGCCTTTGACAGGGTGGACTGGACATTTCTCCGTAGCACCCTAATGGCTTTTCAAATACCTTCCCCACTAATAGAGGCCATATTCAAAATGTACACCTCCCCATCAGCTAAACTGAAAATTAACAACACTCTTTCAGATCCTTTTCTAATAAAAAACGGTACGAGACAGGGATGCCCCTTGTCCCCCTTATTATATGTTTTGGTCATGGAACCATTGCTAAGAAGTATCCAAATGAATAAGGACATTAAAGGATTCCAACTGAATAATGTACACCACAAGTCAGCAGCATTTGCAGATGATTTGCTGGTAATTCTAACTGAACCGGATAGGGATTCCCGGCCTTTGTGCAAACTTTAGAAAAATATGGCCAACTCTCTAATTATAAAATTAACTTGACTAAATCAGAGGCACTAGGCCTCAACATTCCCAAACCTACCATAGCCAAATATAAAACCATATACCCCTTCAAATGGCCAGAGAAATACATTACATACCTAGGTATAAAGATAGGACACACAGATAAAGACTTTCTTTCTCTTAACGTACTACCCACATTAGAAAAAGCAAAGGAAACGATTAAATCATGGAGAGCTCCCTTTCTATCATGGGTAGGAAGAAAAAATCTAATTAAAAGTATAATTCTGCCAAAATTCCTTTACCTATTTCAAATGCTCCCGATTCGCATTCCGGAATATATATTAAACAAAATCCACAACTTTATTTCAAATTTTATCTGGAACAATAAAAAACCACGCATCAAATACCAGACACTTGCCCTGCCAAGAGACAATGGAGGTATGGGAGCTCCAGACATACGTAAATATTATACAGCAGCTATGCTGACGAGAATAGTAGACTGGATTAGGCGACCACCTCATAAATTATGGCTGTCAATTGAGGAAACTATGTCACCGATACCTTTAAGGTCTCTGGCACTACTTCCAGATCACTATAATGACTCAAAATTAATTAGTAACACCTTTACAAAAAATATCGTAGCTATTTGGAAAAGAGAATGTGGTCGGCTGCGCCCTCCAATGACCCCAATTCTGGATTTGAGGGATCTCATTGGCAGATTACCGACAGGTTCTCAAGCAAACAACCCAAGGGGCCCGGAGGGGAACCCTGCTGATCCCATTCCAATTGACCACCTACTAATGGATGGAGCATTGCTTTCCCATAAAGAAATACAGCAATCCAATTCACTACCGAATTTGTCTTTTCTGCAATACGGTACATTGAAAACATTCATACACAAACACCTGAAAAATCTAGACTTCATGAGACCTTTGACACTGTTTGAACAATTGTGTTCACAACTACTTGACCCCAAAAAAGTACTATCATTACTATATAAACAACTAACGTTAGACGTGGACCATATTAAAAGAGACTTTTTGGGCCTATGGGAACGTGATCTTCAAATAAAATTTTCAGAACAACAAATAAGACAAATATACAGAGGATCTCATGGCCCTTCCCCTTGTGTAAAAATTCAAGAAAGCACTTATAAAGTAGTAACAAGTTGGTATCGCACCCCCTCACAAATACATAGATGGCACCCACAGACGTCAGAATCCTGCTGGAGATGCAACTCCGGAATAGGGACATACTTCCATATGTGGTGGCAATGCCCCTTTATCCAAGTTTATTGGTCATTAGTATCAACAATACTCACGGATGTTCTACAAAGGGAAGCGGTTCTTACACCTCTCACAACCCTTCTCAATTTTTTCATATGGCCAAAAGAACTATATGTATCCAAACTAGCTTCTAACATCATAGCAGTATGTAGACTTCTTATATCTACCCTCTGGAAATCTGATAAGACTCCAACGAGAACCCAAATAATGCGAGAAGTTGACATGGTGTATCGTGCAGCAGAACTGGCGGCCCTCTCATTCGGTTCGCAGGAGACCTTTGAGAAAATTTGGACACCTTGGATGTGGTATCGTTCAACTCCTGAATTTATGTCGTTACATGACTCCGAGTAAAGTAAATACCGAGATCTCTCTCGCATACCCGCCCCCACCCATCCCCTTCCCATTTACCCCTACCTTACCCTATATTCCTCCCCTTGTTGAATCTTCCCCATCTTTGCATTTCTTGTTCTCGATATAGAGTATTTAATCAAACTTTTTCTATTACAATAATCCCTGTTGAGCGAAATAGACTATAGAATTCGTAACACGAGTATACTTATGAATATCGACGTCATCTATATTAACTGTTACGCTTTCTTCCTTATGTTAGGGAATGACAAATGTTGAATGTTTTTATTATTATTATTATTATTATTATTATTTATTTATATAGCACAATTATATTCCATGGCGCTTTACATGCTAAAAAGGGCAGACTAGGACAAGTAACATAGTAACAATACAAGTAACAATAAATGTTGACAATTCGGTTATACAGAAACAAGAGGGGAGAAATCCTGTCCACAAAGGCTCACACTCTACGAGGGGTGGGTGGGGATACAGTTGGAGGGGGAAGTTCCAGTCGTGAGGCGGTGTGGTGGACCGGGTCTTATTGCAGGTGGTAGGCTTGGCGGAACAGGTGGGTCTTCAGGCTTCTTTTGAAGGTTCCCAGGGTAGGAGAATGTCTGATGTGTTGTGGCAGTGAGTTCCAGAGTCTGGGTGAAGCACGGGAGAAATCCTGTATGCGGTTGTGCGAAGAGGAGATGAGGGGGGAGTAGAGGAGAAGCTCTTGGGAGGATCGCAGGTTGCGTGAGGGTAGGTATCGGGAGACCATGTCAGAGATGTATGGAGGGGACAGGTTGTGAATGGCTTTGTACGTCATGGTTAATGTTTTAAACCGGGATCTCTGGGAAGTAGGGAGCCAGTGAAGGGCTTGGCAGAGGGGTGAGACAGGGGAGTAGCAGGGAGACAGATGGATTAGGCGGGCAGCAGAGTTCAAGATAGTTTGGAGAGGTGCAAGGGAGGTATTGGGGAGGCCGGTGAGCAGGAGGTTGCAGTAATCGAGGCGGGAGATGATGAGAGCGTGAATAAGGGTTTTAGCAGTGTCGTGGTCAAGGAAAGCGCGAATCCTATAGATGTTTTTGAGCTGGAGTCGGCAGGAGGTGGCGAGGACCTGGATGTGGGGCTTGAAGGAGAGGGAAGAGTCAAGGATAACCCCGAGGCACTTGGCATGGGGGACTGGAGAGAGAGAGCAGTCGTTGACAACGATGGATAGGTCAGGTAGTGAGGGTGAGCGTCTTGGGGGGAAGACAATGAACTCAGTTTTGTCCATGTTCAGCTTAAGGAAGCGAGCAGAGAAGAAGGATGAGATGGCGGACAGGCAGTGTGGAATTTTGGATAGAAGGGAGGTGATGTCAGGACCAGACAGGTAGATTTGGGTGTCGTCAGCGTAGAGGTGATATTGGAGGCCATGGGACTCAATGAGTTGCCCTAGGCCGAGAGTGTAGATTGAGAACAGTAATGGTCCAAGAACCGAGCCCTGGGGGACCCCGACAGATAGGGGGTAGGGCGGGGAGGATGTGTGGGAGTGGGTGACGCTGAAGGTGCGGTCCGTTAAGTATGAGGAGATCCAAGAGAGGGCAAGGTCCGTGATGCCAAGAGATTCCAGGATCTGTAGTAGAAGGGAGTGGTCAACAGTGTCGAAGGCGGCTGACAGGTCGAGGAGGAGGAGAACAGAGTAGTGGTTCTTGCTTTTGGCAGTCAGTAGGTCATTTGTGACTTTGGTCAGGGCTGTTTCAGTGGAGTGGAGGGGTCGGAAGCCAGATTGCAGGCGGTCAAAGAGGGAGCAGGAGGAGAGGTGAGAGGACAGCTCAGAGTGGACATGCTGTTCAAGTAGTTTAGAGGCGAAAGGGAGGAGAGATATAGGGCGGTAGTTGGAGACAGTTGTGGGATCGAGGGAGGGTTTTTTGAGGATGGGTGTGATCAAGGCGTATTTGAAGGCTGAGGGGAAGGTGCCGGTGGTGAGTGATAGGTTGAAAAGATGAGTTAGGGCTGGGATGATAACGGAGGTGAGGTTGGGAATGAGGTGGGATGGGAGTGGGTCTTGGGCGCTGGTGGTGAGGTGTGATTTTGACAGGAGGGAGGAGAGCTGGTCTTCAGTTATAGGGGGGAAGCAGTTGATGGAAGTAGAGGGCAGTATAGGTGAGAGGGGAGGCTGTGGGGACAGTGGATCAAAGCTGTCTCTGATTCTGTCAATCTTTTCTTTGAAGAAGGAGGCAAAGTCGTCTGCAGAGATAAGGGGAGAGGGAGGGGGAGCAGGTGGGCGGAGTAAGGAATTGAAGGTTTTGAAAAGTTGCTTGGGATTGTGGGACAGGGAGGTTATTAGGAATAAGAAGAAGGTTTGTTTGGCGGTGGCAAGTGCAGTCTTGAAGGCGATGAGGGACTGTTTGAACAGCGTAAAATGCTCAGTGGAACGTGATTTTTTCCATCGCCTCTCGGCGACCCTGGATGCCCGTCTCAGGTCTTTAGTGAGGGTGGTGTGCCAGGGTTGCCTATTAGTGCGTGGAGCGTGGTGTGTGAGGGGGGCTGCTAGGTCTAGCGCCTTGGTTAATGTGGTGTTGTAGAGGGTGGTGGCAGTGTCTGTGTCACATATAGATGTTATGTTGGTGAGAGGGAGGAGGGATTCTGAGAGTGAGTGTAGATCAATGTGTTTTAGGTTTCTGCGGGGATGATCGAGTTTGCGGAGAGGAGGTGATGTAGTAGGGGAGGTGAGGGAGGAGAAGGTCAGCAGATTGTGGTCAGACAGGGTGAGGGTTGAGTTTGTGAGATTAGTAAGGGAGCAAAGACGGGTAAAGATGAGATCCAGTGTGTGGCCATCTTTGTGGGTGGCAGAGGAGGACCATTGGGAGAGCCCGAAGGAGGAGGTCAGGGAAAGAAGTTGAGAGGCGGTTTGGTGGGCAGTGTCAATGGGGATATTGAAATCGCCCATAATGATGGTGGGGATGTCAGTAGAGAGGAAATGTAGTAGCCAGGTGGTAAAGTGGTCGAGGAAGGTGGGGATGGATCCAGGGGGGCGGTAGATGACGGCTAGCTGGAGGTTACAGGGGGAGAAGATGCGGACAGAGTGGGCTTCGAAAGATGGGAGAGTAACAGAGGGGGGTAATGGAATAGGGGCGAAGGAGCAGGTGTCGGATAGGAGTATGCTGACACCTCCGCCATGTTTGTTAGAGGGGCGGGGTGTGTGGGAAAGATTGAATCCGCCATAGGATAGTGCAGCTGGGGAGGCCGTGTCGGAGGGGGTGAGCCAGGTCTCTGTGATGCCAAGGAATGAGAGTTTATTAGAAATAAAGAGTTCATGGATATCTGTGAGCTTATTACAGACTGAGCGGGCGTTCCAGAGTGCGCCTGGCAGGGAGATTAGAGGAGCAGGGGCTGGGGGGATGGGTCTAAGGTTGGTCAGGTTGCGATGGTGGGTGATGGTGGGGTTATGAGAGTTGGTGGTGGGACGTGGGGGTGGGGTGTAGGTGACCGTGGGGATGTGGCGGGGGGGGCCGGGGTTAGGGGAAATGTCACCAGCGAGGAGGAGGAGCAGGGAGAGGGTTAGCAGGTGGGAGCATGAGAGTTTACGTGGTGGCCGTGACTGATTGGAGATGGAGGATTGAAAGTGCATGAATAGTTCAGAGGAGTGGGTGAGGTGGTTAGGTAGGATGGAGGGTGAGAGAAGAACTTTGTTGCTGGGTGGGGGGATGAGCGGGGGTAGCAGGAAGTGGAGAAGGATGGGAGTGAGAGTGCAAAGGAGGGGATACATTGTGGATGGTGAGCAGGGGATGGGAGTAGCGTGGGGCAGATGCAGAGGGAAGGAGAGCTGTAGTGGTGGGTGAGTGTTCAGTAGTGAAGAGTAGTCTGGGGTTTACATAGTGAATACATAATTGCAGTGCAAGTGAACAAATTGCATATCTGTTTGTTTGTCTTGCATGACTTACCCGTTTCCTGCCCCGTTTAACTGCCTGGTGTAACTGCATAACACTTCTACAGTTGGCACTTATGCAGTTGGCATGATTGCAAGACCCCTGTTTGATTGTATCTTTTAACTTTTCAATAAAAAGACCATTAAAAGTTAAAAAAGAAGTGCAATATGTGACAAAAAGAAAGCATTTAGGGAATTAAAGCAAGTAGGTAGTGATGAAGCATTATTAAATAAATACAGAAAATTAAATAACATTTGTAAAAAGCAAATCAAGGCAGCAAAGATTGAGGCAGAGAGACTCATTGCCAGAGAAAGTAAAAAGAATCCCAAAATATTTTTTAACTACATAAATAGTAAGAAACTAAAAAATGATGGTGTTGGCCCCTTTAAAAATAGTCTGGGTGAAATGGTGGATGAGGATGAGGAAAAAGCAAATATGCTAAATGACTTTTTTTCAACAGTATTTACACAAGAAAATCCCATGACAGACAATATGATCAGTGATAACAAAAATTCTCAATTAAACGTCACCTGCTTAACCCAAGAGGAAGTACGGCATCGTCTAAAAATCACTAAAATTGACAAATCCCCGGGCCCAGATGGGATACACCCCAGAGTGCTGCAGGAATTAAGTACTGTCATAGATAGACCATTATTTTTAATATTTAAAGATTCCATAATAACAGGGTCTGTACCACAGGACTGGCGTATAGCAAATGTGGTGCCAATATTCAAAAAGGGGACAAAAACTGAACTTGGAAATTATAGGCCAGTAAGCTTAACCTCTACTGTGGGTAAAATCCTAGAGGGTTTTCTAAGAGATGCTATACTGGAGTATCTGAAGAAAAATAACCTCATGACCCATTATCAACATGGTTTTACGAGGGACCGTTCCTGTCAAACTAATCTGATAAGCTTCTATGAAGAAGTAAGCTCTGGACTGGACCAAGGAAATGCAGTGGATGTGGTGTATATGGACTTTTCAAAAGCTTTTGATACGGTGCCACACAAAAGGTTGATACATAAAATGAGGGCAATGGGGATAGGGGAAAATATGTGTAAGTGGGTTAAGAACTGGCTTAGTGATAGGAAACAAAGGGTGGTTATTAATGGAACACACTCAGAATGGGTCACAGTTAACAGTGGGGTACCACAGGGGTCAGTGTTGGGCCCGCTTCTATTTAATATAATTATTAATGACCTTGTAGGGGGCATACGGAGTAGAATCTCAATATTTGCAGATGACACTAAACTCTGCAGGGTAATCAATACAGAGGAGGACAATTTTATATTACAGGAGGATTTATGTAAACTAGAAGCTTGGGCTGCTAAATGGCAAATGCGCTTTAATGGGGATAAATGTAAAGTCATGCACTTGGGCAGAGGAAACAAAAGGTATAATTATGTGCTTAATTGTAAAACACTGGGCAAAACTGTCACTGAAAAAGACCTGGGAGTATGGGTAGATGACAAACTCACATTTAGTGGCCAGTGTCAGGCAGCTGCTGCAAAGGCAAATAAAATAATGGGATGCATTAAAAGAGGCATAGATGCTCATGAGGAGAACATAATTTTACCTCTATACAAGTCACTAGTGCGACCACACTTAGAATACTGTGTACAATTCTGGTCTCCGGTAGAGATGAGCGAGTCCGAAAAGACTCAGAATCGCAAGACCCCAACGAGTCCGAGTCAAGGACTCGGGACTCGTTGCGAGTCCAGCGAGTCCAATGTTAATGAATAGGGACCCGAGTAATAGCGAATAATGACATTTACAACTCGCTGATGTGTCTCTGAAAGTGTGCGAGTCCAAACTCGCTGGTTTTTCTCTTATTTTGAGGCTTGTAGCCGATGATGCGAGGGAAGGGATTCTCCAGCACACACCATGCTTTAAGGAAACAGGAAGCGAGTCGCGCTGACAGGCGCACACACAGAGCGATCCATTCATCAGTGCAATCATGGCAGCAGGACGTGGCACGGTGAACACACTGCGTCTTATTGCACTTGTGGAGGCTCGTCCATTTCTATGGCTCCCTACAGATCCTGAGTATGGGGATACGACCCTAATTAATACAGCCTGGAGAGAGATCGCCCAAGAGATGTTCCCTGTGTTCCATCGGAGTGACCATGAGGAACAGAGCAATCTAAGTAAGTTAAATGAGTTCACACGTTATATATTGCATTTACTGTATATATACTCGTGTATAAGCCGACCCGTGTATAAGCCGACCCCCCTATTTTTGCCCCGAAAAACTATGAAAACATATTCACCGCCATCCTGGTATACAGCGGCTATCACTGGTAGACAGCCCCCCAGCAGAGTATACACCTCCCCCTGCAGAGTATACAGGCCCCCAGCTGGGTATACATGCCCCCATATTGTGGTATACAGGCAGGGGCGGACTGGCCCAGGTGCCACGGGTCATGCGGCTGCAGGAGCATGAATAATCCGCATGTCCCTGAAGCAGCAGGCGGAAACGGAAGCTCCTGGCCGCGCGATGACGTCATCAGCACGCGGCTGCGTCCGGGAGTGAGCGTCTGTGAGTGGCGTGCGGCTGCGACTGTTAGCGAGCGGCTGTGAGGAGCGCGAGGCTGCGGCTGGGAGCGAGCCATAGGATAATGCGGGAGCTGCGGTGACTGTGAGGCGGCCGCCAGTCATCACCCCCCCCCACCCCCCGTCCTCACCTGTGTCGGGCCAGTGAGGGAGGGTTGCGACCCAAACTGTAGGGTGCCAGTCAGTCCCTGTATACAGGGCCCTCAGTGTGTGTACAGGCCCCCCCTGCAGTGGGTATACAGGGCCCCCAGCAGTGGGAATACAGGGCCCCCATAGCAGGGTATACAGGACCCTGAATGTGTTATCATGCTCCACCGCATAGTTGCCTATATTTGGATGGGGTCACAACAGTACAATGAGTTTAATGTCTGATCCTCCTGGCTCTTTCGGCCAAGGGGTTGGGTGTATATAAATACCACTAATGACCAGAGTCTGGTGCCCGCACTATTACATTCTCTATGCGTTGACATGTGTCCTGCCTCATTTGTGATTGTGGCCACGTGAGCTCAATGTCCGTAATGCTGTTGATGATGTTCCACACTGTCGTGTCACTGTGCCTTGTATACACATTACACACACAAAATGAATAAAATGTTATTGTTGATTTGTACACATACTTTTGTTGTTTCAAATATTACACATCTCTAAAGCCGGTTTCAAATCATTTCACAGTTGACCATCTTAAAAAACGGTGGAGGAGCTGCCGGGACCAGCATAAGAAGCAGTACCGGCAGTACTCAGAGAGACAACCGGGAGCCGCTCCATTGCTCAACCACTACCACTTTTATGACCGGCTGTCCTTCCTTCACCCGGTGGCCCGTATGCCAAGGTATGTGTCTGCAGCACTGTTGTGTACATTTAGTATTATTTATTAATATATACATTAGGTTCCATTTCGGCTCTGTGGGTAGCAGAGTATACACGTGGCTCTGTGGGTAGCAGAGTATACAGGCGGGTCTGTGGGTAGCAGAGTATAAAGACGGCTCTGTGGGTAGCAGAGTATACAGGCGGGTCTGTGGGTAGCAGAGTATACAGGCGGGTCTGAGGTAGCAGAGTATAAAGACGGCTCTGTGGGTAGCAGAGTATACAGGGCGGGTCTGTGGGTAGCAGAGTATACAGGCGGGTCTGTGGGTAGCAGAGTATACAGGCGGGTCTGTGGGTAGCAGAGTATACAGGCGGGTCTGAGGTAGCAGAGTATACAGGCGGGTCTGAGGTAGCAGAGTATACAGGCGGGTCTGAGGTAGCAGAGTATACAGGCGGGTCTGAGGTAGCAGAGTATAAAGACGGCTCTGTGGGTAGCAGAGTATATAGGTGATGAGAATAGGGTTAATAGATGGTGCTACAGTGTTGGGGCTGCTAGAGGGAGCAGAGATCCGATTACTGCCATAATTTCTGACCTTATTAAAGATAGCGGCCGCAGCTAAATGACATCATGGCAAAGGTAAACATGGGGTGTGGTTAGCTGCAGGAGGTTAGTGAGAGGTGTGGGTTGTTTGGCAGAGGGCGTGGTGTGGGCGTGGTGAGCGCTGCTCCAGCGTCAGATACGCTGCGAGCGCGGAACCGCGGCACATCTCCAGGAGCAGAGGACGTGTCCGGTACGTCCGTAGCCCCCGGCCTCCCCGTTGTCCGCACACACAGCCCCGCTGTGACCTCTGCAGTGTCACAGGCCCCGGCGGGCGTCTGTCATCTCCTCCTGACACTGACCTCCTCCTGATTTGATTGTCTGTGTTGTCCCCCCCGCTGTCAGCATCAGTGATCTGCTAAGACCTGTGGGTGCACAGACGGGGGAAGTACAAATGCCAGCATGCCGGGGCGGATTGGGCGCTGTGAGGGGCGCAGGTCTTGCTGTGAGCGGAGGGCGCGAGGCCGCTCGAGAAAACGCTATAGCGGCTGTGTGAGTTAAGCGTCTGCGGCTCGCGAAGGCGCATACGCGTCTCCGCTCGCAGTGACGCTAAGGAGTTTGGGATTAGGCTACAGTGCCGGAATTTCAAACTCCCGATTATATAAATAGATTATATATATATATATTGTATACCTTTCAACCCCTTCCCTGCTTTATATAGATGATATAAGCTAAAAGTTTTGTGAATTAAGTATGTCAAGTAAAAAGTGAAGTCAGGGGGACTTTTTTTTTCATGTGAACCATTGGTGTTATTGATCGTCTAGATTAGATGGGATGGGGGGGGGTGGGTGTTAATCAGGGGGTGAAAAATTATGTATTAGTATGGAATTAGCAAAGAAAGTCACGTATTCCTTTATGTTATGTACAGTTGGTTATTCTTTCATAATAATAACAAATATCTGATTAATAATACACAGATACACAGAGTCTAAAAAGCGTGCAACTTAATGTTTGACCTATGTTTTTGTTTCCAAATGCAATGCAGTCACCAAATTTTTTTTTACTTTACCCACAGAGAAGCTTACTACAGAGGGCGGCGTGCTGTGAACCCTCCACCGCCAAACAGAAGGCGGCGTGGAGAACACCCACCACCACCACGGCCGGCGCCACCACCACCACCGCCGTCGCCGCCGCCACCACCACCACCACCAGCATCGCCGCCAGCAGCGCCAGGGCCAGCACCACCACCGCCGCCACCAGCGGCCGGGCCAGCACCACCACCGCCGCCACCAGCGGCAGGCCCATCAACACCACCACCGCCGTCCCCGCCACCACCACCACCACCGCCACCAGCGGCAGGGTCCGCACCACCACCGCCCCCACCAGCGGCAGGGCCAGCACCACCACCGCCACCACCAGCGGCAGGGCCAGCACCACCACCGACGCCACCAGCGGCAGGCCCAGCTTATGGTCCCATCCCGGGGTCTGCACAATTAAGTGTGCAACAGAGTAATGCTGACTTTGCCCGCAGTATTATACCATTCATGGATAATATTCCATTTGACAGGCTACTGCGGGCAAGGTCAGCATTACAGATAGTGCTGGAAGCCTGTCAGCCAGGAAACGACCCCGGTGATGTGTTCCAATATTTGGATGGGTGGAAAATAAACTGTAACAGGCTGGGCAGGCCCACAACACGGGACAGCCAAGTCCCACCCCACAGGGCTTTGCCTCACTGCCAGTGGCCAGCTAACAGGGACCTACCACCGTTCCCTACACCTGTTCAGATGATCCACCCTGAAGGGTTCGGCCAGGCCATCCGTGGGGCCCTTGACCTTTTGCAGGACGGACAGCCCACCTACCAGGACCTGTAGGGCTCCATTTGGTGTTGTTGATGTTGTTACCTTAATTGTAAAAGGTAGTTTTTTTTGGAATGTCCAAACAGTGCTGCCATTTTTTTTTTTTAAACACAGTTTTAAAAACCAGCTTTGTGTCTGTCTTTTTTCAAGGAATGAATGTGGAGTTTTTTTTTTGGTTGGGCTTCAAGTCATCATAATTATTATAATTATTTATTTATATAGCGGCCATAGGTTCCATGGCGCTTTACATGAGGAAAAGGTAGAGAAGGACAAGTACAATAAACATAGACAATAAGGTCATACAGGTACAATAGTAGAGGACCCTGTACGCGTGGGCTCACATTCTACGAGGGGTGGGTGGGGATACAATAGGGTGGGGAAGGTGTCGGTCGTGGGGCGTGTAGCGGGGTCTCATGGCAGGTTGTAGGCCTGTCGGAAGAGGTGAGTCTTTATAAGTATCTTTAAGGTTCAGAGGGTAGGCGACTGACTGATGAGGTGGGGCAGGGAGTTCCATAGCATGGCGGATGACCGGGAGAAATCCTGTATGCGGTTGTGGGAAGAGGAGATGAGGGTGGACTGTAGGACAAGTTCTTGGGATGAACGCAGGTTGCGTGAGGGATGGTATCGGGAGATCATGTCGGAGATGTATGGTGGGGATAGGTTGTGTAAGGCTTTGAATGTCATGGTCAGTGTTTTAAAGTGAGCTCTCTGTGGGCCGGAGGGGCCAGTGAACGGCTTGGCAGAGGGGGTAGGCAGGGGAGTAGCGTGAGGACAGATGGATTAGCCGGGCAGCAGAGTTTAGTATAGATTGGAGAGTTGCAAGAGAGTTGGCAGGGAGACCTATGCGAAGGAGGTTGCAGTAGTCAAGGCGGGAGATGATGAGGGCATTTATGAGTGTTTCAGCAGTGTCAGGATTGAGGAACGACCGAATTGGTTAAATATTTTTGAGTTGGAGTCACAGGGACTTGGTTAGGGACTACAGGTGGGGCTTGAAGGAGAGGGAGGAGTCAAGGATTACCCCGAGACAGTTGGCGTGGGGGACAGGGGAAAGAGCATCATTAGCAAGTACTTTACGGCCCGCATGGCGCATGAAGTCACCTTGGTTACTAAGTGTCAAATCATGACTCCACATACAACTGTTGCTGACAAAGAGTGCCTGTGTTTGGGGGGTTACTTTATGCCTCGCTATGGCAACAAGACTATGAACACACATGTGAGAGGCTGGGACGTCTACATGCTACACATCGCGTCTACGCGTTTTGTATGGAGCGTACAGTGGGACCCTTCAACAGGCTCCAGCAGGATGATAGTCCAAGCACCTCCCACGATGCAGGCATAGGATTGGTGCCTGGAAAAATTAGCCCAAGTGGCTGTTTCCCATTTTTGGTATAAATGTAGGCCTAAGGGCCATAAAAAGCTTGTTAGCCAGGGTGTCTCCCAAACCATGATAAGCTTGTTAGCCTGTGTGGCTCAAAAAATTAGCCCAAGGGGCTGTTTACCATTTTTGGTATAAATGTAGGTCTAAGGGCCATACAAAGCTTGTTAGCCAGGGTGTCTCCCAAACCATGATAAGCTTGTTAGCCTGTGTGGCTCAAAAAATTAGCCCAAGGGGCTGTTTGGCATTTTGAGTGTAAATGCAGGCCTAAGGGCCATGATAAGCCTCTTAGGCTGGGTGTCTCCAAAAATTAGCCCAAGGGGCTGTTTTGCATTTTGGTTATAAATGCAGGCCTAAGGGCCATGATCAGCTTGTTAGCCAGGGTGGCTCAAAAAATTAGCCCAAGGGGCTGTTTGGCAATTTGGGTATAAGTGCAGGCCTAAGGGCCATGATAAGCCTCTTAGGCTGGGTGCTTCCAAAAATTAGCCCAAGGGGCTGTTTGGCATTTTGAGTGTAAATGCAGGCCTAAGGGCCATGATAAGCCTCTTAGGCTGGGTGTCTCCAAAAATTAGCCCAAGGGGCTGTTTTGCATTTTGGTTATAAATGCAGGCCTAAGGGCCATGATCAGCTTGTTAGCCAGGGTGGCTCAAAAAATTAGCCCAAGGGGCTGTTTGGCAATTTGGGTATAAGTGCAGGCCTAAGGGCCATGATAAGCCTCTTAGGCTGGGTGTTTCCAAAAATTAGCCCAAGGGGCTGTTTGGCATTTTGAGTGTAAATGCAGGCCTAAGGGCCATGATAAGCCTCTTAGGCTGGGTGTCTCCAAAAATTAGCCCAAGGGGCTGTTTTGCATTTTGGTTATAAATGCAGGCCTAAGGGCCATGATCAGCTTGTTAGCCATGGTGGCTCCAAAAATTAGCCCAAGGGGCTGTTTGGCATTTTGAGTGTAAATGCAGGCCTAAGGGCCATGATAAGCCTCTTAGGCTGGGTGTCTCCAAAAATTAGCCCAAGGGGCTGTTTTGCATTTTGCTTATAAATGCAGGCCTAAGGGCCATGATCAGCTTGTTAGCCAGGGTGGCTCAAAAAATTAGCCCAAGGGGCTGTTTGGCAATTTGGGTATAAGTGCAGGCCTAAGGGCCATGATAAGCCTCTTAGGCTGGGTGTTTCCAAAAATTAGCCCAAGGGGCTGTTTCCCATTTTTGGTATAAATGTAGGTCTAAGGGCCATACAAAGCTTGTTAGCCAGGGTGTCTCCCAAACCATGATAAGCTTGTTAGCCTGGGTGGCTCAAAAAATTAGCCCAAGGGGCTGTTTTGCATTTTGGGTATAAATGCAGGCCTAAGGGCCATGATCAGCTTGTTAGCCATGGTGGCTCTAAAAATTTGCCCAAGGGGCTGTTTGGCAATTTGGGTATAAGTGCAGGCCTAAGGGCCATGATAAGCCTCTTAGGCTGGGTGTTTCCAAAAATTAGCCCAAGGGGCTGTTTTGCATTTTGGGTATAAATGCAGGCCTAAGGGCCATGATCAGCTTATTAGCCATGGTGTCTCCAAAAATTAGCCCAAGGGGCTGTTTGGCAATTTGGGTATAAGTGCAGGCCTAAGGGCCATGATAAGCCTCTTAGGCTGGGTCTCTCCAAAAATTAGCCCAAGGGGCTGTTTTGCATTTTGGTTAAAAATGCAGGCCTAAGGGCCATGATCAGCTTGTTAGCCAGGGTGGCTCAAAAAATTAGCCCAAGGGGCTTTTAAATGTTTGCTTACAGAAAATAAAGGTTGATTCCTTGTGAAAAGGTGTTGTGATGGTTAATGAAACCGAAGTTAAGGTGTAGTTTTGGTTTAAGATGAAGCAGCCTCATTACCAGGTTGCAGGAACATGGTTACGCAAATCGTTACTGGTCTTGTACATACTGCTTGTACCAAAAAGACACAATATAATACAATGATTAATTATATCATATTGATGTTGAACGTGGCACTTCAGCTCTGAGTACTGTCGTCTTCAGGGCTCGAGAAGTCTTGTGAAATCCAGTTCCTATTAAACTTAATTAGAGTAAGCCTGTCTGCATTCTCTGGAGTAAGACGTGTCCTGGTATCAGTTATGATACCCCCAGCGGCACTGAAAACCCGCTCTAATGTCACACTAGCTGCAGGGCATGCCAGCACCTCCAAGGCATACAACGAGAGCTCTGTCCAAGTGTGGAGCTTGGAGACCCAGTAATTAAACGGGACTGCGGCATCAGTCAGGAAGCAGGTACTGTCACTTAAGTATTCTTGTACCATGTTGGTAAGTTTCTGTCTCCGAGAGATGGTTACTGGAGCAACATGGCGCTGCAGGTTCGATGGCTTATTGAACATAGCCCACTTTGCGGACATCTTTCCAGCATCTCTTCTGGACAGCGTGGATGATTGTGCCCCGACCAAAGGCTGCTGTTGCACAGAGTTGCTAACTATGGGCAGAGTGTTGTCTGACGGTGATATTCGAAGCATATTATCCACAAGAACCCTCTTGAAATAGTCAATTGTCAAGCCACGTGGTGACTGAAACAGCAGCGAGGTGAATTTATCTTTATAACGTGGGTCCAGAAAGGTGGCCAACCAGTAGTGGTCGTTGTGCAATATGTTAATCACTCGTGGGTCTTCTAGCAGACAAGTCAACATGAAGTCAGCCATGTGTCCTAAGCTGCATAGAGTCATGTCTTCAGTGTCCTCAGAACGATGTTCAATACCCATTGTATCCGCAAAGTCTGTCTCCGCCTCCTCCTCTCCAGGCCACCCATGGTGGACAGACACAAAGCTGGGGTTGTGAGTACCATCTGGGTTGACATCGGCACCAACAAAAAATAAATCCTCTTCATCGTCTTGCTCCTGTTCCTCCTCAGGAGCCATAGTTGCCTGGTCATACTGGCTTTGCTGGCTAGGTACTGCGCTGTTTAAATCTGGCTCCATAGCCATCTGCTGGGCTCTCAATGCTTCATTTTTCTGATTAATGAGGGATTCTTTCAGCAGACACAGCATGGGTATAGTGACACTGATGATGGACTGATCACCGCTCACCAGTTTTGTGCAGTAGTCAAAATTATCAAGAACCTCAGATGTGTCAGCGATCCACACCCACTCCATTGTACTAATATGTCGTGGCTGACTGCCGGTCTGACGGGCATGTTGCAACTGATACTCGGATATTGCCCTCTGCTGCTCATTGATCCTCGATAACATATGGAATGTAGAGTTCCATCGTGTCGGCATGTCACAAATGAGTCTGTGGTTGGGCAAATTCAATTGCTTTTGAAGCAATGAAAGTTTTCCAACCGCTGTTGACGAATGACGAAAATGTGCACAAACTCGACGCACCTTCTCCAGTAGGTCACATAGCTCTGGGTATGTACGCAGGAATTTCTGCACTACTAGATTCAGCACGTGAGCCATGCAAGGCACGTGCACAAGGTTTCCGAGCTTTAGTGCAGCCACTAGGTTACGACCATTGTCGCTCACCACGAGACCGGTCTGGAGTTGGAGTGGGGATAGCCACTCATCTGTCTGTTCCTTCAGACCTTTCAACAGCTCTACTGCAGTGTGCGGTGTGTGACCTAAACAGATCAGCTTCAGCAGAGCCTGTTGGCGTCTTGCTGAAGCACTGCAGCAAACCTCCCAACTTGGCCGTGATGTTGAGGGCAATTGAGGATTGGTCGAGGAAGCGGAAGATGGGGTAGTGGACATATAGGATGATGCAGAGACCCTGAATGAGGTTGTGCCAGCTATCCGTGGCGTGGGTAGGATGTTTGATGTTACACTAACATCGTTTGGCACACTCTCCACAACGTTGATCCAATGCGCGGTGAGCGAGATGTAGCGGCCCTGTCCTGAACTGCTTGTCCACGTGTCCGTAGTAAGGTGTACTTTCCCGGTTACAGCGTTGGTGAGGGCACGCTTGAGGTTGTTAATGACATGCTCATGTAACGCGGGGACGGCACAACGTGAAAAGTAGTGGCGGCTTGGAACCGAGTAGCGTGGTACTGCCACAGCCAAAAGCTCACGGAAAGAGTCTGTACCCACAAGCCTAAACGGCAACATCTCGACTGCTAACAACTTAGCTATCTGGGCATTTATTTTTTTGGCTAATGGGTGGGAAGAGTGGTATTTCTGCTTCCTTTCGTACAGCTGTGTCACTGATAACTGTAAGGATGTTGCTGACCGAGAACTGTCTGCACTCGTGTTCAGTCTCTCTGCAACCGCTGCTTGTGATGAGTACATATGAGCTGGACCAGCTTCAGCAACACTTGATTGTGACGGACGTATCTGAGTTGCCGTCGCAGTCTTTGGGTCAGATGACACTGTTGTGGAAGGCTGCACTTTTGACCACTGAATAGGGTGCTGACCAGCCATGTGCTTCCGCATACTGTGGTGCTCTGGTTTCCTTTCCCGTGGCCTCTACTTAGCCTTGCATGGCAGATGGTACAGATGACCACATTTTCTTGAGAAGGCCCATCTTTAAAAAATTTCCACACAGTGGCTGACCGACCTCTAGGCTTGACTGTACTCCCTGAGGGATTACTGAGGCCCACATTTGAGACATTTTGTCCAACAGTTGACAAATTTTGAGCCACAGTGGACACATTTTGGGCAACAGTGGTGACTCTTTCAGTTCTGGTGGGAGGAGTCGGCCTTGGTGCCTTTGTTTGTGGGACATACACACTGTCTTCCTCCGTGCTGCTCTGCTGGCTCTGCATCGCAACATTCCACGTGGGATCAGTTGTCTCATCATCAACCCCTTCCTCTTCTAAATCTTCCCGATAACAAGATAGATTTTGCTCCCCAGATGACAAGTGTGTCACTGTCTCATCATCATCATCCTCCAACTCCTGAGACGGTCTAAGACTTTGCTGAAAGACACGTTCATGTGGCCGGGGTGTCTCTAAAACTTGTCCATGATTGGACAATTCTTCATCAAGTATCTCATCTACTACGGAGTCTGGCAAACCGGATTCATGTAAAGGATTATATGTACCAAATAAGTCATCTGAGTGACCCATGTGTGTGTCAACATTTTCATGGGGCTGCTGTTGGTCTGAGGAACTGTGAAGAGGTTGTGGATTAGATGACCCAGCATGGTATGTACCAACAGTAGACACAGTGCTCAAGGAACCTTGAGTGCTGCAAGAACCTGTTGTTGAGGTCTTGTCTGCCAGCCAAGACGTTAGATGCTGTTCGTCTTCCGGCCTCAATACTCGTTTACTTTCCTGACGGGGAAAGTTAGACAGGAGGAACGATCGATCAATCCTCGTCTGTCTGCCCGAACTGGTGGATAGTTGGCCACGACTACCAATGCCTGTACCTCGTCCCTGTCCCTTAGCAAGACTTTTTTTGGGATTTGGTTTTTTGTGTGACATTTTATAATTTCTGGTGGCTTTCTGGGGGCTTGTAAAACAAGTAGCAGGTACTATTTCGAGAAAGGTACACACTAGAGGCTAAGATATTTTAAGAGAGATGGAAGGTACCGTGCGAGCTGCAGGCAGGACACCGTACAGCAACGCACAGGCACAGGGAAAAATTGTTTAGTACGCAGAACCAGACACTGTTAGGCTGCGGTGCTGGCTGCGTGCAAGTTTACAAGTACCGTGCGAGCTGCAGGCAGGACACCGTACAGCAACGCACTGGCACAGGGAAAAATTGTTTAGTACGCAGAACCAGGCACTGTTAGGCTGCGGTGCTGGCTGCGTGCAAGTTTACAAGTACCGTGCGAGCTGCAGGCAGGACACCGTACAGCAACGCACTGGCACAGGGAAAAATTGTTTAGTACGCAGAACCAGGCACTGTTAGGCTGCGGTGCTGGCTGCGTGCAATGTTACAAGTACCGTGCGAGCTGCAGGCAGGACACCGTACAGCAACGCACTGCCACAGGGAAAAATTGTTTAGTACGCAGAACCAGACACTGTTAGGCTGCGGTGCTGGCTGCGTGCAAGTTTACAAGTACCGTGCGAGCTGCAGGCAGGACACCGTACAGCAACGCACTGGCACAGGGAAAAATTGTTTAGTACGCAGAACCAGGCACTGTTAGGCTGCGGTGCTGGCTGCGTGCAATGTTACAAGTACCGTGCGAGCTGCAGGCAGGACACCGTACAGCAACGCACTGGCACAGGGAAAAATTGTTTAGTACGCAGAACCAGGCACTGTTAGGCTGCGGTGCTGGCTGCGTGCAAGTTTACAAGTACCGTGCGAGCTGCAGGCAGGACACCGTACAGCAACGCACTGGCACAGGGAAAAATTGTTTAGTACGCAGAACCAGGCACTGTTAGGCTGCGGTGCTGGCTGCGTGCAAGTTTACAAGTACCGTGCGAGCTGCAGGCAGGACACCGTACAGCAACGCACTGGCACAGGGAAAAATTGTTTAGTACGCAGAACCAGGCACTGTTAGGCTGCGGTGCTGGCTGCGTGCAAGTTTACAAGTACCGTGCGAGCTGCAGGCAGGACACCGTACAGCAACGCACTGGCACAGGAAAAAATTGTTTAGTACGCAGAACCAGGCACTGTTAGGCTGCGGTGCTGGCTGCGTGCAAGTTTACAAGTACCGTGCGAGCTGCAGGCAGGACACCGTACAGCAACGCACTGGCACAGGAAAAAATTGTTTAGTACGCAGAACCAGGCACTGTTAGGCTGCGGTGCTGGCTGCGTGCAAGTTTACAAGTACCGTGCGAGCTGCAGGCAGGACACCGTACAGCAACGCACTGGCACAGGAAAAAATTGTTTAGTACGCAGAACCAGGCACTGTTAGGCTGCGGTGCTGGCTGCGTGCAAGTTTACAAGTACCGTGCGAGCTGCAGGCAGGACACCGTACAGCAACGCACTGGCACAGGAAAAAATTGTTTAGTACGCAGAACCAGGCACTGTTAGACTGCGGTGCTGGCTGCGTGCAAGTTTACAAGTACCGTGCGAGCTGCAGGCTGGACACCGTACAGCAACGCACTGGCACAGGAAATTTTTTGTGGAAAAATGGCACCAAAATTATTTGGTAGACTAGTGCCAAAAATAAGAAAAAGCTTAGGATTACAGCTCTGCGGAAAGCTGGGTGAACTAAGCTCTGAGGATGGTGCTGGATTCACTGTAAGGCTGCTCCTATCTCCCCTTCCTTACAGTCCTGTACAGCAATCCTCCGTCCTGGTAGTTCTGAAAAGAACTTTTGGGTTATGTGTGAGGAATCTTGACTCCTACACTCCGTCCTGTTAGTTCTGAAAAGAACTTTTGGGTTATATGTGACTCCTACACTGCCTAACTGTCCCTAGATCTGCTCCAAGTCTCCCTGCACTAGGTCAGCTCTTCTCAGGAATGTGCCCAAAATGGCGGGGGCAAGCCTTATATACTGCCTTGCCTTGTCATAGATGACATAGGCATCACGATGGACAGCAGCCAATCATAGTCCTGACACAACCAAAGCTGCTATGGCATTACTGACTATGATTGGCTGTCTTCACAAGTTTTCTGACCTAACACGCAATGCTGACTAGTAACATAAAAGATTCTGGATTCGCGAGTCCCGAATAGAGAATACAGGACTCGGAATCGCAGACTCGCTAGGATTCGGACTCGTAGACTCGCTCAGACTCGCTGCTGTTTGGGGAGATTCAAGCTATATAGCGATGTGATAGAGCGAGTCTAGCGAGTCTAGCGAGCGAGATAAAGTAAACTCTGACAAAACTAAGATTGCCATTGACTTGCATTGGACTCGTTACTGAGCGAGTATTCGCTAAAAGACTCGCCGATTACCGAGTCCAGCGAGTCCCTTAAGAATCGCCGAGTAACGAGTCCTAGCGAGTAGACTCGCTCATCCCTAGTCTCCGGTGTATAAGAAAGACATAGCTGAACTAGAGCGGGTCCAGAGAAGAGCGACAAAAGTCATTAGAGGACTAAGGGGTCTGCAATACCAAGACAGGTTATTAAACTTGGGGTTATTTAGCTTGGAAAAACGAAGGCTTAGGGGTGATCTTATAATAATGTATAAATATATGAGGGGACAGTACAGAGACCTTTCTAATGATCTCTTTACTCTTAGGCCTGAGACTGGGAAAAGGGGGCATCCTCTACGTCTGGAGGAAAGAAGGTTTAATCATAATCACAGACATGGATTCTTTACTGTAAGAGCAGTGAGACTATGGAACTCTCTGCCACATGATGTTGTAATGAGTGAGTCACTACTAACATTTAAGAAGGGCCTGGATGCCTTTCTTGAAAACTATAATATTATCAGTTATACATACTAGATTCTTTGATAGGGCGTTGATCCAGGGAATTAGTCTGATTGCCGTATCTGGAGTCAGGAAGGAATTTTTTCCCCCAATGTGGAGCTTAGTGTTGCCACATGGGTTTTTTTTGCCTTCCTCTGGATCAACATGTTAGGCTATGGGTTGAACTAGATGGACTTAAAGTCTTCCTTCAACCTTAAAAACTATGTTACTATGTTACTATGTTACTAAGAGATAGGAGAATGAGCTTCATAATACCAAAGGTATTTATTAAAGAAAGTTTAACAAAAGGTGAAAGGAATCTGAGGGAAGGACTCTCTGGATCATGACACTGTACCATGTAGCAGATCACCGGGCAAGGTTAACCCTTGTACAGCTATTCCCCCATTACAACACTAGGAGGCCTAAATGCCACGAATCCTGGACCAGAGGGGTGACCTGTACAAACCGGATAGAACAGACTGCAAAACACTAGTTGTGTTGGTGGAGAAATCCTGGAGGCTTCGTGTAATCCTGGAAAGCTAATCCAGCCAATAGTGGTCTTGGAAAGGCTTGGCCAGCCTATAGTGGGTTTCGTAGTGTCCAGGGGGATACAGGATAGAGAACAGTGGATTATGTGGAGACAGAGGTGTTAGTATAAAGAAAAGCAACAGATTTCCAATTGCAGAGAACAGCAGAGTGTGGCCTGAGCAGGAGGCAAGATCAGAATGAAGATGTTGCCCAGGCACCTCCCTTAAGGGGAGGGTGCCTTTTATGCATAGAGCATCACACCAGAGACAGCCCTAATACAGAACAGGTGCTGTCCTGCTTTAAAGGGAACCAACCACCCCAAATGACCCCCCCGGACTGTTAATATGTGTCCCTACACCCAGCACACATATTTGGGGCAATCATTTTTGCTAAAAAAACTGTTTAGTAGAAGCTAAGATATAGCTTTATGAAGTTTAATAAATTCAGACGAATGGGTGTTACCAAGCTTTGTCCTCGTGCCTGTCAGCCTCCTCTCCCCCCCTCCCTTCAGTGAAGCCCTATTGTGCAAGCCGAAAATGAAAGGGGGCGGGGCTCCGGCATGACGTGATTTAGCCCCGCCCCTTTCATGACACGGCCAGGCTCTTAGAAGGTGAGAGGGGCGTGCATAATTTATCAGGCAGCAGCAGACAGGCGGGGCATTTTCGGCTTGCACAGAAGGGCTTCACTGAAGGGAGGGGGGAAGAGGAGGCTGACAGGCACGAACACTGCAGGAGGACAAAGCTAGGTAACACCCATTCGTCTGAATTTATTAAACTTCATAAAGCTATATCTTAGCTTCTACTAAACAGTTTTTTTTTAGCAAAAACGATTGCCCCAAATGTGTGTGCTGGGTGTAGGGACACATATTAACAGTCCGGGGGGGTCATTTGGGGTGGTTGGTTCCCTTTAAGTATGTGCAGAAGGCAGGGCGTGCCTCCTAACAGCAGTTCCAGGAGACCTGCCAATTGAACGCAGGTACTTAGCAGAGAAAGGAGCCGTCGATCATCTGGAGCCACGGACTGGGTGAGCAGTACAATTAGAGCTGCGTGATAGACGCCGATCTCTCTGCACAGCGGTGACTGTACTTGCGGCTGAGGGCATGACAAATATATTCTCCCTGTAAGTACAGCTTTTTTACTATATGTTCTCTTAAAGTAATTCCTTCCCCATTATATTACACACTGAGAGAAGAACTGTGTGTGTGTGGGTGGGACACGTGATAACAAGAGAACTTTCAAGCCCCATTGAAACCAATGGGATGTAAAATTAAGGGTATAGAAAATACCTTCAAAGGGGCCTAAAAACTGCCAAAACCGCTCAAATTGAGGACAGACACCAGGAAAAGTGCCATCTATTACCCAGAGTTTCATCCTTGTTCATTGTGGATGGAAGCATGGAACAAGGCATAGCCGAGTATTTCAAGCTTTAGGTGTAGGCATAGTGCTCAGAGAGCCCTGCTAAATTCAGGAAACAGACAAGAAGGAGACCCCCAAGAAGAGTCTCCACATTTAAAAAAGTAGGGCCAGATATCACCAAAGTGAAATCAATTGACCCAGAATTAAAATGTTATAATGGTGCAGCATGCATGCATTGCACAAGGTCTGGAACAGGGCTTGGCCTAGCATTCCAAGGTTAAACATTCATCAGTAACAGGGCGGTAAGTAACACATGTAGGCATCGTACTCTTAGAGCCCTGCTAAATTCAGGTAACAGACAAGAAGGAGACCCCCCCCAGATGATTCTCCACATTTCAAAAGATTAGGGCCAGATATGACCAAAGTGCAATTAATTGACCCAGAATAATAATTGTATAATGGCTTAGCCTGCATGCATGGCACTTGGTCTGAAACAGGACGTAGCCTAGAATTTCAATGTTAAATATTCATTAGTAACAGAGGGATGAGTGACACACTTAGGCATCGTACTTACAGAGCCCTGCTAAATTCAGCAAACAGACAAGGAGACCTCCATGAAGAGTCTCCACATTTAAAAAAATTAGGGCCAGATACCACCAAAGTGGAATCAATTGACTCAGAATAAAAATTTGAGAATGAAGCAGCCTGCATGCATGTTACGGGATCTGGAACAGAACCTATTAAAGGATAGACAAGGGCGCAATAGGGTCTTATCTCTTAAGGTACCATCATACGTAGCAATATCAGCGCCATATGGCTGGCAATTTGACTTGAGCGCACGTGAGCGCCAATGTGAGATGCAGACCCGCATGTTTAACTACATGACTTTCATGGAAGACCAGTTAACTAAGGTACAGCTCCCCAACCCCCGGTACAGTATCCGATAGTTGTGCCCACTACGGGACCCTGTCCTCGTTTCTGCTAGCCTTCTCGTTACAATGGTGACCCTAAGTTGGGCAGAGGATATCTCAACCAATGCTTGCTGCATTTTTGTTTACTGTCTCAGCATTATCCGACTGACATGGCCAAGGGTGCTTTCCTTGCCTCTCACCTGGAGGGAGAGGCTTTAGCCTGGTTCAACCCCCTAATGGAGCGGAATAATCCCATCGTATCTGATCTGCAGGAATTCATGGAGACGTTCCGCATAATATTTGATAAGCCTGGTCACGCCACATCTGCCATGGAGCCTCTCTTCAACTTGCAACAGGGCTCTCTCACTGTTGGTCAGTATGCTATCCATTTCCACACTCTGGCTTCGGAGCTCCAGTGGACCAATAAACCTTTGGTTGGAGCCTTCCGGTGAGAATCTTTCTCCACCATTTCTTCTCCATTTCTACTAGGTCTTCCATGACTGTGCCTCCATGAACCTGTCCTGGATTGGCTGTCTGGAGATTTCCTTTGATGGGGTCAGTCCTGCATGGTCACTGCTTCAAACCAGTATGGCCTGGTTCTACCCACGGCCTCGTGCAGCTTTACCCAGATCACCTTTTGCCTACTGGTCCTTCGCAGATGTATTTGACAAGATGAAGTCGAGACTCTTCCTCCTCACATGCTTTACAATTGTCCCATCAATCTAATCCCTGGACCTACTCCGCCTCGAGGTAGGATCTACCTTATTTCTCCCAAAGAGACACAAGCCATGTCCGATTACATAAAGGAGAATTTGGCTTGAGGGTTTATCCAGAAGTCCTCATCCCCAGCTGGAGCTAGGTTCTTCTTCGTCAAGAAGAAAGATGGGTCTCTTCGCCCGTGCAATGACTACCGTGGTCTCAACCTTATAACAATAAAGGACAAATACCTTCTTCGCCTAATTCCAAATGTTTTTGATCGTCTTAGAGGTTCCAGGATTTTCACCAAGTTGGATCTTTGGGGGGCTTACAACCTAGTCAGGCTACGATCTGGGGATAACTGGAAAACCTTTTCTAATATGTGAAATGGTCACTTCAAATATCGGGTGATGCCCTTAAGGTTAAGCAATGCACCTGCCGTCTTCCAAGAGTTTGTCAATGACGTATTCCGTGACTTATTCTTGTTCAAAAGTTTTTATTGAATTTTATAATACAAGGTAAATGATTAAACATACATATGATATAACTGAGTCTGCGGCAGTTTCAGTTAGTTCAAACAAAACAGGTAAGGTAATGTCCTTGCCAACGAGCATAGGACTAGTCTGCGATAAATCAGCATAGTTAAGGTTAACAACACATCTAAGTCTATGTCTTGGTGTATCTGGACGACATCTTGGTGTTTTCTCCCAACTTACCAACTCACAGGAGGAATATTTGTCTCATTCTTCAAAGATTAAGAGAGAATTGTCTTTACGCCAAGTTTGAGAAATGTCTATTTGAGCAGAAGTCTTTATCCTTTCTTGGCTATATCATTTCCGATACAGGTCTCGAGATGGATCCAAAGAAGGTATCCACCGTGCTTAAGTGACCCTGATCTGAGGGAATCAAGGCCATTAAAGGATTCCCGGGATTCGCCAACTACTATTGGCAATTCATCACCCACTTCTCCTCTCTGGTAAAACTACTCACCGCCCTGACTTGTAAAGGTTCCAAAACTAAGGATTGGATTGTTAAGGCTAAGTCAACTTTTTCCTCCCTCAAACAAGCCTTCTCAACTGCCCCAGCTCTTCACAGACCAATAATCAGCAAGCAGTTTTTCCTTGAAGTGGATGCTTCGTCATCTGGAGCCGGAGCAGTCCATCCTGCACAGAAGAATATCAAAGCTGATGCGCTCTCCAGGTCCTTCCTGTCATATAACCTTGAAGAGGAGCCTCAGCATATCATTGAACCATCTAAGATGATCACGGTGGCTCAAGTAAGGCTGTCACAGCTTCCCCCCGGTAAGACCCTTGTAATTGAAAGAGACGAGAAGCAAGTTCTACGCTGGGGTCATTCTTCTAAGCTTGCCAGCCACACCTGTCAAGAGAAGATGTTACAGCTGATACCTCGACACTACTAGTGGTCCACCTTGCATCAACATGTTTTGGACTTTGTTTCAGTCTGTCCCTCCTGTGCTCATAATATAACACCCAAGAAACTGCCAAAGTTCACCTCCTCAAACTCCTGATTCCGTCTGTTCCATGGCAAAACATTGCCATGAACTACATCACGGATCTGCCAGCATTGTCCAGTTGTACAGTAATCTGGGTTGTGGTTGACCGGTTTTCCAAGATGGGACACTTCACTCTGCTGCTTGGTCTCCCTTCCACTCTTAAATTTGCAGAGCTCTTCATCCAGTATGTCTTTCAGATTCAGGGTCTTCCGCTCCACATTGTCTCCAACAGAGGAGTTTAATTAATATCCCAATTCTAGCAGCCCCTCTGTAAAATGTTGGATTTCACCCTAGACTTCTCCTCGGCCTATCACCCACAATCTTTTGGCCAAGTGGAGAGAGTGAATCAAGTCCTTAGCAACTATCTGCGACAATTCGTGAATGGTCATCACAGTGACTGGACCGACCTGCTACCCTGGGCAGAGTTTTCCTACAACAATCATGTCGGTGACTCCTCCTCTAACTCCCTGTTTTTCATTGTTTATGGACAGCATCCTTGGATCCAGACTCCATTGCCTCTCGCTTCCAGAAATCCTGCAGCTGAGTCCCTGGCCAAGAACTTCATGAAGGTCTGGACAGAGACCAGGATCTCACTGGTCAGGCATCAGTTCGAAACAAGGAGCATGCGGATAAGAGATGTCTGGATCCGCCACCTTTTTAAACCGGAGATAAGGTATGGTTGTCTTCCAGGCACATTCATCTTAAGGTTCCTTCTTAGATGCTGGCTCCTCGTTACATCGGTTCCTTTGAAGTGCTTCACCGGATCAACAATGTGTGCTATCATTTGAAGTTGCCTGACTCCTTACGGATTCATAACTCATTCCATGTCTCCCTGCTGAAGTTGTCCTCCGTCGCTACGTCCAGAATTCAGGTAATTGTCCTTCTCTTGTCAGTACCAAGGATGTCTATAAATTTAAGAACATTCTGGCCATGAAGAAAAGAGGTTCTTACTGGTTGACTGGAAGGGATACTGTACTGAAGAGGGATCCTGGGAGCCTGAGGAGAACATTGATTCCCCGGTCCTCATTAGAAAGTTCCTGGCAGATTTGAAGAAGGGGAGGTGTAAGGGGAAGGATACTGTCATTCCCTCAGCTGCGGGTCCAGTCTCCACTGTGCAGGGAGATTGGCACCTATCACACAACTCTAATGGTAATTCAAACCCAGTCCATGGCTTCATCTGTAGCTCCTTTCTTTGTTAGGAACCTGCGTTCCCTTGGCAGGTCACCTGTAACAGCTCTTAGGAGGAGTGCCCTGCCTCCTGTACATACTTAAAGCAGTAGAGCACCTGTTCTCTATTAGGGCTGTCTGTGCTATGATACTCTGTGAATAAAAGACATCCTAAGTGAGGTGGGCAACATCTTCATTTTAGATGATCTTGCCTTCTGCTCAGGGCACACTCTGTTGTTCTCTGCAATTGGAAGTCTGTTGCTTTTCTTTATACTAACTCCTCTGTCTCCACAGAATCCTCTGTTGGCTGTTCTCTATCCTGGATCCCTGTGGACACTCCAAGTCCCACTTTAGGCTGGCCAAGCCTTTCCAAGACCACTATCGGCTGGATCAGCCTTTCCAGGATTACATGGAGCCTCCAGGATTCTCTCCACCAACACAACTAGTGTTGCACAGACTCTCCTATCCGTTCTGTATGGGTCACCCTTTTGGTCCATGATTCACAGCATTTAGGCCTGTGTTTTAATGAGGGAATCCCTGTACAGGGGTTAACCTTGTCCGTGCTTCGCTACAATGTCGTGATCCAGAGGGTCCTCCCCTCAGATTCCATTTCTGTTTTGTTAAACTTTCTTTAATTTATGAGCTTTAATGGTGATAAATGTAAGTTCATGCACTTGGGCAGAGGAAATAAAATGTATAATTATGTGCTTAATTATAAAACACTGGGAAAAACTGTCAGTGAAAAAGACCTGGGTGTATGGGTAGATGACAAACTCACATTTAGTGCTCAGTGTCAGGCAGCTGCTGCAAAGGTAAATAAAATAATGGGATGCATTAAAAGAGGCATAGATGCTCATGAGGAGAGTATAGTTTTACCTCTATACAAGTCACTAGTGCAACCGCACTTAGAATACTGTGGACAATTCTAGTCTCCGGTGTATAAGAAAGACATAGCTTAACTAGAGCGGGTCCAGAGAAGAGCGACAAACGTCATTAGAGGACTGAGGGGTCTGCAATACCAAGACAGGTTATTAAACTTGGGGTTATTTAGTTTGGAAAAACGAAGGCTTAGTTGTGATCTTATAATAATGTATAAAAATATGAGGGGGCAGTACAGAGACCTTTCTGGTGATCTCTTTACTCTTAGGCCTGAGACGGGGACAAGGGGGCATCCTCTATGTCTGGAGGAAGGAAGGTTTAATCATAATCACAGACGTGGATTCTTTACTGTAAGAGCAGTGAGACTATGGAACGCTCTGCCACATGATGTTGTAATGAGTGAGTCACTACTAACATTTAAGAAGGGCCTGGATGCCTTTCTTGAAAACTATAATATTACCAGTTATATATACTAGATTCTTTGATAGGGCGTTGATCCAGGGAACTAGTCTGATTGCCATTTCTGGAGTCAGGAAGGATTTTTTTTCCCCAATGTGGAGCTTACTGTTGCCACGTGGGGTATTTTTGCCTTCCTCTGGATCAACATGTTAGGCTATGGGTTGAACTAGATGGACTTTAGGTCTCCCTTCAGTCTTAAATACTATGTTACTATGTATATATCTTTGGTTTTATGAAGCTCATTTTCCTGTCTCTTAAGTATCAGGTATCCACTACCACTGCACCAGCAGTGGTCTAGTGAGTTCACTCCTCTTCATCACGCCCTGTGGGTGTAACAACATTTATATTATCATAGCACTCCTAGGTAGACAATGACAGATTTTACGAATTACCTTGTGTGCAAACAGAACATTATTTTCTTAAATACTGCAGTGTCTAGTAATCCACTATGTGTTTCTCAACCCTAGCCACATCTGGTGGTTTTTCTGATGATGACACCTGAGTGAGGAACTGTTGCAATTAATTTTTGTATCATTTCCCTAAAGAGCTGTGCCGGGTCTGTATTTTTTGCTCACTTATTAGTTTCATCAACTCCCTCCATTTTCAATAAATATAAGAAAAGCATTTAAAAAGCGGTATTAGCAGTACTCAACGGTCAATAGGTTAATTGATGCACGGTTACTCTCTCAATCAGAAACAACACTTCTTAAAGAGAACCTGTCATCAAGTTTCCAGTTAGTAAACTGCGGTAGCATTTTATGTCCTTATAAATAAGGATGACAAGAATAAGAATAAACAAGAATAGTCAGACTCCAACCACCAGCTGGATTCACTCTGCATTGCCCTAGTTGATTGACAGATCATTCCCTATGTACATATATAGTGTGGCACAGGGCAGTAGTCCTGGGCAATATCTATATCTTCTATGCTCCCGCACACTACGTGAGGATGGAGGTCCAAGCTGGGTGTTTGGTTTTGCTCTAAGGGGGCGATACACCTTTGCCGGCCTTCTGATGTCTAGGGTTTTGGCTGGCCAGGACCAGATGCTCATTTACTTCAAAGGAGACCATAAGTTCTATAAAAAGGTATGTTTTACTGAACAGAAACTTATTAACAACTGTGAACATTACACATATCTTCTCATAAGTTTTTTAAGCACAGAGTATCTCTATACACAGTTTATTCACTTCACCTGCTGCCGTATCCACTAGTTCTGCTTGTTCCACTACTATCCAGCTTAGCACCATAGTACAGTCCATGAAAGTCATATTTTCCACCCATCCTTCCATGTCTTCTCCCTCTGAAAGGGTATTGCATAAATCGCTGAATCCAACTTCAAGCTCTCAGATGTTCAGGGCACTCACTACATTTTACAGTCTGCTTCATCCTGTACTTGGACCCGTCTCACTCAGCCATTTAGTCCTATGAACAGTTGTTTGACCTGTCTACCATAGATTAGTGCATAATTTGGTCTCTCTCTGTCACTGTCACGCGCTTAGATGGTGCTGACATTGCTGGATGCTATAGTGTACATTTGTCTTTAAGAGCTGCATGGTTGATAGTTGGGAAGGTCCTGGCCTCCTGTGTTGTGCTCCAGAACTGCATTCACTATTAGGTTCAACTGCTGGTTGAGGGGTTAATGTGTGACTCACCTGAACACCCCTCCCCCTAGCGTTTACGTAGCCTCTCCTTCCACCAGTTGGTGCTGCTGATAGAGTTTCACTCTATGCCTGAAAGCCATGCTGTGTTGACCTGTGTGTTTGTGTTGCTGTAGTCCTTTCCTTTGGAGTTGCTGTATCCCAGCAATGTGGAGGGAGGTGAGGGAGGAATAGCGCAGGGCTGGTGGAGGAGTTTTAGGGAGAAGCTGGAGGGCTGAACCTTCTCACCTTCAGAGATACTTTCGGGATCAGGGTCATTCAGGGTTCCTAGACTAGGGTCAGACTAGTCTTTCCAGGTCACCCTGCCCATAACTGTCACTCCCTCATCATCATTCTCACTACACCGTGACTGTCACCTGCTCCTCAGAATTTCGTTATTCTCTGCTTTAGTCTCCTGTCAATTCAAGAACACCAACATCTTGTGGCTTTGTAGATTATTCAGACTTTAGTTTTTTGTTTGTCACATGCTGGGCCCTCTGTGAACTACTACAAAGAAACTGTCTCTGTCCCTAGACCTTAGCCCTTTGCACATGGGTTAGTCCCAAAACCTTAACTCTTTCTTACCCTACTTACTGCCTTAATGAACAAATCTCATTTGTGTCATAATTATAATTATGTACATATATAGCCCACACTGTTCCAGCCCCTTCATTTACTTGACTTGATTTTTCTTGCCTCCATCAATGATAACATCAAGATTTCTATGGGCTCCCTCTATGAGAGGTCTTTTTTGTCATGCATCATCAACCAAACATATAATGGGGTGATTAAATGATATTGGAGAGGGATGGTTATCTACCACACTTTGTGGATTTGCAGTTTTATGCGTATTATGGGACAAATTGATGTAAATAGGTGGTTTTCATGCAATACAACTGTGGAGTATTGCTGATTTGGATATATACCCATGACAGATTTCTGCGCAAGTAATAAAATATTTCTGACCTCTGGCACCTTTGTCGGCAGTATGACCACACATGAGTGGGACTGTGTACAACTGATTTGTTTTTCTACTGACATGTGCAGTGGTCACATGCACTGTGACATTACCTCTGTGTTTGGCCACAGTCACAAGGTCTGGGAGGCCAATGAGATATGCTATTATGTGACCGATGATGTGTCGGCTCACTGTACTGGTGCAACACATGTTTGGAGGCGATGGTATATCACCCTGTAAGGAATAAGGCATATTCTGACCTATTCCCACAGCAGCCATCTTATTCAGGTGTCATCATATTTCCCCTGACTCCATGGAAAGAGCTCCCACCTTTTGCCTGGGGTTTAATCATTCTCCTGGAATATGTTAATGAACCTGAAGAAATCATCTTCCTAGCCAGTTGTTGCCACAAAATGAAAGCTCCCTACCAATTATACAAAAGGAAGACCACTCTGTAACCTTCTAGAGGAGAGGGTAAAAGCAATTTCCCTCCACTTGCAAATTGAAAAGAAGCATCACACTCAGCCCAGACACATGGAAATAAAGAATAACTCCTAATATTTCACGACCCTTCACTCCTCTAAATATGACGAGCATAAATATTACATCTAGAGATGTAGACAATCATAGCACATATTTTTACATAATTGTGTCCCACCATTGGAAAGCTAAATTCACAACCAATAATATGAAAGCATTGTCTTCCACCTACGATGCTCCCAGGCAAAGTTATGGACCATAATAGCTTTTGAATATCTCATATCACAGCCCAGGGGTAGGAATTGCAGGACATCCCAGAGGCAAGAGATGGGCAGGCATCTTACAGTATAAGAATTCCCAACCTCAGCTGAATATTGGTAGGTATTCTTCTGAAGATTCCTTATTACATCGCAAGCCGGAGTATACCCTGGAATCTGATTAGCTCCATACAGCCCCTTGTGGCGCCACCAACACCATGGAACCAGTATCTGATCACATGTTTCAGTAATTCTGTGTGTACCCTATTTATCTTTTATTTGCATAACTAACTGTCTGTAATATCTTTATAATACCTGTATATAAATATTAATATCTAGTGTGCCAATAGGGAGATTAAATATATAAATTTAATCTTGAGTTTCTCTTATTCTCGATCAAGAATCCACAAGTCCGTGTGCTCATTTAACGTTAATGCTACCCGGGTTGGTTTCTTACTCGCCATAAGCCTGACTGGACTTATATCAAACAATAAACTGGTGGCAGTAATTAGTGCTCGTTTTGTCAGGGCCTCTATCAGTGATGGGGTGCTGGTTATTATATGTGTGTCTGGTCACAGAACCAGAAGACATATATATCACTGAGGGGCGCCTTGATAAACCAGCGCTAATAGGGCAGCCCCAGCTCTTCTTTTATCCTCAGGCAGTTCTCTGACTGATCTGAGTTTAATAAGAGGCACTGTAGAGCAAATTTATAGGTGGCATATTTGTCACACACCCTCTAGTGTCAGAACTTTTAGACACGTGCAATGTATATTTTGGGGGTATACAGCCTTCAATATTTTACTTATTCTTCTTTACTTTTATTGTTGATTAATTGGTCATGACTGGATAGCTAGGATAGCTATTTAAATCAGTTCTGCCATTTTTGGGATACACAGGCATCTGTCATCTTATGTGGTTATGTGAGTCAATTCTTTCAGGGCTTGTCATTAGTGATGAGCGAGAAGCGAAATATTCACACGCGTTATATTCGTAACAAGTAGTTTTTAATACGCGCATATTCATACGAATAGCGAGTCTAATGTTAGTCAATTAGTGATAGGCTCCACCCACGCACTTCCAGCTATAAAATGAGTCTTTCCGGAACAGAGCGGGTGGATGGGCTTTTTTACGATTTCAATACCTAAAATACCTTGCAGTGCCCTTCAGAGAGATCCTGACATTAAATCTGCTCTCCCTGAGGTGCCAGCTCCCTTTGTGTACTGAAGGGAGCTGCCAATCTGTGTTAGATCGATAAAGATCGACACATTAATCACGAGCACCTGAGATTCTCTCCAAGTAACAAGTATCGCAAATGTCATACTATCCGTGTGAGTATCGAATAGTAACAATTACACTCGCTCATCACTACTCATCAGTATAAACAATATTAGAGAGGGAAAATGGTTCAGTGCCACTATTATGGACATCTATTAGGGGAAGTATATCCATCATCTCTATTCATTTCTTATTCAACTCACCACATAAAATTACCACTGAAATTAGTGTGAAGTTATTTTTTTGTATACCCAATTATAATATTGGGATTAGCTGTACCTATTATACCTTATTGATTTATATGGTATTTTTATCTAAGACATATATACAGTAGGGAAAATAAGTGTTTGATCCCTTGCTGATTTTGTAAGTTTGCCCACTGACAAAGATATGAATTGTGTATAATTTTAAGGGTAAGTTAATTTCAACAGTGAGAGATAGAATATCACAAATAAAATTCATAAAATTACATTGTCTAAATTATATAAAGTTATTTGCAGTTTGCAGTGAGAAATAAGTATTTGATCCCTCTGGCAAACAAGACTTAATACTTGGGGGTAAAACCCTTGCTGGCAAGTACAGCAGTCAGACGTTTCTTGTAGTTGATGAAGAGGTTCACGCACATGTTAGGAGGAATTTTGGTCCACTCCTCTTTGCAGATCATCTCTAATTTATTAAGATTTTGAGGCTGTCGCTTAGCAACTCAGAGCTTCAGCTTCCTCAATAAGTTTTCTATGGGATTAAGATCTGGAGACTGGCTAGGCCACTTCATGACCTTAATGTGCTTCGTTTTGAGCCACTCCTTTGTTGCCTTGGCTGTATGTCTTGAGTTATTGTCATGCTTGAAGACCCAGCCGCGACCCATTTTTAATGCCTTGGCGAAGGGAAGGAGGTTGTCACTCAGGATTTTACATGGCTCAGTTTATTGTTCCATTGATGCGGTCAAGTAGTCCTGTGCCCTTAGCAGAGAAACACCCCCAAAACATAATGTTTCCTCCACCATGCTTGACTGTGGCGATGCTGTTCTTGGGGTCATAGGCAGCATTTGTCTTCTTCCAAACACGGTGAGATAAGTTAATGCCAAAGAGCTCAATTTTTGTCTCATCTGACCACAGCACCTTCTCCCAATCACTCTCACAATCTCCAAGGTGTTAATTGGCAAACTTCAGACGGGCCTGCACATGTGCCTTCTTGAGCAGTGGGACTTTGCAGGCACTGCAGGATTTTAATCCATTATGACGTAATGTGTTACCAATGGATTTCTTGGTGAAAGTGGTGTCAGCTGCCTTGAAATCATTAACAGGTTCCCACCCATGTAGTTTTAGGCTGATCTCTCATCTTCCTCATGATCCTGAATAACCCAGGAGGTGAGATTCTACATAGAGCCCCAGATTGATGTCGATTGACACTCATTTTGTATTTCTTCCATTTTCTTACTATTGAACAAACAGTTGTCTCCTTCTCACCCAACATCTTACTTATGGTTTTGTAGCCAATTCCAGCCTTGTGCAGGTCTTGGATCTTTTCCCTGACATCTTTAGAAAGCTCTTTGGTCTTGCCCATGTTATAGAGGTTAGAGTCTGACCGATTAATTGAGTATGTGGACAGGAGTCTTCTTTTATTCAGGTAATAATTTAAGACAGCTGTCTTTAATACAGGTAATGTGTTAATTAGGAGCATCTAACTAGTCTGTAGGAGACAGAACTCCCAAAGGTTGGTAGGGGATGAAATACTTATGTCTCTCTGCAAAAGGCAAATAACTTTATATAATTTAGATAATATGATTTTTTTTATTTTATTTTTGATATTTTATCTCGCACTGTTAAAATTAACCTGCCCTTAAAATTATAGACTGTTTATGTCTTTGTCAGTTGGCAAACTTACAAAATCAGCAAGGGATCAAATAATTATTTCCTTCACTGTATATATTGAAATTTCTTGAGATACTCTCCATTCAGAGGGTCTTTTTGGTGCAGAAATTTTGCATTACCCACCATACACTCAAACAAAGAAGTGGTTAGACAGCAAAGCCATCTTTTTTTTTTTTTTTTCAACTATAAATTTTTATTAAGAAATTTTCAAAAACATAAATGTAGACCAATAATAGAAAAACATTCTAACATTGGAGACATTAAATGAAATAGGCATTCGTAAATAGTCCATAGGCGGAAGAAATCATCCTATCCAAGCTTACTCCCCCTTCTACTCCTAAGAATCCAGGGGAGCTAGCATATGGTGAATTATAGCTAAAACATTCCACCTCTATGGCAGTCACGAGAAATGTCAAAATGGAAGCAATTCCATCTCCACTACGTAAACTATAATGATAGAAATAGAGAGACAGAGAAGAGGAAAAAAGGACGAAGACAAGAGAAAGAGAAAGGAAGAGAAAGAGAAGGGAGAAAGAAAAGGGGAGAAGGGGCTGAGAACTGGGGGAGCGACGAGATCATATTCCTTCCTGAGCAGCGAAGCAATCCCATGAGGCCCACACTTGGTTAAAGCGATCCACATTAGTATTCAACAGGGCCGTCAGGCACTCCATCCTCCTGATGTTTGTTGTTCTAGACATAAGGTCCTTATAAGAAGGGGGTCTAACCTCCTCCAAAACAGAACTATTAAGCACCTGGCTGCAGTTAAGATAAGAAGGAGTAGTTTGGAGGCTGTTTTGCCCACCCTCCCCAAATTTGCATTGAGGAGGTATACCAGGGGGTCCAAATCTACATCAGCTTAGGTAACTTTCAAAATAAGGTTCCGTACCGAGGACTAAAAAGTGTTCAATTTTGGACACGACTAGAAATTGTGAAGCACCGAGCCTACGTCCGAGTTGCATCGCCAACACGTGTCCGGGAGAAGAGGGTTTATCCCGTGGAGAAATACAGGGGTGTGGTACCCAACATCATTAACTTATATTGGTTTTCTTTATACAATATACAGATAGATGTTTTGCTTGCTCTTTCCCATATAGATTGCCAAGTCTGAAGAGTGATCTGCTGTCCCAGTAAAGCATTCCATTTTCTCATGTAGGGCAAGCCCTCCCCAGAATTCCCATCAGCGGATGCGAGTGTGGAGCCCACTGGGATGGGGTACTCGGTACCGGACCGGGGATAGCACTGGGGAATGATCACGGTGGTTTGGGTCCGGACCGTGTCCCGAGCCCCACAAGTAAAAGTGGTATTTACAGGGGAGTTTGTCGTGACGCCACCCACGGGTTGTGGTCAGTGTGGGGACCACCCCTGCTGCAGAACCTCCGGAAATGATGTTTGGGCAGCTGGAGATGTAATGGCTGTCCACGGGCAGAGCCTGGTTCCCCGGGCAGTGATGATAACAGTCTATGATGCATGCTCAATAGGGGTAGTGGTGGAGATAATAGCTGCTTGTGAGGGAAAGTAGGGTTTGAGTGCAAGGATCACACAGACTCATGGTTTTGTAGTTTTCCACATCTTTACTGCAGTTGTTGGTAAGCAGAGTACTGTCCACGGAGTCAGTACCGGGGTCGGGTTATTCTCACCCTGACCTGGTCCTTGGCTTCCCACTACTGCGCCTTGTGTGTGGCCCTGCTGCTGCTTTAACTGAGCTGCCAGCCCTGTCTCTCCTCACAGGTACCCCCTTGCTAGGCAACTTGAGTCTTGTCCATGTATTTCTGACCCCGCCATGTTGCTTCGCTGAGGTACAGTTTAGATCTATAACCTCCACTAGTCCTGTGTTTACTTTGCTGCTTGTGTCAGTCACAGTTTCGGATCCGGTATCCGGTCTTTGCGCTCCTCTGGGACGAGTTATGAGGTAACTCAATCTCTCAGACGTGTTCTCCTGTTTCTATTGACTCCTCTCCTCAGACCCTGGCTAGGTCTGGAATTGCGTAGCAGACTGTGGAGAAGCCTAAGGCAGCTCCTTTACACCACAGTCCCTCTTTCTCAGTTCCCCCAGGAACTGAACTAACTACTTCCTCTGTACACCAGAATATATAGGGGAGCTGCTTTAGCTCCCCCTTCTGGCCTAGAGGCCTAGTGCAGTGTTCAGTGTTGTTTGGGTGGTGTGGAGAGTTAACCCTTTGTGTTGTTGTTGTGGCACAATAACCCCTGGGGTGCCACACGAGCAGCCAGTATATTTCCAAGATTAAACCTTTGGTATCCGTGCCTCTCCTGCAAATTTTTTCAAATTCCGTTGGGGCCACCCCTGATGGGCCATACAAAGAGGCCGCAAAATCTTTAATTTGGAGGTATTGGTAAAATTCTCTTTTGGATAGGGGAGGAATCGATTTTAATTTATCAAATGGTTGGATCTTCATAGATCCACCGTCGATGATGTCCGCAAACCTAAAAAGACCAGCCGACAACCATGGCCGGACCATGGTTGATTCCAACCCACTAGGCAACAGAGGGTGGTATATAAAGGCTACCATTGGCGGGTGCAAAGAAGCCAGTGAAAACTTTTTTGGCAGTAGTTCCAAACATCCCTAGTAAGTTGCATTGGACCCAACAAGGGGACTAGCGGGCCCTCTTGAGCTGGGGGTCACAGCAGGGAGTTTGGGTGAACAGGAGCCAGCCATAGTTTCTCAATTTCGGTCCATTTATTGAAAGCCCAGAGCAAGGATCACAACAGAATTCTGCAGAGGTGCATGGCCCAGTAATACCTCACAACATCTGGAACCGATAGGCCACCCTGAAGTTCATGAGTTGTCATGACCGCTTTGACATTTGTTACACCATACAAATCTCATTATGGCTGCCTGAAGAGCTTTAAGTTCTCCTAACGGAATGGCTACCGGTAGCGTTTCAAAGTGGTATATAAGTTTAGGCATCAGCGTCATCTTCACCGCAGCGACCCTACCCAGCCAAGAGATGTTCAGAGAGGACCATTTGTGAAAGATCCCTAAATCCCTAAAGAGTGGGGGAAAGTTGGATTTATATAGTGTATCAAAGAAGGCAGATATATTTACTCCCAGAAAAAAGAAGTATTTAATGGTATCTGACTTCCACCGGAATTTAAAATTAAGCCTCAAAGCAAAGCCATCTTTATCATTAAAATGGCTTTGCCGTTGGATCACGTCTTTGTTTGAAACCTATCTTGCTGTCTCTATGGCATAAGATATACAGAGCAAATACTTTTATTTTCTTAAAAGAAGACTTCTTAATGGAAAAACCTGACGATTGTTGCCAGGTCTTTTTGAATTTCTGAGCATCTCATCACGAGTATCGTAATGAAAAATCTCCAAAGTCCGGATCGTTGTATCATGTGTTAGGGTGTTTTCACATCTAAGGTTGGTGTGCGTTTTGCTAAATTGTGTTTCTAGGCGTTTTTACCACTAAAAATGAATACAAAACGCTAGCGTTTTTCCCCCATTGATTTAAATGGAAACACATGTAAAAACGCATGTAAAAACGCATACAAAACACATGTGCGTTTTTTCCAACGCTACCCAAAACGTCTTGCCTGACGCTTTGGGCAGCGTTGGCAAAAACTCGTGCGTTTTGCGTTTTGCTTGCGTTTTTACATGCGTTTTCACATGCGTTTCCATTTAAATCAATGGGGCAAAAACGTTAACGTTTTGCATGCGTTTTTAGCGGTAAAAACGCGAATTAAGCAAAACGCACAACAACCTTAGATGTGGAACAGGCATTAATGTTCGTTACTCCACCATAAATACCAGCATTTTCATATATAACAGCATTCATGATATTTCACATACACATACCTGCTTTGTTTTTTTGCATGTTATACAATTCTACTGCTATAAGGCCTGGTTAACACATACAAATCCGGTTTTTAAGCCCTTAGAAAAACGGATCAGTTTTTCTAAGGGTGCCATTAGTGTCCCCTGAGGTCCTGGACATTTTTGGCAAATTTTGGGACTTAGTCATTTTTTCATTAAAAACATTCATGCGTTAACACATGCGTTAACTCAGGTGCCTATACGTGCCATGCGTTAATGCATGTGTTTCACATAGGGCCCCATGTTAAAAAAACGCATGCGTTTTTTTTAAGCATCCCAAAAACGCAGCTAGCAGCGTTTTTGGGCTGCTTCATAAAAACGTATGCGTTTTAAAAAAACACACACACACATGTGTTAACGCATATGTGCTTTTGAACTTTGAAAAAAGTGTCAAAAACGGATGGTATGTGTGAACCTAGCCTTACTTAGTTTTAAACACACCTATTTTTTGTTTCCTTTTTTAAGCTAAAACATCGACAACATAGTTCAGCTAATACATAAATGCACACGTTCTGAATCGCATGATGCAATAAAATCAGGCTCCTGTCTAGTATAATATAAATATTAATCCCTAACTTCTCTATGTAACTCGTAGGGAAATCTTAAAAATGCATAATCCTTTTGCTGAACTTTATGAATTAAATAACACAGGCATTCCACACTCCACATATTTTGCTTTAAATTTTAACTTTTGATTTTCCTGACACTACAGCGCTACCCATAGATTTTACTGTAAATGGCTTCGGGACCTCAGACAGCGGCGCACATGCTATAGCAATAGCAATAGTATGCGCACTGGTCTGAGGAGCCCGGCGCTTTCATACATAAAACTGTACAGCAGCTGTCAGGAGGCAGCTGCTGTACAGAGGTGATTATACCATTATATGCCCACCTGAGTGGGTGTAAGGAGTGGGCACCCCCTAGAGACATTATAGGAACATTTATTAATAAAAGAAATAGTTTAAACAATCACTGAACACTTTGCTGCCGCCGGTATAAGCAAAGTACATGCGGGAACCGCATTGCTCAGGATTACACATTCTCAGCAATCCGGTTCCCGCATTACGGATGTTAAAACCACTCCGAAAACTGCAGCCTGCATGATTTTTCACGCAGGCTGCAGAGCCAGAGACGGAAACCAGATTGCTTGTGAAGCAATCCGGTTTTTAGCATAGGCTCCTATGAGGAGCGTTTCCTGCTCCGGTTTTGAGCTTTTTGAAAGCTCAAAACCGGATCAGGTTTTCTAAAAAAAAACCTGATGTGTGACCCTAGCCATAGTATCATTAGCAGCCTACATATCCAAAGTGCTAGTGCAGGAGATAAATTAATTGCAATTCATCCATTGTACCAAAGTGCAAGTGCAAATACAGGTGCCAGCAAAAAATAGAAAAACACGCCACTCACCGGGGCTTCAAACAGCTGTGTCTTTTAATGCAGGGTTTGCATAACAAAGTGCAGGGAGGGGGTACCGGGGTGACGACGGCACCGTTTCGGGCTCTCACCCTTCTACGGGCCTTGATGACCCGTAGAAGGGCGAGAGCCCGAAACGGTGCCGTCGTCACCACCGTACCCCCTCCCTGCACTTTGTTATGCAAACCCTGCATTAAAAGACACAGCTGTTTGAAGCCCCGGTGAGTGCCGTGTTTTTCTATTTTCAATTTTTTGCTGGGATTCTGCTTTTGCCTTCACTGGCACCCCGGGTGAATGCTGGGTCTCTTGTCCTGTTCTGCCTCCTAATGTGGAGTTCCCCGCTGGTGGTGCCCTCTTTCATTCTGTGAAGTGTTTTATTGCAAATACTGGTGCCAATCACGGTTACTCCACAGTGGAAAGGTCCCCCCGCTCAGGTCCCCAACGTACGTTTCCTCTTATCATTTTTGCTTCATCAGGGGGGATTATAGAGTGTCTCCCACACACCCCACTATCTCTTTTTATATCATCCGGTGATTGAAAGCACCGGCATGTGTGCTGCAAGTTGTGCTATGTCACTTCCGGTTTCCTAGTCGCTACTGGAAGTGACGCGGCGTCAATGTGACGGTTGTAATGCGCATACCCAGGAGCCAGGACACATCACCATGACTCCTGGGCATGTGCAGTCGCACTTAGGGTACCGTCAAATCTGGCAACGGTACCGGAGATGTCGGTGGCGACTAGTGGGAGCGCGCATGTTTTTGGCGCCCCGCCAGTGTCGCTGTCCCCCATTTGCATGGGGCGACACTCCAGCGGTGCACCGTCGATCTGACAGGCGGCATCACTGCTGGGGTGTCTCAAAACCCCAGCAGCGATGCAGTGCAATGGGAGCCATCACCTGTCCGGTCGCCGTCAGCCGTTTACATGGGGCGATGTGTACACATCTCCCGAGATGTGAAACCAGGTGAGCACCAGAGGCGCAGACTTCGCCCCTTTACATTAGGGGCGATATCGGCGCCCATAGGCCACGCCCCTACGTCACCTAAGAAATCGGCGGTGCCATCGCCAGGTGTGACGGTGCCCTTAGAGACACCACGTCCCCCGGAGCCGAGGATTAGAAGCAGACACAGCACAGGCACACATGTTAGCATTAATAATAGACCTGGATGTCTATCATTGACTATATGTAATTGCACTTTGGGGATATTGAAATACTAAAATATTGTATCGGTCTTTTGATATTGATGTCCTGATGACATAAAATCCTCTGTAAACTGCATGTTATTGCATGTAATATACTTTCCAAGTGTGTGTTATAACATTATAAAAATTGTGCAAATGTGGTGTGCACGAGTTATACCCTATGTGTGCCACCTTCCTGTTATATTTTTGGTACTGCGAGTTACAATATAAATATAAAATCATTGCAAAAACGCACCCCTTCTCTCCATTTGGTTTTTGGTATAAATTTGCTCTTGGCGTTTGTAGAACTAAGTAATTTTATGTTGCTTGTGATCCATGTACAGATTGTATGGAATTATTATATCTTCAGGCCTGTTGCACATCTAATACTGGGTTGCGTTTGCCTTGATTCGCATTTCTATGCGTTTTTACAGCTAAAAACGCATGCGTTTTTGGCCCATAGGGTTTAATGGAAACGCATGCAAAAACGCATGTCATTTTATACAAACGCAAAAACGCATACGTTTTTGCAAACACAGCCCAAAGTGTTGCAGAACATGTTTGGGGCTGCGTTTGCTGAAAATAACATGCGTTTTTGCATGCGTTTCCATTAAATGGGGCCAAAAGCGCATGCGTTTTTAGCGGTAAAAATGCATAGAAACGCAAATGAAGGCAAACGCAACCCAGCATTGGATGTGAAAAGGGCCGAACAAAACCAAGAATCCTACAATGATAAGAGAACAAAGGCAAGTTTACTAAATAATTATGGAAAAGAAAAATCTGCTGAAGTTACTAGAGTGGAAATGCACATTTTTTTAAGCATTTGTATCACATTCTTTTGAATGGGTGAAAATGTTGCAGAGACACTAAAAGAGCTGACAAGCTCTGAAATGGTAATCACCTTTCTGGTAAAGAGAAACACAGTTATTTCATGGTAAAAATGTGCAGAAAAAAATGCATCAAAATGCAATGTGTCCTGCGGAGGGGATCCGCAAGCTGAGCGCATGGGGGAAGAGGGGGTCATATGTAAGGCTGAACATAATACTGCACTATATGGGAGAAGGCTGCACATATAATACTGCACTATATGGGAGAAGGCTGCACATAATACTGCACTATATGGGAGAAGGCTACACATAATACTGCACTATATGGGAAAAGGCTGCATATATAATACTGCCTTATATGGGAGAAGGCTGCATATATAATACTGCACTATATGGGAGAAGGCTGCATACAGTATATAATACTGCACTATATGGGAGAAGGCTGCACTAAAATACTTCACTATATGGGAGAAGGCTGCATATATAATACTGCACTATATGGGAGAAAGCTGCAAATACAATACTGCACTATATGGGAGAAGGCAGCACATATAATACTGCACTATATGGGAGAGGGATGCACATAATACTGCATTACATGGGAGAAGGCTGCATATATAATACTGCAATTATATGGGAGAAGGCTGCACATAATACTGCACTATATGGGATAAGGCTGCACATAATACTGCACCATATGGGAGAAGGCTGCACATATAATACTGCACTATATGGGAGAAGGCTGCATATATAATACTGCACTATATGGAAATTATATGAGGCTGCATATATAATACTGCACTATATAGAGAGTTTTGAGGCTGCACTGTATGAAAAGTTAAGAGCCTGCACTATATGGTAGGTTTTGGGGCTGCACTATATGGAAAGTTTTGAGACTACACTATATGGAGAGCTATGAGGCTGTATTATGCTATATGGAGTGTGTATGAGACTGTAATATATTATATGGAGTGACTATGAGGCTGCATTATACTATATGGAGAGGCTAGGAGGCTGTATTATACTATATGGAGAGGATATGTGGTTGCATTATACTATATGGAGAGGTTATGAGGCTGAATTATACTATACGGAGAGGTTATGAGTAGAGATGAGCGAGTACTAAAATGCTCAGGTGCTCGATGCTCGGGCCGAGCATCCCAAGATACTCGTGTACTTGACCCGAGCACCGAGCCCAATGTTATCCTATGGGAGACCCGAGTATTTTTCTGGCATGACCCCCGGCAGCATGGATAAACCCTAAAAATGTCACAAAAGTATCAGAACAGTGCTCAAATGACATGGGAATAGCATGGGGAAGACCCCTGTAAGCATTTCAGACTCCAAGGTCACTGCTGTGAACAATGTTGTCAGAGTATTACGCCACTTTTACGGACTGTCAAGAAAACGTTACAAAATGAAACCAAAATGGATTTTCCTGGAGAAAATATTAAGGGCTCATACCCACTTGTGAGACAGAGTTGGTGTATGTTAGTTTTTTTGATTACATGAAAGATTTTTTTTTAAATTGTGTGGCACTCCGATACCCCTGGGAAGAGACGTACATGAAGGCCTCTTTAAATAATGTGCCCATTTTAAGGAAGTGGGTCTTTTATAGTATTGCCCTTTGGCAGGGCAGCCAAAAATTGGGAGGCACCCCAATGGCCCTGGAAAGTGAGGTGCATGAGGGCCTCTTTAAATATTGTGCCCATTTTAAGGAAGTTTGTCTTTTGTAGTATTGCCCTAGGCAGGGCAGCCAAAAATTGGGAGGCACCCCAATGCCCCTGGATAGAGACATGCATGAGGGCCTCTTTAAATATTGTGCCCATTTTAAGGAAGTTTGCCTTTTGTAGTATTGCCCTTTGGCAGGGCAGTCAAAAATTGTTTGGCACTTTGATGCCCCTGGATAGAGACGTGCATGAGGGCCTGTTTAAATAATGTGCCCATTTTAAGGAAGTGGGTCTTTGTAGTATTGCCCTTCTGCAGGGCCGCCAAAAATTGGGAGGCACCCCAATGCCCCTGGAAAGAAACATGGAGTAGAGCCTCTAAATATTGTTCCCATTACAAAGGAGCGGGTCTCCTGTACTTTTAATGCCCATTCTGTAAGCATGGACTAAAACATTTACCCCTGGGGGGGTATACATAAACCTATTGCCTAACCTTTGAACGGTTAGGGTTATCATCATCATAAATATGATGTAAATAAATTATGTTTTCATGGCATCATGAACCACGGTCGCACTGATCATATGATGGTGGCGGATAAGGAGAAGGTTGAGCAGTAAAGCAAGTAGCCAAAGTCATGAAGTGTGTACTAGTGACGAGCGAGCATGCTCGCCACTACTCGGTACTCGCACGAGTATCACTGTACTCGGGCTACTCGGCGAGCACCGAGTAATCTCGCGATACTCGTGCTGTGCTCGTGGTCGTCATCTCTGCATGTTGGCGCTCTTTTGAGAGCCAGCCCACGTGCAGGGATTGGCTGGCAGACCACTGCAATGCCACAGCCCTGTTAGTTGTGGCATTGCAGTGATTGGCCGGCCTGCACAGCGTGACCGAGCCTTTATAAGACCCGGCCGCGCTGTGCTGTGCACACAGGCATCCAGACAGTGAGTGTAGGGACAGTGTCTGCTGCTGCTTAGGGACAGATTTGCGGCCCTCATAGGTAGATCCGGAGCAGGGCTGCAAACTGCTGCTGAGCTCACCACAACAGTCCTTCTCAGGACTAATCTCGGAGGATATAGGCAGGGTGATCCAGATCGGAGTCCAAGCTTTTCTGTGACCATTACAGTCACCAGATTGTTGTACTTACTAGCTTGATCCAGGTTAGCACATAGGGATTAAAATTCTCATCTCCTGTGACCATTAGAGTCACCAGACTGGTGTACGTACTACCTTGATAGGGGTTAGGGACTAAAATCCTCATCTCCTGTGACCATTAGAGTCACCAGACTGGTGTACGTACTACCTTGATACAGGTTAGGGACTAAAATCCTAATCTGTGACCATTAGAATCACCAGACTGGTGTACGTACTACCTTGATACAGGTTAGGGACTAAAATCCTAATCTGTGACCATTAGAGTCACCAGACTGGTGTACGTACTACCTTGATACAGGTTAGGGACTAAATTCCTCATCTCCTGTGACCGTTAGAGTCACCAGACTGGTGTACGTACTACCTTGATACAGGTTAGGGACTAAAATCCTCATCTCCTGTGATTGAACAGTCACCAGACTGGTGTACGTCATACCTTGATACAGGTTAGGGACTAAAATCCGAATTTCCTGTGATCTGAGCAGTCACCAGACTGGTGTACGTCATACCTTGATACAGGTTAGGGCCTAAAATCCTAATCTCCTGTGATCTGAACAGTCACCAGACTGGTGTACGTCATACCTTGATACAGGTTAGGGACTAAAATCCGCATCTCCTGTGACCATTAGAGTCACCAGACTGGTGTACTTCGTACCTTGTTACAGGTTAGGGCATAAAATCCTAATCTCCTGTGATCTGAAGTCACCAGACTGGTGTACGTCATACCTTGATACAGGTTAGGGACTAAAATCCGAATCTCCTGTGACCATTAGAGTCACCAGACTGGTGTACGTCATACCTTGATACAGGTTAGGGTCTAAAATCTGAATCTCCTGTGATCTGAGCAGTCACCAGACTGGTGTACGTCATACCTTGTTACAGGTTAGGGCCTAAAATCTAATCTCCTGTGATCTGAACAGTCACCAGACTGGTGTACGTCATACCTTGATACAGGTTAGGGACTAAAATCCGATCTCCTGTGACCATTAGAGTCACCAGACTGGTGTACGTCATACCTTGATACAGGTTAGGGTCTAAAATCTGAATCTCCTGTGATCTGAGCAGTCACCAGACTGGTGTACGTCATACCTTGTTACAGGTTAGGGCCTAAAATCCTAATCTCCTGTGATCTGAACAGTCACCAGACTGGTGTACATCATACCTTGATGCAGGTTAGGGATTGAAATCCGAATCTCCTGTCATCTGAGCAGTCACCAGACTGGTGTGTGTCATACCTTGATACAGGTTAGGGCCTAAAATCCTAATCTCCTGTGATCTGAACAGTCACCAGACTGGTGTACGTCATACCTTGATACAGGTTAGGGACTAAAATCCGCATCTCCTGTGACCATTAGAGTCACCAGACTGGTGTACGTACTACCTTGATACAGGTTAGGGACTAAAATCTGAATCTCCTGTGACCATTGCATTCACCAGACTGGTGTACTTAATACCTTGATACAGATTAGGGACTAAAATCCTACTCTCCTGTGACCATTGCATTCACCAGACTGGTGTACTTAATACCTTGATACAGGTTAGAGCCTAAAATCCTAAAAATCTGTGACCATTACAGTCAGCAGACTGGTGTACTTACTACTTTGATACAGGTTAGGGACTAAAATCCTAATCTCCTGTGATCTGAACAGTCACCAGACTGGTGTACGTCATACCTTGATACAGGTTAGGGCCTAAAATCCTAATCTCCTGTGATCTGAACAGTCACCAGACTGGTGTACGTCATACCTTGATACAGGTTAGGGATGAAAATCCGCATAGACTGTGATCTGAACAGTCACCAGACTGGTGTACGTCATACCTTGATGCAGGTTAGGGCCTAAAATCCTAATCTCCTGTGATCTGAACAGTCACCAGACTGGTGTACGTCATACCATGATACAGGTTAGGGACTAAAATCCGCATCTCCTGTGACCATTAGAGTCACCAGACTGGTGTACGTACTACCTTGATACAGGTTAGGGACTAAAATCCTCATCTCCTGTGACCATTAGAGTCACCAGACTGGTGTACGTACTACCTTGATACAGGTTAGGGACTAAAATCCTAATCTGTGACCATTAGAATCACCAGACTGGTGTATGTACTACCTTGATACAGGTTAGGGACTAAAATCCTCATCTCCTGTGACCATTAGAGTCACCAGACTGGTGTACGTACTACCTTGATACAGGTTAGGGACTAAAATCCTAATCTGTGACCATTAGAATCACCAGACTGGTGTACGAACTACCTTGATACAGGTTAGGGACTAAAATCCTCATCTCCTGTGACCATTAGAGTCACCAGACTGGTGTACGTACTACCTTGATACAGGTTAGGGACTAAAATCCTCATCTCCTGTGACCATTAGAGTCACAAGACTGGTGTACGTACTACCTTGATACAGGTTAGGGACTAAAATCCGAATCTCCTGTGATCTGAACAGTCACCAGACTGGTGTACGTCATACCTTGATACAGGTTAGGGACTAAAATACGCATCTCCTGTGACCATTAGAGTCACCAGACTGGTGTACGTCATACCTTGATACAGGTTAGGGCTAAAATCCTGAATCTCCTGTGATCTGAGCAGTCACCAGACTGGTGTACGTCATACCTTGATACAGGTTAGGGACTAAAATCCAATCTCCTGTGATCTGAACAGTCACCAGACTGGTGTACTCATACCTTGATACAGGTTAGGGACTAAAATCCGAATCTCCTGTGATCTGAGCAGTCACCAGACTGGTGTACGTCATACCTTGATACAGGTTAGGGCCTAAAATCCTAATCTCCTGTGATCTGAATAGTCACCAGACTGGTGTACGTCATACCTTGATACAGGTTAGGGACTAAAATCCGCATCTCCTGTGACCATTAGAGTCACCAGACTGGTGTACGTACTACCTTGATACAGGTTAGGGACTAAAATCTGAATCTCCTGTGACCATTGCATTCACCAGACTGGTGTACTTAATACCTTGATACAGGTTAGGGACTAAAATCCTACTCTCCTGTGACCATTGCATTCACCAGACTGGTGTACTTAATACCTTGATACAGGTTAGGGCTTAAATCCTAAAATCTCCTGTGACCATTAGCAGTCACCAGACTGGTGTACGTTACTACCTTGATACAGGTTAGGGCTAAAATCCTAATCTCCTGTGATCTGAACAGTCACCAGACTGGTGTACGTCATACCTTGATACAGGTTAGGGCCTAAAATCCAATCTCCTGTGATCTGAACAGTCACCAGACTGGTGTACGTCATACCTTGATACAGGTTAGGGACTAAAATCCGAATTCCTGTGATCTGAACAGTCACCAGACTGGTGTACGTCATACCTTGATACAGGTTAGGGCCTAAAATCCTAATCTCCTGTGATCTGAACAGTCACCAGACTGGTGTACGTCATACCTTGATACAGGTTAGGGACTAAAATCCGCATCTCCTGTGACCATTAGAGTCACCAGACTGGTGTACGTACTACCTTGATACAGGTTAGGGACTAAAATCCTACATCTCCTGTGACCATTGATTCACCAGACTGGTGTACTTAATACCTTGATACAGGTTAGGGACTAAAATCCTATTCTGTGACCATTAGAATCACCAGACTGGTGTACGTACATACCTTGATACAGGTTAGGGACTAAAATCCTAATCTCCTGTGACCATTAGAGTCACCAGACTGGTGTACGTACTACCTTGATACAGGTTAGGGACTAAAATCCTAATTCCTGTGATCTGAACAGTCACCAGACTGGTGTACGTCATACCTTGATACAGGTTAGGGACTAAAATCCTATCTCCTGTGCATCTGAGCAGTCACCAGACTGGTGTACGTATACCTTGATACAGGTTAGGGACTAAAATCCTCATCTCCTGTGATCCGAAAGTCACCAGACTGGTGTACGTCATACCTTGATACAGGTTAGGGACTAAAATCCGAATCTCCTGTGATCTGAACAGTCACCAGACTGGTGTACGTCATACCTTGATACAGGTTAGGGACTAAAATCCGCATCTCCTGTGACCATTAGAGTCACCAGACTGGTGTACGTATACCTTGATACAGGTTAGGGACTAAAATCCCAATCTCCTGTGACCATTAGAGTCACCAGACTGGTGTACGTATACCTTGATACAGGTTAGGGACTAAAATCAATCTCCTGTGACTTAGCAGTCACCAGACTGGTGTACGTCATACCTTGATACAGGTTAGGGCATAAAATCCTAATCTCCTGTGACTTAGAAGTCACCAGACTGGTGTACGTACTACCTTGATACAGGTTAGGCCTAAAATCCTAATCTCTTGTGACCTTGAACAGTCACCAGACTGGTGTACGTCATACCTTGATACAGGTTAGGGACTAAAATCCTCATCTCCTGTGACCATTAGAGTCACCAGACTGGTGTACGTACTACCTTGATACAGGTTAGGGACTAAAATCCGAATCTCCTGTGACCATTACATCACCAGACTGGTGTACTAATACCTTGATACAGGTTAGGGACTAAAATCATCTCGAATCTCCTGTGATCTGAGCAGTCACCAGACTGTGTACGTAATACCTTGTTACAGTTAGGGCTAAAATCCTAATCTCCTGTGATCTGAACAGTCACCAGACTGGTGTACGTCATACCTTGATACAGGTTAGCGCCTAAAATCCTAATCTCTTGATCTGAACAGTCACCAGACTGGTGTCGTCATACCTTGATACAGGTTAGGGACTAAAATCCACATCTCCTGTGACCATTAGAGTCACCAACTTGTGTACGTACTACCTTGATACAGGTTAGGGACTAAAATCCGAATCTCCTGTGACCATTACATTCACCAGACTGGTGTACTTAATACCTTGATACAGGTTAGGGACTAAAATCCTCTCCTTACATTGATTCACCAGACTGTGTTCTATACTTGATACAGGTTAGGGACTAAAATCCTAAATCTGTGACCATTAAGTCACAGACTGGTGTACTTACTACCTTGATACAGGTTAGGGACTAAATCCTAATCTCCTGTGATCTGAACAGTCACCAGACTGGTGTACGTCATACCTTGATACAGGTTAGGACTAAAATCCGATCTCCTGTGATCTGAACAGTCACCAGACTGGTGTAGTCATACCTTAATCAGGTTAGGGCCTAAAATCCAATTCCTGTGATTGAACAGTCACCAGACGGTGTACGTCATACCTTGATACAGGTTAGGGCTAAAATCCATCTCCTGTGATCTGAACAGTCACAGACTGGTGTTCTTAATACCTTGATACAGGTTAGGGCCTAAATCCTAATATCTGTGACATTACAGTCAGCAGACTGGTACTTACTACCTTGATACAGGTTAGGGACTAAAATCCTAATCTCCTGTGATCTGAACAGTCACCAGACTGGTGTACGTCATACCTTGATACAGGTTAGGACTAAAATCCAATCTCCTGTGATCTGAACAGTCACCAGACTGGTGTACGTCATACCTTGATACAGGTTAGGGACCTAAAATCCACATCTCCTGTGATCTGAACAGTCACCAGACTGGTGTACGTCATACCTTGATACAGGTTAGGGCCTAAAATCCAATCTCCTGTGATCTGAACAGTCACCAGACTGGTGTACGTCATACCTTGATACAGGTTAGGGACTAAAATCCGAATCTCCTGTGATCTGAACAGTCACCAGATGGTGTACGTCATACCTTGATACAGGTTAGGGACCCAAAATCCTAATCTCCTGTGATCTGAACAGTCACCAGACTGGTGTACGTCATACCTTGATACAGGTTAGGGACTAAAATCCTAATCTCCTGTGATCTGACAGTCACCAGATGGTGTACGTCATACCTTGATACAGGTTAGGGCCTAAAATCCTAATCTCCTGTGATCTGAACAGTCACCAGACTGGTGTACGTCATACCTTGATACAGGTTAGGGACTAAAATCCGCATCTCCTGTGATCTGAACAGTCACCAGACTGGTGTACGTCATACCTTGATACAGGTTAGGGCCTAAAAAATCCTAATCTCCTATGATCTGAACAGTCACCAGACTGGTGTACGTCATACCTTGATACAGGTTAGGGACTAAAATCCGCATCTCCTGTGACCATTAAGTACAGACTGGTGTACGTACTACCTGATACAGGTTAGGGACTAAATCCGAATCTCCTGTGACTTTGCATTCACCAGACTGGTGTACTTAATACCTTGATACAGTTAGGGACTAAAATCCTACTCTCCTGTGACCATTGCATTCACCAGACTGGTGTACTTAATACCTTGATACAGGTTAGGGCCTAAAATCCTAAAATCTGTGACCATTACAGTCAGCAGACTGGTGTACTTACTACCTTGATACAGGTTAGGGACTAAAATCCTAATCTCCTGTGATCTGAACAGTCACCAGAATGGTGTACGTCATACCTTGATACAGGTTAGGGCCTAAAATCCTAATCTCCTGTATCTGAACAGTCACCAGCTGGTGTACGTCATACCTTGATACAGTTAGGGACTAAATCCAATCTCCGTACCATTAAACTGGTGATACTACCTTGATACAGGTTAGGGACAAAATCCTAACTCCTGTGACTGACAGTCACCACGGTGTACGTCATACCTTGATACAGGTTAGGGCCTAAAATCCTAATCTCCTGTGATCTGAACAGTCACCAGACTGGTGTACGTCATACCTTGATCAGGTTAGGGCCTAAAATCCTAATCTCCTATGATCTGAACAGTCACCAGACTGGTGTACGTCATACCTTGATACAGGTTAGGGACCTAAAATCCGCATCTCCTGTGATCTGAACAGTCACCAGACTGTGTACGTCTACCTTGATACAGGTTAGGGCTAAAATCCGAATCTCCTGTAATCTGAACAGTCACCAGACTGGTGTACGTCATACCTTGATACAGGTTAGGGACTAAAATCCGATCTCCTGTGACCATTAGAGTCACCAGACTGGTGTACGTCATACCTTATAAGGTTAGGGACTAAAATACGAATCTCCTGTGACATTAAAGTCACCAGACTGTGTACGTCACACCTGATACAGGTTAGGGACTAAATCACGAATCTCCTGTGATCTGAGCAGTCACCAGACTGGTGTACGTCATACCTTGTTACAGGTTAGGGCATAAATTCCTAATCTCCTGTGATCTGAACAGTCACCAGACTGGTGTACGTCATACCTTGATACAGGTTAGGGACTAAAATCCGCATCTCCTGTGACATTAAAGTACCAGACTGGTGTACGTCTACCTTGATACAGGTTAGGACTAAAATCCAATCTCCTGTGACTTTGCATTCACCAGACTGTGTACTTAATACCTTGATACAGTTAGGGACTAAAATCCTATCTCCTGTGACCATTGCATTCACCAGACTGGTGTACTTAATACCTTGATACAGGTTAGGGACTAAAATCCTAAATCCTGTGACCATTCAGTCACCAGACTGGTTGTACTTATACCTTGATACAGGTTAGGGCTAAAATCCTAATCTCCTGTGACCATACATCACCAGACTGGTGTACTACTATACCTTGATACAGGTTAGGGACTAAAATCCTAATCTCCTGTGATCTGAACAGTCACCAGACTGGTGTACGTCATACCTTGATACAGGTTAGGGACTAAAATCCGCATCTCTCCTGTGATCTGAACAGTCACCAGACTGGTGTACGTCATACCTTGATACAGGTTAGGGACTAAAATCCGATCTCCTGTGATTGAACAGTCACCAGACTGGTGTACGTCATACCTTGATACAGGTTAGGGACTAAAATCCAATCTCCTGTGATCTGAACAGTCACCAGACTGGTGTACTCATACCTTGATACAGGTTAGGGACTAAAATCCGATCTCCTGTGACATTAACAGTCACCAGACTGGTGTAACGTCATACCTTGATACAGGTTAGGGACTAAAATCCAATCTCCTGTGATCTGAACAGTCACCAGACTGGTGTACGTCATACCTTGATACAGGTTAGGGACTAAAATCCAATCTCCTGTGATCATGAGCAGTCACCAGACTGGTGTACGTCATACCTTGATACAGGTTAGGGACTAAAATCCTAATCTCCTGTGACCATTAGCAGTCACCAGACTGGTGTACGTTATACCTTGATACAGGTTAGGGACTAAAATCCGAATCTCCTGTGACCATTAGCAGTCACCAGACTGGTGTACGTCATACCTTGATACAGGTTAGGGACTAAAATCCTAATCTCCTGTGATCTATTACAGTCACCAGACTGGTGTACGTCATACCTTGATACAGGTTAGGGACTAAAATCCTAATCTCCTGTGATCTGACATCACCAGACTGGTGTACTATACCTTGATACAGGTTAGGGACTAAAATCCTAATCTCCTGTGATCTATCATCACCAGACTGGTGTACTTATACCTTGATACAGGTTAGGGACTAAAATCCTAATCTCCTGTGATCTGAACAGTCACCAGACTGGTGTACGTCATACCTTGATACAGGTTAGGGACTAAAATCCAATCTCCTGTGATCTGACAGTCACCAGACTGGTGTACGTCATACCTTGATACAGGTTAGGGACTAAAATCCGAATCTCCTGTGATTCTGATACATCACCAGACTGGTGTACGTCATACCTTGATACAGGTTAGGGCCTAAAATCCTAATCTCCTTGATCTGAACAGTCACCAGACTGGTGTACGTCATACCTTGATACAGGTTAGGGCCTAAAATCCAAACTCCTGTGATTAACATCACCAGACTGGTGTACGTCATACCTTGATACAGGTTAGGGACTAAAATCCATCTCCTGTGATCTGAACAGTCACCAGACTGGTGTACGTCATACCTTGTTACAGGTTAGGGACTAAAATCCTAATCTCCTATGATCTGACAGTTCACCAGACTGTGTACGTTAACTTATAAGTCGTGGACTAAAATCCAATCTCCTGTGACTAACCTTATACGAGGACATCCTGGTGATACGTACATACCTTGATACGGTTAGGGACTTAAAATTCGCTAAATCATTCCTGTGACTCAGTACGCACGTGTCATACCTGAACTGGTTAGGGCCTAAAATCCTAATCTTTATACACAGTCAGACTTGAAGGTTAGTGATAAAATCCGAATCTCTGTGAACATGTCACCAGACTGGTGTACGTCATACCTTGATACAGGTTAGGGACTAAAATCCTACATCTCCTGTGACCTGACAGTCACCAGACTGGTGTACGTCATACCTTGATACAGGTTAGGGCCTAAAATCCTAATTCTGTGATCTGAACAGTCACCAGACTGGTGTACTTCATACCTTGATACAGGTTAGGGCTAAAATCCATCTCCTGGATCTGAACAGTCACCAACTGGTGTACGTCATACCTTGATACAGGTTAGGCTAAAATCGCATCTCCTTGACATTAAGTCACCAGACTGGTACGTCATACCTTGATACAGTTAGGGCTAAAATCCATCTCCTGTGACAACATCACCAGACTGGTCGTCATACCTTGATACAGGTTAGGGACTAAAATCCAATCTCCTGTGACTGACAGTCACCAGACTGGTGTACTCATACCTTGATACAGGTTAGGGCTAAAATCCTAATCTCCTGATTGACATCACCAGACTGGTGTACTTCATACCTTGATACAGTTAGGGACTAAAATCCTAATCTCCTGAATCTGCATCACCAGACTGGTGTACTATACCTTGATACAGTTAGGACTAAAATCCAATCTCCTGTGACCATTCAGTCACCAGACTGGTGTACTATACCTTGATACAGTTAGGACTAAAATCCTAATCTCCTGTGACCATACAGTCACCAGACTGTGTACGTCATACCTTGATACAGTTAGGGACTAAATCACATCTCCTGTGATCTGAATCACCAGACTGGTTACTCATACCTTGATACAGGTTAGGGCCTAAAATCCTAATCTCCTGATCTGAACAGTCACAGACTGTGTACTCATACCTTGATACAGTTAGGGCTAAAATCCAATCTCCTGTGATCTGAACAGTCACCAACTGGTGTACGTCATACCTTGATACAGGTTAGGACTAAAATCCTAATCTCCTGTGATCTGAACAGTCACCAGACTGTGTACGTCATACTTGATACAGTTAGGGACTAAAATCCAATCTCCTGTACTGAACAGTCACCAGACTGGTGTACGTCAACCTTGATACAGGTTAGGGCTAAAATCCTAATCTCCTGTGATCTGAACAGTCACCAGACTGTGTACGTCATACCTTGATACAGGTTAGGCTAAAATCCGCATCTCCTGTGACTTACAGTCACCAGACTGTGTACGTCATACCTTGATACAGTTAGGGACTAAAATCCAATCTCTTGACTGAACATCACCAGACTGGTGTACTATACTATACGTAACTAAAATCCACTCTGTGATAACACGACTGGTTACTAACCTATACAGGTTAGGACTAAAATCCGAATCTCCTGTGACCATTACAGTCACCAACTGTGTACTTATACCTTGATACAGTTAGGGACTAAAATCCTAATCTCCTTCACCAGACTGGTGTACGTCATACCTTGATACAGGTTAGGGACTAAAATCCGCATCTCCTGTGATCCTAACAGTCACCAGACTGGTGTACGTCATACCTTGATCAGGTTAGGGCTAAAATCCTAATCTCCTTGATCTGAACAGTCACCAGACTGGTGTACGTCATACCTTGATACAGGTTAGGGACTAAAATCCGAATCTCCTGTATCTGACAGTCACCAGACTGGTGTACGTCATACCTTGATACAGGTTAGGGACTAAAATCCTAATCTCCTGTGATCTGAACAGTCACCAACTGTGTACGTCATACCTTGATACAGGTTAGGACTAAAATCCGCATCTCCTGTGACCATTAGAGTCACCAGACTGGTGTACGTACTACCTTGATACAGGTTAGGGACTAAAATCCGAATCTCCTGTGAATTGACAGTCACCAGACTGGTGTACGTCATATACCTTGATACAGGTTAGGGACTAAAATCCTAATCTCCTGTGATCTGAACAGTCACCAGACTGGTGTACGTCATACCTTGATACAGGTTAGGGCCTAAAATCCTAATCTCCTGTGATCTGAACAGTCACCAGACTGGTGTACGTCATACCTTGATACAGGTTAGGGCTAAAATCCAATCTCCTGTGATCTGAACAGTCACCAGACTGGTGTACGTCATACCTTGATACAGGTTAGGGCCTAAAATCCTAATCTCCTGTGATCTGAACAGTCACCAGACTGGTGTACGTCATACCTTGATACAGGTTAGGGACTAAAATCCTAATCTCCTGTGATCTGAACAGTCACCAGACTGGTGTACGTCATACCTTGATACAGGTTAGGACTAAAATCCGCATCTCCTGTGATCTGAACAGTCACCAGACTGGTGTACGTCATACCTTGATACAGGTTAGGGCCTAAAATCCGAATCTCCTGTGATCTGAACAGTCACAGACTGGTGTACGTCATACCTTGATACAGGTTAGGGACTAAAATCCGCATCTCCTGTGACATTAGGTCACCAGACTGGTGTACGTCAACCTTGATACAGGTTGGGACTAAAATCCGAATCTTCTGTGACATTAGAGTCACCAGACTGGTGTACGTCACACCTTGATACAGGTTAGGGACTAAAATCCGAATCTCCTGTGATCTGAACAGTCACCAGATGGTGTACGTCATACCTTATTACAGGTTAGGGCATAAATTCCTAATCTCCTGTGATCTGAACATCACCAGACTGGTGTACGTCATACCTTGATACAGGTTAGGGACTAAAATCCGAATCTCCTGTCATTGAGCAGTCACCAGACTGGTGTACGTCATACCTTGATACAGGTTAGGGTCTAAAATACTAATCTCCTGTGACCATTGCATTCACCAGACTGGTGTACTTAATACCTTGATACAGGTTAGGGACTAAAATCCTACTCTCCTGTGACCATTGCATTCACCAGACTGGTGTTCTTAATACCTTGATACAGGTTAGTGCCTAAAATCCTAATAATCTGTGACCATTACAGTCAGCAGACTGGTGTACTTACTAACTTGATACAGGTTAGGGACTAAAATCCTAATCTCCTGTGATCTGAACAGTCACCAGACTGGTGTACGTCATACCTTGATACAGGTTAGGGACTAAAATCCGCATCTCCTGTGATCTGAACAGTCACCAGACTGGTGTACGTCATACCTTGTTACAGGTTAGGGCGTAAAATCCTAATCTCCTATGATCTGAACAGTCACCAGACTGGTGTACGTCATACCTTGATACAGGTTAGGGCTTAAAATCCGAATCTCCTGTGATCTGAACAGTCACCAGACTGGTGTATGTCATACCTTGATACAGGTTAGGACTAAAATCCGAATCTCCTGTGACTCATACAGTCACCAGACTGGTGTACGTCCCTAACCCTTTATACAGTTTTGGGACTAAAATCCCAACCGGGCAACTCCCAACGGTTACTAACCTTGTACAGGAGGCTAAATCCAATTCCTATCGAACAGCACCAACGGGGTACCTTTCCTTGAACGGTTGGGCCCAAAACCAACTCCTGTGTCTAAAGTCACCAACGGTGTACCAAACCTTTTACAGGTTAGGGCTAAAACCAAACCCCCGGGCTAAAATCACCAGACTGGTGTCGTCCCTTTACGGTTTGGGCCCAAAACCATCTCCTTATTAAAATCACCAACGGTGAAAATCAACCCTTGTAATTAGGGATAAA